>CM076581.1:1386408475-1386813836 GCA_034641835.2 Pinus albicaulis
TTGAGTCCTTAGTTAAATTGAGTAAAGGGGACCAGTTTAACACATACATGAGCTTTTTAAACTTTTCATCAAGCTTATTTACAGCTTGATTTTATAACCAACTTAATATGTGAACAATCTTAATAAGTAACGGCAAGTATTAAGTAAATGTGACACCAAACTTATTATGAGAGCAGCAAACATTAAGCAGATTGGATAGAACAAATCAACACATAGGAAACACACACAGAGACAAATACATATAAGTGGAAACCCATAAAGGGAGAAAACTACATCTTATTATTGTTGTGATGCAAAGGCAAGTCTAACTCACCACTGATTTTCTGTAGGCACCAATGTACAGGAGGCTCTACTCACCCCGCAAGCTACAACTTGCAATGAAGCTCCAACTCCCATCAATTCTTCTGCAGTGTCTCAACCTACAGAGGCTTAACCTCAGCTTTCGCCTATTAACTGATAGGGAAGCTCCACTCTTTTTACTCTTTAAAAGAAAATATTTGATTTACCTTAGATATATACTATACCAGCATCTCTTTCTGCTCCTCCTTTTTCTTATCTTCTCTGCCTCAATTCTTCATACTCTACATTCTCTAACCCCTTTCTGCATATTAATGTGATATGCTTTATACAGTTTTCCTCGTAACAGTTTGTATTCCACAGGGAATTCAAAGTGAATAGCCCTGAATCTTTGCCTTTTGCCTCCTCACTTCTTTTTCCAGCTCATTCAGAAAATCTCAGCAATTTATACAACTTTCAATTTTACTGCAGAGTTTTATTCCCTACGGAGACTTGTCAGTGCATCACAAACAATATAAACCAATAAAAAACGTATACATTCAGTTACAATGAGGATTACAAATCAACCCATTCAGTTTTGGATCACCGTGTGTTTGTCTTTTCTGTGACTGTGTCTGTACTTTTCGGCTCTGCTTGATCTCCTGTTCACTGCTGTGGTGTAACTGCGCTTTTTATATAACGCAATTCAACTCTCGGCGTAATAATAAAGTGTTTTTAACATATAAACTGCGCTTTTATGTAATACAAATCAACTCTCGGAGAACTAATAAAAGACCTTTTAATACATAAAATGTCCTTTCGGGCCCACTCGCCGAGCTTGCTCTATTCTCCGATGCGATGAGTCACCTCCTGAATTCTTCCGATTGCGATTAATCAAAATCGCAACTTCTAGTTGTATGTTCCAATGCTCCGATGCTCTGCTCTCACTCCGATCCGATGATTCACTGTTCACATTTATAACTATGTATATATCGTTTTACACATATATACATGCGGCTTTGCTTTCCTTTAACTCTTTAGCTTTGGTATAAAAACTCGGAGCAAACCTGTATTAATCTTATCTTTTGAATGGAGCCCACATGCCAGCTATACTCCACCTCATTTATTTCAATTGCAATCGCAACATTCACAATGCTCCTGTGACTTGGTCATTAGATTTCTGCCGATGCGATTAGCAAAGGCCCCACCATATAATCAATCGATTCATCGTCATTTTCGTCATTCATCCTCAAAGATTTTAGGAAATCGACGGCTATCATCCTGGCGCTCAATCACAATCAAAACTTTCACAGCTCTTTCACCTCCAATGCGCTTTAAGTGCGTAACTCAAACAAATATGAGACTCTACCGTTTATAAATGAATCGGGTCTCATTCAATCGAAACTTTGTTAACATGTTCCACTGCCATAATTTTCTCCGATGCGATGAATCACTCCGATGTGCTTTAAGTTGGAATTCAAACAAATATGGAAATCAACGTTTATAACATATCGATCCGCAATCTCACCGAATGCCGTACGGACATGTTCTCGTCGCCATAAACGCTCGCTCCGATGCGATGAATCGCTCCGATGCGCTTTAAGTCGGAATTCAAACAAATATGAGAATCACCGTTTATAACATATCGGGTCCGCAATCGCAATTGAAACTTTTATTAACATGTTTCGCTGCCATAATTTTCTCCGATGCGATTCGTGAGGGTCCCACCTTATAATACTTTGTTTGTTTTATAATAAAGTTCTACACACACACACACACACACACACACACACACATATATACTTTTCAGCTTGGGTTAAGATTCTCGGAATATATTTTATGTATACTTCAGCTTGGGTTAAGATTCTTTGAATAAACATGTATTGAACTAGTCTTTTTACATGGGGCCCACACTACACATATACTCCGCCTCTTTTATAATACTATAAGGCAATGTCTAAGGCTTGGCTTACCTCTAGTCAATCCATGACAGAGTTGGCGTCCACAATTTATATATATACATATCATCCATTCAACATTTTCTTCAATGGTTAATAACTAACCATTAATGCGATTATTCAACTGGGCCCACCGCAACTTATATCCTCATATACAAACTTTATATGTGCTTCCTTTGAGGTATTTCATATTCACAATACTATGTAGACATATATTACCTCCTCTAAAATACATTATAGCAAAAGTTTTGGAATTACCCAAGTGATAACATATATAGTTTTTTTCAGGCCCACCTTCCTCCACACTATATTAATATTATAGTTTATATCATCGTTGACGCGTATACAAGACCTTTCAAACATTATACCACGACTTGAATTAAAACTGACCTTCGGGGTCTACGTTGCATTACCTCAACTAACCTTCGTTCATCGTGCAAGTGTGATCACCGTAGATCTCCCAGCCTTGGCAATCGGATGGACTCAGCTGATATCGCGTTTTTCTTTGGGCCGAGGGTTAACACTCAAAAATTACGTGATGTAAGTGGTATCCAAATACCACCCAAAGACACGTGTCCATCAACGACATAGATCGCGTTCAAAAAGCGAAATCCACTTACCACTCCCAAATGCCCATTATAGTCACGGGGTTTCCAAAACCTGGTTTCACCGTTTATCTACCGTCTCTATTATTCTCTCGTCCCCACCTCCGTTATTCTCTTGTCTCTACCTCTCGTATTCTCTCTTCGTTCGCTCAGATTCTCCTCGTCTCCTATTTCAATGTACTCTCTAGGCCTTTCCGTCGCTTGACCGTTTACTCCCGTTTCCGCTTTGTATTCTCTGCCTTGTGCATGATCAAGTTTAATCGTGTCACCGTACTCGTACTCGTCTCTCGTATCTTATTCTTTACCGTCTTTCTTTCAGCACGCTCGACTCTCTCTACATCTGATGCTTCCTTTCTCTCTCTCTTCTATGATATTTTCCATCTCCTTTTCCATCACCACTTTGGCCCGAATTTTTCCTGAATTGATGCCACCAAACCCACTAGTCATCCACACACCCGATAGGATAAAATGTGACTTAATAAGGTTTTTGAAATCCTCCCAATTAGTTATTGGAGGTTATCCCTCCAACCTTATGGTTTCTTTGTGGATCTCCCACCAAGTTAGTGCATGGCCCTCTAATTTCAACTGTGCGAATGAAATATTTTGCCCTTCCTCGATCTCATGGGCACTGAAATAAACTTCCATATGATGCAACCATTGGTTCAGCTTCAATGTGTCAATCTCACTGTGGTATGGCATGATATCGAATTTTTATTCCAATTTAAATAGGGATTGATTCATGTCACTCGAAATGGGTTGATATTTTACAGGTTATTTATTCAACTAGTTCTCAGTGTCTTCCTGGTCTCTCGATCCCCCTTCTTATTTTTCTTATGCATTTGAACCCCCATCTTCTCCAAATATCCCCAACTTATTTCTTAGGGGAACCATTAGGAGGTTTACATTGTGGTTTATATATGTGACTTGTTGTTCGAGATGTGAAAACCTCACCTCTATAGTATCACAAGGTTCATTTGCATATTCATCGACCATGATTAGGGTTTTACGATTTTTGACTCCACTGACCTAGGTCCCTTGTAAATGTCCAAAAATAACCAAAGAAACCTACTCTGATACCAAATCATCCAGAAACTTCATGGATATTCCACTTGAAATTTTGTCACAATAGATCTAGTAATATTATATTAAAACTCTGAAAAATTATACACTATTAAATTTTATTAACCTTTAATATCTGTGGAATTAACTGTAATTAGTGCATGCATGCAAATGGAAATTATGAAGAAAAGTATAGAAAGAAAAAATAAGCACACACACACACACACAAGGCATGAGATATGTTGTTTGGGAAACCCTTTTGGGATAAAATTTAGCTCGAAAGTGAGGTTGCTTCGCTCTCTTTCTCTGTCAAGAAATATGCCTGCAAGTACAAAGAAGTAATGTATGTGGCCTGTGGGCTGCTATAGTGCACAGATCCTCTCTATGTGCTCTACCTCCTATCTCTCATAGCTATCTTTTCTCAACTATGGAATGAAATGCTCTCGAAAGAATGGAATGTATCTTCCTCCTAGTAGCCTAGTTATAAAACGACCCAACAACCTACTAGTGGTTAATTTTATCTACATCTACAATTAAATAGAGTTAACATATAAAATTTCCTATATTATTTTACATTAAAAACATGTGGCTAACCATTTTTCCATGAATAATGGGGTATGAAGAAGCATCCTCCTGAACTATAGGTGTGAAAACAGGAAGGTCAACTTCTGAGTGTCATAAATTTTGCATATAGACTCCAAATGACACACTTCTTCTGTCGTTGGAAATATCTCAAAAGTGGAAAATTTTTACCCCCAAAAAACGTTGTTTTATGCCTTAAGAAGCTTTCGAAAAGCTTCACACCACGTTTCGCCAAATTGGGTCCCGACGGTAAAAATGGTCCTATCAGGTGATTCATCTACTTTTTCCACTCTAAATCCATCAAGATGGATGAAAAAAAATATAACGATCCAATATAAATCACACCTCCCCATTTTGGGAGGATTTTGGTCCCCAAAAGCTTTTACTAAATGAGGTGAGTAAATTTTTCCCCCACCTTCTCCTTGGTGTATCGTTTAGCTTTGCATGGAAGTTTTCCCTTCAACCCAATCTCGAAAGGTCATGTTGCCACTATCTTGTAGGTTTGGACCTCTTTTGTAAATCTGTATATTTTTTCAACTCTATCTGAACATCTGGTGCCAAACACTCCATAGAAGGTAGGACCTATTCCTCTTCTTGATCTAGCATGGAAGGCTCATGGAGTTTCAAATTCTCTACATTCACAACTCCGCAAATGCACATATATGGTGGTCAACTAAGTCAATAGGCATTAGCACCCACCTTTTCCAGTATCTCAAAGGGACCATACCTCAGATCCTTGATTTTCTTATCAGGCCCCTACGGCTTCTCCTTGTTCTACTGTAGTCATACTTTGTCTCCCACCTTGAATGATTTCTCTATTATGTGTTGATCATTCATGGACTTATACGTCTCATGTGACTTTTTCAGTGTTTTCTGTACCTATAGATGGATCTGCTTTATCTTCTCTATAAATTTTTCAACCGTCAACGTATCTCCTATAAGATCTTCCATCACTCCTCCTTGCTGCCCATATGCAATATCCAAAGGTGAAGGTGGAAAATATCAAAAACATGTCTCAAATGGGGACTTCCCTATAGAAGTGTGGATTGCTCTGTTGTAATAATGTTTTATATATACCCATTTTCATCCTAGGTCTTCAGATGCTTTTGGTTCTATCCCCTCAAAAGTTGCACCAAAGTCTTGTTAACTGCTTATTTCTACCCATCGGATTGTGGATGGAATGTTGTATATCTCTTCAACTTTGTGTTCGTCTTCTCCCACAATATAGTCCAGAATCCATTGATAAATCTTGTATCCATGTCTGAAACGATGCTCCTTGGTATCCCAAAGTGCACCTAGGCCTTTCCAAAGAACAAGTGTGTTGCTTCTTGTCTGCTTATGGTATTTTACAAAGCATTATAACACACATCTTGTTGAACATGTCAACTACCACAAATAGGTAGTCATTTCCCTTCCTGGTTGTTGGTAAACCTTACACAAAGTCCATGGATATGCTTTCCCAAGGATGAGTAGGTATAGATAAGGGATGATATATACTCTGTTTCATGTTGCTAGGCTCGTTGGTACAACAAATCATGTATTCTCTTATGAACCTAGCTACCTACTCTTTCATCTTGGGCCAATACACACACCTCTACACTGTTAGCCACATAATTCCATACACTAAAGTGCCTCGCAACCTTGGAGGTGTGAGCCTCTCTAATCATTTGCAATCACTCACCTTTAGGAATACATATATTATCCAACCTTTAGAGTAACCCATCCTAGAGATGGTATTAAACTGTGTTATCACCATCACGCACATGTCTCTGACTCTACAAATGCTGATACACCTCCTTAAATTCCTCATCTCTTGAATATGCCTCTCTGTATGCATCATGGGTGAATGGATCCATGTGCATAAGAGTCCCCAAAGCTTTAATATTTGATGTGGGTGGTCTTGATAGCATGTCGACCAACTTTTTTGTGTTTCCCTTCTTATACTTGATCACCAAATGGAACTAATATGCAAACCCCATCCACTTGTAATGTCTGGTCTACTGTAGCTTAATCTAGTCCTACAAGTACTGTAAATGCTAGTGATCTGTGTGGATTATTGTCTCCTATCCCACGAGATAGTTCTTCATAGCTTGCACCATGGCATAGAGCACCTTGTCATAGGTAGGGTAGTTGAGAATTTCCCCATGATATACTTCATAATTGTAGCATACAAGCCTTCCTCACTACATCAAAAACTCCCATACCATACCCACTCACATTTGTCTCCACTTAGAAAGTTCATTGCAAGTTTGTTAATGCCAGAATTGGTGCTTGACTGGTCTTCTTCTTTAAATCAAAATCCCTTTTCTGAGCTTTTTCCGACTGAAAAATCTTCCCACTTATTGTTATGGTGTGGAGCAGTGTTTCTATCGCTAAAAATGAGGATATGAATTTCCTTAGGTACTGTACTACCCTAATGAAACTCCTGACCTTAGAAAAATTAGTAGGAACCGACCATTTCATGATAGCCTACATCTTGGAAGGATATATATGAGTCTCTCCTTGACTAATCACATACCCCAGATACACCAAATACTACTATGAAAACTCGCACTTCTTGATATTTTCTAGCAGTTAGTGCTTCTTCCATGTTTATAGCACCTACGTCAAATGTGAATTATGCTCCTCCCAGATAGAACTATATACCAGCATATCATCCAAATATACAATAAAAAATTAATCTATAAATGTTTACATTACATCATTCATTAATCTCATAAATGTAGTCGGTGCATTACGTAGGCCAAATGGCATAACTAACCACTCATGAAAACCTTTTTTGGTTTTGAAGGCGGTCTTCCATGTATATTCTTCTCTGAAACGAACCTGGTGATATCCAACCTTCAATTCCATCTTGTTGAAGTATTTTACTTGTTGCAACTAATCCAACAAATCATCTATCTCGGGCAAGGGGTATGTATTCTTGAGTGTGATTTTATTCAACGCTCTGTAATCTATACACATATGCCATGTCATGTCATTATTTGGCACAATGATGATGGGTGACCCACATGGTGATGTACTTGGTCAAATGACACCCTGTTCTAGCAATTGGTACAATTGTTTCTTCATCTCAGTTGCTTCTATAATAGAATTTCTGTACAACCCAATATTTGGAAATGGGGAGTATAGAAATATTTGGATCTCGTGCTCCACTTCTCTCTTAGGTGGTAACCATTTAGGCTATCGAAAGATGTACTTGTATTCCTGTAATAACTCCAATTTTTTTTTTTTCTTAGTACACCCCTCTAGGGATTCCTTGTCTCTTATTTTCTCCTCTACAGACTGACTTTCTCTTAAAAAAAATAAGAAATACTTCTTATTTGAACTGATCAATTTCTTGGCTTGGATGGAACTTACTAGTGATTTTTTTTACTTGCTTTTGTGCATGCCGATGATGAAAAATTTTCCATCCTTGATGAGTCGATATAGGTTGGCTCTCCTAATTAAAATTTCATCACACATGTACATGCATGGACTCCCAAACATGACTGCACATACATCAAGGGGAACCACATCTAGATCTACTTCCCCAATAAAATAAACACTGATAGAAAATTTATTTTTTCACTGTTTAATTACCTTCAGCTCTGCATCCTTATTAACCCATCCCAGTGGATATGGGTTTTGATGGTCATGAAATTCCAGCACCAAATTCTTGACCAGCTCTGCTGAAATGAGATTCACCCGTGATCCTAAGTCAAATAGAACATCAATATTTTTCTTCTTGACATGTATCTTTATATGGAAGAGTTTGGTCATTTATTTCTCTTCATGTTGCTTAAGGATACTCTGATTCACCTCCTTCTGTACAGATGTACAGACGATATTCTCATCCATGTTCGAGTTTATTTCAACTCGGTTCTCAAATCAATGGCCATGAGATTATTTTTCGTATTATATTTCTTCTTTTTCTTCGGTTTTAGCTCCAGATGCAACTTCCAACAATTCTCCTCTTTATGGCCATCAATGTTGCAGTGGTTTCTAGGATCTTTGCACTGGTGTGTTTTGTTTGTCATCTTTTTATATTTCCCTCATTTTTCTACTTATTTCCCTCATTATAAGCTTCTTGTTTCTCCTTTTTCTTCGATCCACTCGATTGTGCTCTCTTCAAACCTATGTTCTCCAGTTATTTTTCCTGTACACAAGTATCTTCCACCTAATTGGGATTGAACAACATCAATTTCTCATACATATGGTAGTGCAAACCCCCAAAATACTTGAGGAGTACATCTTGGTTCTTTGGAGAGATACCTAGCATTATAGCCATCTTTCTAAATTTTGTGGTGTACTCCTGCACACTTTGGCCCAGCTTTTCCTAAAGTAATGCCACTGGATCCATTGTCCTCCACGTACTAGATGGGATAAAATTGTGACTTAATGAGGGGTTTTAAATACTCCCACTGAGTCATTGAAGTTTCTCCCTCCAACCTCTGGGTTTCCGTATGGCTCTCCCACCAAGTCAGTGCATGGACCTATAATTTCAGTGCAAAAATGCGATATTTTTCTCTTCCTCTATCTAATGGATGCTAAAATAAAATTCCAATTATTGAAACCATTGGTTCAACTTCAGAGCATGGATCTTAACATGGTATGGCTTGATATCTACTTTTTCTTACAATTTTAATAGGGATTGATTCACGACACTTGAGTTGGGTTGATATTTTTCGTTCTTTCTTCGACTATTTCTTTGTGTCTTCCCAATATCCTGATCACCTTTATTATTTGTCCTCTACATTATAACCCTCGTCTTCTCCAAATATCCCCATATTATTGCTTATAGTTTTGTTGTGTAGGTAAATCCCCTCTACGGACAGAGGTGATCCCTCTAGCCCTAGGGTGGGTCTAGCAGCAAGAAGACATGCTAATGTGTCGATTCCTAGTTAATGAATGAAACTGAGTCGGGATAGATGCCCTACCTTTGTTCCAACGCAGTTTTCATAGCTGTGGCAACAGTCTCCTGATCTTTGTCCCAACACATCACGGTCCTTCAATGAAGGTACTTAGGTGCCTGCACAAGGATCAAAGAACGATAGCAACATACGAAACAGTACTTGCATTCATAACTATCTAATTGGTCAAGGAGAATTAAACGTATTGCACAAGATTAATCATATCAAATGAAAAACGGGAACCAAAACATCAGTCATGTATTAATAAGAAGAGAGAAAGAGTTTACAACCAAAGGAGCCTTGATGTTGCAGCCTCCTTCAACGGGTCTAGTAAAAAAGTGTCTTGAGCATTCATCAAGGAATTGGACTTGGCGAGGTGATAAGCCTAGAATCTCTCTTGATAATAGGTCTCTCTTTGCTCTATCTCACAGTAGTTGTATCAGACTGTTCAGCTATTCAACCATTTTAGCTATTGTACAAAATGTTCAGCTATCTGCATCTATGTGAGGGAGATGTATTTATAGGAGAGGAGGAGGAGGTTGGGATCCCTCAAATGGTGGAAGGGAGGCCTTATCCTCTGGGAGGTTGCTCAAATGTAGGAAATAAGAAGCCAAAGGAATATTTTTGATGTTATTTAGTTGAACAATCCATGCTAACTCCACTCACGAAGTGGTTGGCAATGGAAAATTTTCTTCTATTTTAAAAAACTTTCCAAAAATAGCTTGGCATGGTAGTCCACTGAGACAGAGTGCCAATGGGTGCGAGGCCTAGTGCTAATTTCTCTATGCATGCGAGGCCATAACTGCCTGCTAGCGCTGACCCAAAATCATGTGTTTTTGATGGTCTATTCCAGGAATAGTCAAAAGAGGAAATGTTTTTCTCATGGTAAGGGATGTAATGAAACTTTTTGCAAGGCATGAAACTACATATAAGTCACAAAAATTGTCCTCTAATGTGTGGGATGGGGATTGTAGGGACGGTGACAAAATGTTGTGTAAAATATGCCCCATAAAGCATGAGGTCCGAGAGAGAGGGAGGAGTGAACATTTACGAGAACACATTCAAACCAAACACCTCTGTTGGAATACTTTCAAGTACAAATACAAATGATATCTCTGATACATGAACATGTGGCATGGGTGCAACCATCCATAATAGAGTACATATACAAATGAGATCTAAGGTATGGACGTAGCCATCCAGCAATAACGATCAATAAATAGACTTAGGTATGGTCACAACCATCCAATCAAAAGATTCATGCATATATTCATGATAAACCAAAATATTTTGTAGCCTAGATCTTATCAGAAAAAACTCAAGGTATTGCACTTCATCTCGACCTAAATAAGTATAAATTCAAGCATGCGAATATGTGAGATGAAGTCGAACATGCAAGAAAGTCACCCGATTACCAGCCAATGATGAAAGTTGTTAACAGGCATGAGAGAAACCGCCAATAATGACAATGGCTCTTAAGGTACAACAAGTACAATCCACAGAATGTGAATAGTGATTTGGCATAGAACACCCACAGAATCACTTGATTGAAGCCAGTGATGAGGACCTGTCGTCAAATTCGAAGAACTTGCCAGTGAGGCATGCAAGCTCCAAGGTACCAGAAGAGAGTCTCTAGATCAGCTTCCTCGATAATGAGTTGAAGTCGACAGGAAGTGACCTGGTCGAAGGAGGGCGATAGTGTTTCCCACATCATAGACACGAGACAGAGGAATAAGATGATAGTTAATCAGGACCAGAAAAGAGGATTAGAGGCAGGTTGAAAACTGCAAAAGGAAACTTCTCTTGAACATATCAGTGACACGACCCTAGATTTGGAAATATTTGAAATCAAGGGATCTGAGGTCATGGGGACATTGAAAAGAGTAGATGAGAGGTCAAAACAGATTACCCAAACCCATGGAGGAAAAATTGATGAAATGAGATGTCCCCAACCTGACACGAATGAAGATGAGTGTCATGTTCAAGAGCGACATACTGCCGACACAACTGAGAATTGGTTCCATTTTCCCCCACCATTGCTAGAGAGTACCCCAATTATTTTTGGAAACAAGATTGAAGGGGATAGCATGTGCTTGTCATGTAAGTTTGTCCTTCAGAAAAATCCATCCTAGTACATTTTATGAGCCTTAGGAAGGAGGAACTCGGTTATGTCATGGTGAAAATTTCCAATGTAATTGAGATTTTAACGAGTCTGACAAAGGAATAACTCAACATATTTTCATGTTTAGAGAGTTTGAAAAGAAGTGGAAAATAAAACTCCAGCAAGTCCCTTTTTGTAGGTAGTCTCACAAATCCGAAAAGGTAGAAAACTGTCTGATAGAACCTCTTAGTCATGATAAGCTAAGGTATTCCTTTTTCGTAAATAATATATCATAGCCCGAAAAGGGGGTAAATGTATACTAGGTAGATATCATTTTGTAGCCATTTAACGAGTTAAAAAAAATAAGAGTCTCGACAATATTTTCAATTTTTGAGAGTCAGAAAAGAGATGAAATATGACACCAGAGGTGACTTTTTCTTGTTTTTACTGAGTCCGAAAAAATATAAAATACAACTTGTTACTTCATCACCATCACGTCGAGGACCTGTCGCTGCACAAGAGACGCACGTAAAACCCAATTTTCGAAATAAAATAGAAAAATAATCGAAAAATATGCTTCAAAACATAATTAGGGTTCTGAAAATTTTATAAAATGCCAAAAATGGTAAAAAATATATTAAGTTTCACTTTTACCTCTTGTGAGCAATTTGTTACCTTTTTCACTATGATTTTGTGGAACTGGCAGTGAGCAATCCAGAAGGCCAATCGCGAATTTGTCTGTTCCAGGTAAGAAATCACATTCTTCCCTGCATTTTGATAGCATTTTAATTACCTGCAACCCATTTTGTAGATCCATGAGGGGAGTTTTGAAAAAATTAGGGCATGGCGGTCGATGCGGGTATCCGGCACGGACTTGTGCTAATCGACCTAAAAATAAAATGAGAACGCACCAACCGTAGCAACCATTTTTAACTTGAAAATTCAAACAATGAGCCCAATTTAACCATTTCAAAAGAATCTTATTTGGCTAATGAAAACCATATGGATGTTTTAGCAGGTGTGAAAGAGCAATATGGTGATCGAATGGAAAGAACTAGAGCATAGTGAAGAAGATGAGGAAGCCATGGGAAATGTGAGATGCATGGAAGTTATCAGGGACTGTGGGGTCAAGAAATTATTCATGGCACCATGTCTCAGAGCTCAACTGGAGCTATTGCATTACTTGATCAGTGTCTGGGACATTGATCATGAAAGATTCATTATTTGCGATTAGGAACTTGAGATTTAGGTCTTAGATATTTACTTCATAATCGGATTGTCATGGAGGGGGGAAGTACCAATCCTGAGAGGTACTTAGCCCACAATGGAAAACATGAGCATGGTTATCGACAGAGTGTGTCGAGGAGCATGGAAAGGATCCAAAAGTGTGAAGGTAGATATCCAAACCATTCTCAATCTAGCACTTAGAGTAGTGCTACACACCATCATGCGAGCTGTAGGAGTTCAGGCTCCACACGAGGATACAAAAACAAAATTACTTCTTGCAGTGGATTGCATGGCACCAACGCTCTTTAACTAGGATGAGACAGTCACAAGTAACATAAAATTCCAGTTGATAAAATGCAAGAATGGTAAGTTGAAGCAGTTCGGCTACGGGTCCATCTTGGTACCTTTCATCTTGGAACGGTTACCAATTTCCCAATGCCAGGAAGTGATAGTTCCGACCCCACCAGCCCAGGAGCCATGGATGGTTCATTGGACAAATTTAATGCCAAGATCAGGGGGCAGTCAACAGACATCCTAGAGACCAGAGTTCTTTGAGTAGCTCCACCGACAGCTAATTGTCGTGGAGGACTGGCCCTATTATGGCATGCACTTCATCGGTTATGCGGATCTCCCACTCCTAGAAGGAGAGGATTGGGATGAAGTATTGGGTAAGATTCATTTTTTATTTTGATGAGTATGATAATGTTTGTTATGAATTTTCTGACATTAATCGATGTAACTGCAGATGTTGGCCCGTAAAGACCTGCAAGCATGTCTCCAATAGCACGAATAATTCCCCGTGACTTTGATGTGGCCCCTCATGGTGAGGGAGGCGAGGAGGAGGAAATAATACACAACTTGGAGGGAATCTCCCTTGGGATCCCTAACTATGTGAGTTTTGATGATGTCCACCAAGCTCCCTACCCCGAGAGACATCTTGTAGGGGTTCAAGCGTGTTCATCGCTTATTGAGGCGGCTCATATGGGTAGTGACGTGCTATCATGAGCATCACGCCTACTAGACACCTAGGCCTTTATTTCCGCATATTTTTTGAGAGACATGATGTCTCAGGATGTAACCGAAACATACATATTTTTGAACTTATGATGCATGTGGATGCAAACACTTGAGATTAGGGAATGACTCGACTAGGATCTTATGAGATCTGATCAAAGAATCGAATTGAACGGGAACATGTTCATTGTTTGAACAAGGTTGACACAATAAAAGAATTATCCTCATGACTTAAATCATTTTTGAATGAGGTTGACATAGAAAACGAACTATCCTCGAGACACCTTGTTTCATTTTTTAAGGAGCTTTTAACAAGAAAATGAACTCTGCTCCGATGGAAAACTTATCATGTCGAATAAGAATTCATGGCTTCCAAGAAAGTATCATATAATGGGAGAACAACATCTCAGAAATCGCGATCGAATGCCCCTGGTATATGGTGCGTGACTGCACGATCACGTGATGAGGGCAACGAACAAGTGGCCACATAATTAAAATGTAGCGGGGAAGATACAACCAATAGATAAATATCTGGAAGAGACGATGGTGGACCAGATGTCACATTAGGACCAAAGAAAGAAAGATGATCAATGGTCGCGATCCGACCTTCATGTGGGAATAAGATGACACAAAATAGGGAAGAGACAAGTGCACCCATGGCATAAGCATAGTCGCGCCCCAAGAGTAAATTAAAATCCAAGGGGCCTTGGACCACCATCACATCTATATAAATGGTTTTAACTCCCAAAAGTAATAGGCAACTTTGAAAGGATCCCTAACAGTTTACTGGTTCCTCTGTCAAAATCCAACAGATTCTATACAACAGGCACAAGTGATGGAGAACCAAAAGCTTGCCAAGTAGTTGAATATAGAATACTAACATGTGCACCTTCATCTATAATCGTGCTAGGTATGAACGTATTGAAGGCCTGTACCATGATCTGAAAAGGCACATAAGAAGGAAGATGGTATCCTGCGAATCTACTACAATTGAAAGAAGTGACCAAACTCTTGGAGGGGGGACTACATAAATGGATTGGTCATCCCCTTGTGTTATGGGAGCAAGAGGATCATCTTCCTGGACCATAGGGACGGGAGGATATTTCTCCTAGTTCAAGGAATCTGAAGAAATGAGAAGAAAGTGAGGGATATGAGAGCCACTCTCGATGGAAAAAATATGATGAACTGTAGGGGGGATCATATTGACCGATTCCACGACCAATGGTTGGTCAGGAATAGATTCGTGATTTTTAATTTCCGAGGGAGTGAGATCAACCAAAGATGAATATTGACCGATCATTGAATCAACTAGCGGAGGAATCAAATAAAGCTTTTGGTAACCAACTGGAAGACAGGATGCAGAAGCAGTAGGCTTGTCCAACACTCTCGTGGCTTCATCCATATATGGAAAAAGGTGAATGGGATGATTCCCTTCACACAAATTACAAGGATTCGTGATCTTACCCTGTTTCGTACGAGTCTTACTGGTACTAGTCGAAGATGTGTCACCAACATGACTTCTAGAGGTCAAAGAAAACGACGGATGGCCGTCAGACCATACCTCAAGCACCTTGGGGATGTCAAGGAAATCTCGAAGAAGGTGGTCACCCTTGCATAGCATGCAAGGGAATTTGACATTCTGTGGAAGCTTGGATGGTTTATTGATGGTAGGAGCATTAGGAGCAAGAGCCGCAGGGTTGGCTTCTCGTTTATCTAACTTCTTTTTTAGCTTCTTCTTATTTTTCATAGCCACCTGGTTATGAGAATCCAGACTTTCACGAGGCGAAGTAGAAGAGAAGGATGAAGAAATAGGTGAAGAAGGGGATAGGTCCACCTTAGAATCAACATGATGTTGTTTAGGCAGAGGGGATGGTTGAACAGAGGTTGAAGCACTCGAGACCACCGAGGTTGAAAATAACCACACAGGAAAACCAACAGTTAATCTAGGAAGGGACAATGTTTCCATATAAGGAGCCCCAACATTCCCAAAAGAAGGAAAAGGACCAGGATTCCCTTTGGAGGGGATTCCTTGGTTGGTAAACTCTGGAAACGTTGCCATAGGAAACAACATTAAAACAAAAACACTAAGGAAGATAACTTTAACCAGGAATATTTCATGGGGAGTTAAATTTAAGACACTGAAACAAAACTTTGCCTTTTCACATTTTAAGAGTTGAGAAAAGGAAAAAAATGTGGCTCTAGTCGCTTTCAGTTTAAACGAGCTCAAAAGGACAAGCACTCGATGATATTTTCAAATTTAAAGAGCCAGTAAAGATAAAAAAATGACTACTCATGATATTCTAGGCAAGAGGGTGTACCAAGTTTCCATGAACTGCAATATACACCTTGGTGATGAAATGAAAGAGAAATGATAAAGGACTTGATGTACATGTAGGCAGTCTCCCCGAATTGTGTGTTCAGTGTATCACAATTACAGGGCAGTAGACTCGACTTCCTATGGATGGAAAATTGAAACCTATGAGGGTCTCTCTTCATATACGCGGCGGTACAGGGAGCACAAGTCTGTGTTAGTCCTATCTAATGCTAGATGGCGAATGACAACTACTAGGTTTAATGATGCTGGAACACATCACTAGCCTAGACCTCCAAATATGTGAGTTAGGTTTCAATGCTTCCTTAGTGTTATCACCCAAAAAATTCAAACATCATTTTGACAAGGTTAAATAGGTTCATGGGTCAAAATAGGGTTGTAGGATTCATTTTTAGGTTTGGTCAAGGGAAATATTAAATTTTTATGGTTTAAGTTTACCCTAAGGTCTAAACCCACTCATGTTAAAACTCTTTCATGTCACATCATTCATCATTTTCTGACTTAATATTTCATTTTCCAAAGTGTTTGTACCTAAACTGCCAAAGTAGCCAAGAAACCACGAGTTTCGTAGCGCAATGCAACTATAGTCACTTTTCGCTATGAAACTCTTGATAGTTTCATAAGAAAAATGATCAAAATAACACTAAAGGCGCTACAAAAGCGTAGCTTTCTTGTCTATTTTGTCATTCTAGTCAAAAGAAGCTCTAAATCATTTGGAAAAGGATGATTTATATGCTTTCGAGTCATGAGATAAAATCAAGGTACATGCAAATATCATGGTCAACCAAGTAATGTACATTAGGGGAATTTTGAGGTCTAAAATAGGCCTCCTAAGGAAATTATAAAATAATAGTGGAAAAATCAAATAAGATTTGATGACATCATCAAATTTTATAAAATAAAAATCACTTTTTAACTCGATATTTTCACTTAAACTTGTTTATCAATTTTCTGAGCGGAGTACCTGATGCGAAATTTAATTCCTCATCCAAAGAGTACCCATGTTGCATACTTTCAATGGGTTCTACTACACGAAAAAAGAGAAATACATAAAAAACGTGATTGTAATCACGTTTTTTTATGGATTTCCAATTTTTCATGTAGAAGGGTTCATTGAAAGTATGCAACATGGGTACTCCTTGGATGAGGAATTAAATTTTGCATCCAACGAGTACTCCCACTCGAAATTTGAGTAAAAATTGTGGGAGATAAGTTGAAAATACGAGTTGAAAAAGTAGTTTTATTATTTTATTATTTTTTAATATTTTTACCCTTTTATTTAAAAATTGGTAAATCATCCCCCATGGTTGACATCATCATCTTGAATCCTATTGGTTGTTATAAAGTTTATTTTTGTTGTACATTTTTCTTAGGAGGCCCATTTTAGACCTCAAAATTCCCTAATGAAATTCATCATTGAGTCATGAGAAGACATTTAAAACTTCTCAAATCCTTTCCTAATCAATCATTCTCATTTATTTTTCCTCCTTGTATAATATTTGAGCTCAGTGAGTTTATTGTACTTAAGCCAAAGTTGGGTTCATTTCTTCAAAAGGCCTCCTGTTACATCATCAAGCGAGCTTGGTAAACTCATCAAGCGAGGCTGAACATCATCAAGCGAGGCTGAGTAATTCTTAGAGAAACTATGGCAGAGAAAAGAAAAATACACAAGGGTGGACAGTGCTTAAGATACGAACCTGTAGACATGAATTTGATTAATGAAGACCCAACAATAGTAGAAGCTTTCAGAAGAGCAGGTTTCCTACAGTTTTGTGAGAAATTACAAGGCCTTCATACACTGGTGTCCAAGGAGTTTGCTATGAATTTCAATGGAACAACCACTAAAGTGGGAATACTCAATTTTTCCATCACACCAGAAGTTATTGCTGCTGCTACAGAGATTCCAAGAGGTCAGGAGAACTGGTTCAAAGGTTTCAAGTTTAACATGGAGCCATGCAAAGAGTTTATGAAGCCAGAACATTCTGAAATGGACCTCACCAATGCTGTTCCAAGAAGCTGCATTAAAGACAACTATTCAAAATTGCTGCTCATCATCCAAAAGTACTTTACGTGTGAAGGGAGATTCCATAAAGTGTATTCATATCATTTCAAATTACTTCTGCACTTTACTGGTAAGATTTCCTTTGATCTACCTTTTTATTTGCATGTAAGTTTGGCAAAAATGGCAAATAAGAACTAGGAAAAGTCTGAGGGGAGTGAGACTTCTTTATTTCATCATGGTTTAATGAAATTATTGGTCTTAGATGAACTTCAAAGGTTAGTGAGAGACTGGTCCTCATTCTTGTTTGTTAGTGGTTTTGAGCTGGATGCTCTTACACCTTCAAGAACTCCTAAACCTAGGAAAATTCCATCACCACTAGCAGTAGAACAGAGCCAACCATTGGTAGCAAAACCAAATGAACCTGCAAGAGAAGAATCAAGTAAGCAAACTATGAAGGAGCCAAAGCAAATGTAGAGTCTTGACACACCAAATGTCCCACCTGCAAAACATAAGTCAAAGGTGGTCAAACCTGCAAAACAGAAACAAACTGTTAGCAACCAAACAGTGGTTTTGGAAGAGAAGACAGTGGCTGTAGAAGACAGAGCAGAAACTAAGGGAAATCTAGAGGATATTTTACATGCCATTGACATAGAGGAAACACCTATTGTCCAAGCTGAATTCATAGAGGAAGGTGGGCAGAAGTTAAAGAAGGCTAAATCTGCAAAGAAATTAGAGTTTGAGGGAGAAGATGCAGGTTTCATGTTCCAAGAAAAAAAGCGTATGAAAAGGCATGCTAGGAAATTAATAGAGAGCAGTAAAGAAGTCCAATCACTCACTGACACATCTCAGCCACCTCAGGAAGTTATTGAACTTTCATCACCCACAATAAAGGATATAGTCTGCAAATCAAAAAAGGGAAAAGAGAAGGTGATAAAAAAAACAGAGTTGCAACTCCTTGAAGAGAAATTGAAAATGGTCAATCAGGAAATTGTTGTCATGAAAAAAGAAGCTATGAAACACAATGTTGAGAAAATTCAATTTGAAAAGATGAAGGCTATTTGGGAAGAGCAGGTTGACACTGTTTCTAAAACTTTAGACAATACACAACAACTTTTCAAGTGGACAATTCTAGCAAGGATAGAATCCAAGCAGTCAGAAAGGTGAACACTCATATGAAAGCCACCAATAGAAGACTTAAAGATCAGGTTAAGGATCTTCAAGAGAAACTTGAATTGATTCATGAATAATTAGATAAAAAGGGGCTTAAAATGACAGTGATTGAAGAACCAATAGCCCAACCAATTGTAAATGAGGAATAAATTCCTCAAGGAGCATAAGATGAGTTAATTTATGGTTGATGGAGGCTAATGACATGTTAGATACAATTTTTTGGAACTTACAGTTTTCATATTTCAAAATTACACAATTTTTTTTCATTTTTAGCACTTTTTTAGTAGTTTCGTAGTGCCTTTGGGTTTGAAGGCCAACAAAGCGCTACGAAACTACTGTAGCTACTCTTTTGACTCGTGACCAATTTTGAATGCTATTAAGAGGTGAAATTGGTATGAGGGATGTGTTTGATGATGATGAACCTTATTCAAAAGGAAAGAGTCAAGAATCTTGAGGTTAAAGGCATGTTTTGCAATGCTACGAAAGTGCGATACGAAATTGTCTTACTTTCATAGTACACTGTATTTCAACATTTTTAGCAGATTTTGGAGTAGTTTTGGACATCTGGAGATTATGGAAGGGTTAAATACCATGTCAAAAATTTATTCAACACTCAAGGACCATGAATTGAAGATTAAATTATAGCCAAAGTATTCAAGGAAGAAGAAAACCTTTTGCCTAAAAAACAGGGTCTTGTTTCCTAGTTATGAGGAGGTCAGTTAAGTGGTCATAAATGGATGAATCCCATCATCTCAATTCGACCATGTGAATGTATACTTGTCAAAGAATGTAATTTTTTTAGTAGATAAGGTTGTTAAATATAATAATGAGTAGTTTGAGTCATATTTGAAATAGGACTGTCAAGTAGGATAGGTGTCTGTTTGTCATTAAAGTTGATGTTTTATGGTTATGCAAGGTGTCATTAGACAAAAATTCGATGTATATATCATGGAGACATCTCATGATGTAACAACTCTATTAAAGGCCATTGAGTCGAATTTGTCAAAGGTTGGAGATTTTTGGTAAAATTACAGCTTATTGTAAATTGATTGTTTCAGTAATACAAAGATTTGTTACTTGACCAACTTAAGATTTTGAAGGAGTTTTTAGTGCTTACCTATTCTATCTGTACCTTTTATGTACCTCACTTGTAGTGGTTTTTATTTATATTACTCAAATTTCATCCATGTGATGCTCTAACTTCCTTTATAAGTGAATTGACTGTGTATTTTCATGTTTCATGTGTGTATGTGCTATTACTAAAAAATCTGACCTGCCTCAACTTCCATGTCAAGTAAACTCACTGAATCACTGAAATTTTTGACTCCATAAGTCCAATGTCTACATGCTGATATTATTTTCAACCTACATTCATCATAACCAGTTTATTTCCTCTATATAGTTAGCCATCTATATCTTTATTCCATATCATTAACCCTTGAGAGGGCCCTCTCAGATTGAGGAGGCTAAGCCTCAATCACAAGATTGGTTTGAAATAGTTGCATGAGATTGCCTGATTAGCAGCTTATCAGAAATCAATTTTGTGATAACACGTCCTTTTCCTACGTACATTTCTGAGAAGAATGTGATTTATTCTTTCCATGTTGTTTCCCCAGCATCATCCTACCCATGTTGTTTGGTACACATGTGAAGTACTTCTCATTTTTCCAATGAGCTGCGAAAAGTGGATAGGGACCATAGCACTACTGATGGACGCATCATGTACTTTTGTACTCCCTATGTCCAGGATGCATGATATTCAACAAATTGATCACTTGGGATCAAGCCAGTCTGGGGTTCGACCCCTGGTTATGTGGATTGACTTTTGTCAATGGAGAGTGGAAATGTCTTGTGACTCACTCTCGATTAATTCTTCCTCATTATCTATATCAATGTTCAATAGAGTTGAGATGATATGTATAGATGGTACATGATGACAGGATGGCATGATGATTGATGGATTAGTAGGTGGAATTATCCCTAGTTGAGAGGGAGTGTTAAAATTTACAACTAGGGCCAAATTCCACTTTGAGCAGGTCTTTTGAAGAAGAAAAGTATGGCATTGAATTCCTCTTTTTGAGAGGAACAAAATCGGGCTCAAGATCATAAAATTTTGATAAGAAGAAATGGGTTTTTTAATTTATTCCCACTCATATGAAAATTATCAAGGTCGGCCTCACCTCCACATAAGACCAAACGTCATGTCTCTTAACCCTCACCAATTTGTATATATAGAGGTATCCTCCAACCTCATTTGAGATTTCCAACAATCAAATCACGTCTACATATCTACCTATGAAATGACGTAGGATTGAGGCAAATTAGAAAGACGAGTTTGAGGAGGATTTCCCTTGATAGTTTTGGTATGGATCTCTTAGAGGACTAGGGCCAATATTTTTTAGGTAAGTGTAGGAAATTCTATGCTTGTTTTAAGTTTTATTTAACTTTTTTTCTGGGTTGCATAGCTTGTTGTAGCTACATCAAGATTGGAGTCACTTGTTGGAGGGTCGAGAGGCCTAGTATTGGGTATTCTCTCTAAACATTAAGCATAAGGAATACACTGCAACATGGACAAAGGGTGTATCCCTTGGAACAGTGGTCATAACTCTTTGTGTGACATATCGGTGATATGTAATGTGTCCTAGGAGGGTATACATGGTGTCTTGATTTTGTATCTTTTTTTAAGTTCATTTAGAGACTAAGGGAGGAAGGCTACAACCTTTTGGAAGATTGGTGCTTCAAGATGAGCCACAGTTCTGAAGTGAATTTGGTCATAGTTTAGGCCTAAGGGCCAGCTAATGGAAGCACCTTTCTTGTCAAGAAAATTTGCAATTAATAGGAGGATTTATGATGCAGTTAGAAGGGACATCAGTGATTCGCAATCAGCCCTAACCAAATCAACCCTCTTCAGTAGTATGTCTCCAATCCATGCTTGGATTTCAATTTTTGTGTGTTCCACCGATTTTTCTAAAGGTTGTGATGTTAGATAAAATTGGAAAGTCTATTTTTACTTTAAATTATTGTACTTTTATCTCTCTTTGTTGGACATTTGATAAATTGATAATAAGAATATTGATCAAGGGTTTCCCTATCTTGGGGTTTTTCTCTGGCTTGAGCCAATTTCATGTGTTCTCTTGTTTTGACTTGTCTCCTACATTTATCTCCTATGTTATTTCTTTAGTTACTGCTAATATAATAATGTCTCATGGGATTTATAATGGAAACAAATTGAATTGAAATTGGGCTATATGGATAATTGAAGTAACTATCCTATGAAAAGAACATGTTAATCTAAATTTAACAAATAGTCTTGCAAGAAGCTTCTAAAGCCACACTACTTCATGTTTTGAAACACTATTTTCAATATACTATGTTTTTGTTGTCCTGAGTGTGGCAAAAACCTTCTTCCTACTAAACCAAGATATCATAGTTGACCCCAAGTTGAAGCAACAACCTCAAGGTGCTTTTTTTTTTCCTTAGCACTCCCTTCTCAATTTGAATATGTATATTCCTACAACCTTACTTGATCACATGAGATATATATCAAACCATATATAATTGTACCACGTAGGTAATTCAACCACACTTTTTTGCAACCCAATTTATTTTCCTTAGATTGACCATGTATTATCTTAGGGTGTTCATTGCAAAGAAAATATCAGGCCTTGTGTTAACCAGGTACATCAAGGATCTATCAATTTCATATACATTGTGAGATCCACCAATGTGAATCTCCAATCCTAAGGAATGTTGTATTGGGTCAGAATAATTCATTTCAATCTTAGAGGCCAACTCCCTCTTACTTCCTCTGTCACATAGGCAAGTCCTTTGGCCACTATTTCTCCCTTTGTCATGCAAACAAGCCCTTATGTTGATTTTTCTCCCTATCTCATGTAAGTAAGTCCTTATGCTATTTGACATGGTGTCCTCAAAGAAGGCATACTGCTCCTAGAGACCTTCTATCTCTGAGAATCTTGACAATCGCAACCCATGAGATCTTCTTGGAAGGTTGCTCCTTCCACTTTGTTTGATTGTCTGCTCCCTCGATACTGGAAGTTTTGTCGATCAACTGGCATGGTCCTGGATGTCTATATAATTTCTCCTTCTTGAACATCAATCACTCTTGTTTATTTTATGCTCAAGCTCTTAGGTCATACAAGAACCTATCCATCGAAGACTGGAGCAAAAAATATCCTTGTACTCCATCTTACTAAAAGAACCATATTGCCACAAACTTTTCTTCGTTCTTCCTGGTGCTACCATCTGCTGCTAGAATCATTTACCTTGCAACCTTTACAATGTACCTACAAACCTCATTCATGGGGCTATGGAAGAAAAAATTATAACCAAACAAAAAATAAAAACACAAGAGGCTCACCAAGAAAAATAACAATAATCAAGGGAGGAAGATATGAAGTAATTATCTCTTGATTAAGGAAGAAATTTTTGTGTTGTAAGCCTATTTTCAACTCCTTATTGATCATTTTCTCCTTAATTAGGTTCATATGAAATATTATCAAGCTTAGAATCATTTGTTTCTTCATCCAACAGATTAGGCTTAGCAATAAATTCATCGATCTAACTAGCCACACCAAAGGATTAACAATAAGTTAGTATCAACACCAAGTCCTTCTTGTACAATTCATTTAGGGAAATTTAACCCTTGGTGGATGAATTAGGGAGGTGTACAGATCTATTCAAAGCTACTACTATTCAAATTAACAACTTCCATTTGGTCCAAATTCCAATTAATCAAGTTAACCACATATAATGTGAAAAATAAACAAGAATTTTACTCCATGTTGAATGCAAGTCCGTGCTTGCACCCAAAAATTTAAAATCATTTTTTACACGTCACATTCCATGCTTCAAAATATGTCATCATCCATTATGTATAATGTCTCAGGTCATTCCAAAAGGAAAAATGGTGTGGCACTGATATTTAGATCATTCCCTGGACTGGAAATATATCATTGATCACTCTCAAGTAGTATGTTGTCCTTTGCCTCCAATTGTCACAAAAAGGCCAACTACTTTTGATCAGTTTCAACTTGATACTCACAGAAAGACTCCTCCTTTAGCCAACATGTTTTATCCATATTAGTATTAAGACTCTTAGCTTCTTGTCCTACACAACTTCCTACAAAAACCTTGTCTTCATCTACAACACCCTTGTTTTAGCTCATCCAACCTTCCCTTGGGCTTTAGAGCACTTAGTTTGCTACAGATGACCCTCATCTAGCCTACCTCTCTTCCCGAGGCTCTCGTCCTAGCTTAATCATGTGAAATCCCTGTTTAGATGCCTCTTGGCATGTCTTGGCATAAATACTAAGTCCCTTAGCCATATTCTAGGGTTGCAGCCCTTCCTCTACACAAAATAGTCCCTACTTCAAGCTTCGTGCGACTGTTGATCTAACCCTATTCTATCCACGACTATATTTTTCCATATTGTGGCTCATCTAAAGGCGGCCCTAACATACGTCAACTTGCCATGTTCATACTCTTCTTCACCTGTGAAAGATTTTGAAATTTGGGGTAGCTTTGGGATGAATTTCCCCAAGAGAAATCCAATTACCCCAAGAAGAAACCCAATTACCCCAAGGAGAATCCATCTTGCCCCAAAAGAGAATTTAATTTGGATAAAGAAAAATTATT
This sequence comes from Pinus albicaulis, assembly GCA_034641835.2. Taxonomy (NCBI): domain Eukaryota; kingdom Viridiplantae; phylum Streptophyta; class Pinopsida; order Pinales; family Pinaceae; genus Pinus; species Pinus albicaulis. The sequence goes on from CM076581.1 coordinate 1,386,433,349, forward strand.
ATTATTAATGTGTTCAAATAAACTTAGTATTCCTCCTATTATTTAATGTGGCATAATATTAATTTTGGCAAGCAATAATCAAATATTTTGATAAATATATTTAGATATTATCAAGAGAAAATTGAAAGAGGCATTTCCTCAAGTCAGCCTCACAAAAATGAAGGGTCATATTGGCACATTAGATGCCCCTTGGAACCTCCATCATCTATCATAAATAAACAAGCTTTAGAGCTCATTCATCATACACATCACAAGTACTTCGACTAACATATGCATAAGTCTTCTTATCTCTCATGTGAAGGTGCTAAGGGAAGGACACAAATGACCAAATCAAGAAAATGAATCTCTCTATCTCTCACATAGAAGTCTGTATCATTTGAAGAACAAGTCCGAAGTTTTATAGTTGATTCAACCCTATCTCTCATTTTATCTCTCTTATTTGTGGCCTACAAGTCTGAGGTTTTCTACGAATGAAAGAGGGCCAAAATTATGTCCTAAGGTAGGTTTTTTGTTTAGAAAGTTAAGGAAAGGGTTGATCTATTGTGAAACCAGCTCCAAAAAGAGAAGAAAAGAGATATCAACGCCTTATAAATAAGCCACTTCGAGGGGGCAACCTCTAATACATTACATGAATGAACAATTCTTGGATGATTCAAATTACAAAACCTCCTTTCTATATATAGGAGTCCATGGGGCCACAATGTAATCCTAGCCAACCTAACAATAATAATTTAAGGGCACAATAATAAAAATATGGGGGTTACAAGGGTACAATAATAACAATAAGGGGGTTACACTAACAACAATAATGGACTATACTAGTAATATAGGGACCTAACATGCCCCTCTCCTTCAAAAAAGTGTTGTCCTCAACGCTTGAGTAGCTCTGGGTGCTTCTGTATAAAATTCTCATCCTCCCATGTAGAATCTTCAGTGGGTAAGTTCTTCCACTTGATGAGATACTCTGAAAATGATCAATTCCGTAGCTGTCGAGTTCTTGTTTCCATGACTGCTTCAGGTTCCAATATGATTTTTCCTTCCTCATCAAGTTCTGGCAATATTGTTTGAACCGGAAGATTTTCACCTATAACCTTCTTTAAGCATGAAACATGGAAAACTGGATGTACTCGCGAAGAAGCAGGAAGCTCCAATTTGTATGCCATAGTACCAATCTTTTGCAACACCTTGTAAGGACCATAGTACTTTGGCGATAATTTATTATCCTTCTTTGCTTGCTTGAGGGACATTGGTTTGTATGGTTGTAGCCGTAAAAATACCCAATCTCCTACATCAAAACTTCTCTCGCTACGATGTTGATCTGCCTGTTGTTTCATTCGATTTTGTGCCAAATTCAGGTTATCCTTTATGAGTTGGAGAACTTCTTGCTGATGCTCGATGTGATCTTCCACTGCTTGAACCTTCGAATTTTCCCTTAAAGATGATGTGATGGATGGTGGATGATATCCATAAAGTGCCATAAATGGGGTCATTTTTGCTGCAGTATGGAAGGAAGTGTTATACCACCATTCAGCAAGAGGTAACCACTTGACCCATTATTTTTGTTTATCAGATACAAAACAACGAAGATATCCTTCCAAACATTTATTTACTATCTCAGTTTGACCATCAGATTGAGGATGATAAGATGAGCTATGAGCTAATTGAGTACCCAAACAAGAAAATAACTCCATCCAAAAATTTCCAATAAAAATGGGATCTTTGTCGCTCACAATAACCCTTGGGTTTCCATGTAGCTTTTGAATTGTGTCCATAAATGTAGTAGCAACTATACTTGCTTTAAATGGGTGAGATAATGCACAAAAGTGTGCATACTTGGTAAGTCTATCAACTACCACCAAGATGACATTATTTCCTTCGGACTTATCTAAACCAGTGATAAAATCCATTGAAATCTCCTCCCAACGTTGACTTGAAATCGATAAAGGTTGTAGAAGACCCGGGGTCTTAATTGTCTCCACTTTATTCTGCTGGAAAACCAAAAATTCCGCCACAAAATTTTGAATATCAGATTTAAGGCCATCCCAAAAAATTTCTTTCTTCACCCTGTGGTAAGTTTTTAAAAATCCTGAGTGTCCTCCTAAAGGAGAAGTGTGCAATTCCAAAAGAATATTTTGTTTTAGTTGGGAATTCTTACAAAGATATAAGCGATCTTTGTACCATAAGGAATTATTTTTCCAACTAAATGTATCAGATCTACTAGGATCTTGCTACAACTTTTGAATGAGTGTCCACACTTCTTCATCCTTCTTCCATTCATCTCTTGCTTCGGTTATCCAATCTGGTTGGATAATAGAAATGGCACAAAGCAATGCTTCCACCTCTTCATTATTTCTTGAGAGTGCATCTGCAACAACATCTAGCTTCCCTTTTTTGTATATTATTTCAAAGTCATAACCCAACATCTTTATGACCCATTTTTGTTGCTCTTATAAAGATAGTCTTTGTTCCAAAAAGTGTTTAAGACTATCATGATCAGTTTTTACCTTGAAGTGTCTTCCCATTAGGTAAGTTCTCCATTTCTTTAGTGCATGCAGTATTGCTAACATTTCCTTCTCATAAATAGGTTTCTGTAAATACTTTCCTTTGATTGGAAGACTTTCAAAAGAAATGGGTCTTCCTTCCTGCATTAAAACTGCACCAATTCCATTTCCTGAGGCATCACATTCCACAATAAAGGTTTTTGTGAAGTCTGGCGTAGCTAAGACCGGTGCTAGGCACATTGCCTCTTTAAGATGTTCAAAGGCTTTAGTTGCTTCAGGAGTCCATGAAAATGCATCTTTCTTCAATAATGTTGTTAGAGGTGCTGCTATTCTCCCATAATTCTTAACAAACTTGTGATAATACCCTGTTAAACCGAGAAATCCTCGCAACTGCTTTATGGTTGTGGGGACTTTCCATTCCTTAATGGCTTTAATTTTGTTAGGGTCTACCTTAACACCCTCGTGAGATACAATATGACCCAAATATTCCATCTCTTGTACTCCAAAGAAACATTTGGATGTTTTTGCATATAATTTTTTCTCTTCCAATAGTTTGAGCACCCTGTCAACATGTTGAACATGATCCTTCCAAGACTTGTTGTAGATTAGTATATCATCAAAAAATACTAGCACAAATTTTCTAAGGAAGGGTTTTGTGGAGCGATAAAAAGGTGTCTTTTTAACTCCTAATTACCTTCACATTAATTATCAACCCAGGGACGACTTTTTGTTTCAAGAGTGTACTCAGTCTGAGGCGGCTATTTACTCAAGAGTAATGTTTGTGAAGATGTAGTATAAAAATACAAATGCAGAAATAATAAATGCTTGAAAAGAAATCTGCTTGAAAAGAAATCTAATTACAAATGATAGAAATGTAAAGATTACACTACAGCAACCTTGCTAGACATTGATTAGGGATGCAGTAGTAATAACTCTTTCCCCTAGAAATCGATGTGAGATGACCAAATCTGGGGACCTGGAATGATTAGCTCTGCCCTCTACAGTTTAGATATCTCAAAGCAAGTGAAAACAACTCAAAGGAAATGAAATCTAAAACGCGAACTGGAAAGGAACAACAATCTAAAAGCAATGAACAGGAATTGAATAGCAGCGTAAAATAAACAGTGAATTCAATTCATAACCAAGCAAACTAGATTTCTACTCTTTAATCCCGTCGACAGCCACGCAACAATCAACTATCGTAATTCATAAACAAAAGGAATAACAACTGGAATTAGATACAGAAAAACAACATTTTATAACAATTGAATCATGAATCATGCTTCTTGTAAAGAATGGAATAACAATGACTCTGTATTTGATCCAATTAGCAATAACTAAATTCTTTAATTGTAATAAACAAACTTCACACAACAGAAATAAACTAATAGAAATACAAACAGCAGATCGCTCCACCAGGGCCGGGCCCTCAACCACCGGTGAAGCGTTGTTGTGCTTTACTCCAGCGCTTGAGAAATGGAACAACAGTGAACTCTTTTATTAATCAAGCATTAATAATGTTTACAAACAGCTCACACTCTCTTAACAAGAGCCGATGCACAATTCTGCAAATTACAATAAGAAAAGTCTCTCCATCCCCCCAATACACAATACATGTTCTCCTTTTATAATCAGAAGGAGGAGAAATTGAATAGTAAATACAATCTCCCATAACAATATTGGATTTCTTCCAACCAATTGATCAACAAGAAAATAGATTTACATCCATCTTTCAACAACAACAAGTCGAATTTGGCTTTGTAGCTGAGATTTGGAGGACGGCCGCAACAACAGAACTGAGAAAATCGTGCTTAAAGAACTCTGCGAATCTCTCAACACAGGCCGAATTTGGGCAAACCATTCTTTAATAAAGTTAATTGGGTCCGTTCTGGACAAAACCCATGTTCCGGATTTTCCAGATTCGTCTTCATTTGCTCAGAATCTCAACCGCAAAACTGTCACTCTTTATTCCAGCGCATTTCTGAGTTGGCACTTTTAATGATCAAATCTTCAATCTGGAAATTATCTTGGAGGCTAAAAATGGTGAATAATGTTATAACCAACTTATTAAAACTATCATTGATAAAATAATTCATAATCATCAATTTATTAGAAATAAAGGAGAATAAATAATATTCATTCATAAGAGCATAAATTATTATAAAATGGATTTAAATAATAAATTATAATAAATGACGTGATGAAGAATGGTAGAAATGGGTGGAATAAGCATTCACAAGTGATAATAATAATGGCATATTAACGGCCCAACATACCCCCACACTCAATATGTTGCATGTCCTCATGCAACGAAAACTGAATATATTGCATGTCCTCATGCAACCCAAAGACAAAAACCCATGTGTTAACCAAGCACTAAAAAATATGTTCATCTCAGCTCATGAAATGGATAGAACAAATGAATTCTTCCTTAATTAATGAATATTCACTTTTAGTAATCTTGATGAAGGCATAACAATTTTTATATTGACATTCAACTATATGTATATATGAAGTTGCAACAAAATATGATATAAGTAACAGCAAACTTCATTAACCATTTTCTCAAAACCTACAAAGCAGCTTTTGTTGAAATTTGGCAAGTAAATTTATAATATATGAATGCCTTTATGATCCAAAAATCAGATTGTTTTGATGCATGGATCATGAGATATAAACAAAATGACTGTAGCTGAGAGTGCATGATTTCCGAAATTTTATGAACCAATATTTTTTGAAATTGTCTGGGTTTGTATTAATGATACATCTGCATTTTCCAAAAATCACAAGAATTGAGTTCATAGTTTTAAAAATATTATGGAAATCAATTTCTGCACTGAAATTGTATGCCTTAAATGAGAAAGAAAATTGAAAACATCCATCATGCATAGCAATTCCTCCCCCTCTCTGAAGAATTAGCATGCCCTCATGCAATGCTAGAAAACAAATAGAGGTGGTTGCCACCATCTGTTGAATTCTATGCTTGGTGTAAAACAACATGGAATAATGGAGGTGTTGAGAATGAATAAGAATAACAATGGATGATAAAGAATATGGATGACATGGTCATAAGAAAGAATTGAATGAAATGAACACTCCCCCATACTCGAAAATGATATGCTGCTGAAAAAGGGAAAGTGGTAAAGATGTGGAATGAAGGATGATAAATAATGCTCAAAATGGATTTTCATGAAATTCTCCTAAATTCGTAATAAATCAGAAAATTATGCTATTTTACCTCAAGTTTTACCTCCAAAAAGAAAAATGTGGAATGACATATATGGACTGGCATTTGTTGAAGCTGATGTAGGCAGAGTTGGTGCTGAAAGTGATACAAAAGGTGGAATCCAGGTAAGCACATCATGTCCGAAGAATTGTTCACGTGCGTGAGCCTCTTCTGTTAAGTGCAATAGTGTGGTCATGCTATGAATAGAATTCTGCCCATACTTGTTGTTTTCCTGCAAACAAAGCACTATTTGGCATACAATGTTCTTGAATCCATAGTGTAAGCAATAAATAAGATGCATGCAAAAATTTCAATCAGAAAAACTTATGTATACATGCAATACTAATATTTTGGCAAATCAACAAGTGATGGCAGAGTGCAGTAATCATATCGCATGCTATCCCATAATGCATACATTCCCCCTCCAATTGGAAAAGGAATTCCATGACCATAAAGCGTATGAGAGGTGTTGTGCTGATGGCAAGGCAAGGGAATGAACAATATAGCAGTGAATGAAGCAGAGTACACATATCAATGATAGGACAACGAGGGTTATGATTATAATGAGAGCAGAGTGTGTAAAGATAGTTATGAATAAGAGATAGGATGCTTTGGATTGATGATAAGTTACGAAAAAGAGAAAAAGAACAACAATATGCCAAAAAGATGTTTTACTGATAGTATGCTAGCTGAAAATGATGCGATTGATCATAAAACAATTTCTCATGCATAAAGGTTCAAAACAGGGAAAAAGTTAAGGAAATAACTTCTCTGATAAAAAGAAAAAATAAGAAAATGGTATTATAATAATAATTGACGATAAGATATAACTTCAATACCATAAGCAGAGCCACTGCTGCCAGCAGGCGTCCATAGCCTCAGCAGGGTTGCTTTTTAACCCATATGAGCCAGAATCCTCAATTTATAACTAGAGAGTTACATTGTTGTTCTACAGAAGAGATCAATGTGCTGGCGTGGTAACCAGATAACCACACTGCCATTCACTGGGATGTAGCAAAAGTGATCAGGCCGACTCGTGATGAGACCTCCTGCTCCAAGGATAATTGGGCTATCCAATGGATCATAACCCTGGTGTGGTGGCCATAATGGGAATGTCACTTTGTTACAGCCTTATGAACATGGTAGGCTGGCTCGTAATGAGACCCCCTATCCTCCATCTGCGAACAAAATTTTGTTATTATTACACATTTTTATAATAAAAAGAGGGAGGCTCAGCACTCCTTAAGAGCAGGGATGGAAGAAGTTGAACATGTCAATAGAAAAAAAATATACCCATAATCTCATTTATTACAGACAGAGAAGATTATAACCAGGAAGGGTGGAACCAGCATGGTATTAAGATGATCAATCAATATCATGTTCAACAGAAAACAATGTAGTAAAGTAGTATATAAATAATTGTGTCCCTTTTGAAAATAATCTATCATCAAGGAGCTGTCCTGTTAAAGATCATAACATGAATGATATTAACTCGCTTCAATAGAATCCATAATTCTTGTCCTCATAAAAATAGTGTACTTCATGCCATGAAGGGGAATCAGTAAAATGTGGTTGAGATGAACCAAAAATAATTCCACAAGAGGAAGGAAGGGTTGCTCTCGAAAATACTCCCAAAGTGTTGCTCTTTTGAAGGAACAGCAAAAACACTCAAAAAGAGTGTTGTTCCTTGTAGGGAACAACAAAGGAAATGCACACAAAAAAGAAAAAATACACACAAAAAAGTGTGAAAATGCAAATGTCGTTCCTTTGGAAAAAGGAACAGCAAAAACTAAAAGTGTCGTTCCTTTAGAAAAGGAACAGCAAAAACGCAAGTGCCGTTCCTTTGGAAAAGGAACAGCAAAATGGACAGTCATACAATGCAAACATGCAAAAAAACAAATTAGCTGTTCACGGTATTGATGTTGAGGATGAGTTACACTTTGAATGAAGCAATACCTGAAACACAAAATATAAGAGAAATTAGAAAAAAAAAAACAACAAAAACAGTATGTAAATAAATAAATTAAGTTATAACAGCTATGATGTTATGTCAAAAAAAATGATCTCTTTGAAAAATGTTTTGGCAGTAGTGATAAGACATGAATCTTCAAATTGAAATCAATTCTTCATTTCTTCTATTACAAATCCGTTGGGTAATGAGTTAGATGAAATTCCTTTGTTTCATAAAATTTCTTTCAAAAATCACTCGTCCATAAATTGACCTTCTTTATTTTCCCAAGACCTGCAAAAAACGAGTGTCTACCTACAAGAAAACATTAAATCATGGAGAAAGAGAGGTGCGCGGGCTCCCCTAATCCAAGAATTATGCAAAAAACTAACAAGTAGTTACTCTGTAGAACAAATCCATGGAGAAAATAACAAAGTAAAATTTATTTGTTACCTGCGGGAGAGCAGTGGCCAATCATGCTAACCTGCAGTGTTTTAGTCACAACTTCTTTGTTTTTCGTCCAAATTGAGTGATTTCAAAACCAAATGAGATCTAATTCAAAGGTTAATCTCCAATAGCAACAGGTTTTAAAAATTCAATGATATGATATGTCAATTTTACTTAGAACAACCTGCATAACAGAGTCATTTTCGCTTACCTCACTTAGAACAACAGTGAATGTTTTAAGCATAGATTCTTCGTTTGATGTCGGATTCGAATGATTCAAATTGGAAATGAAATTAGATTAATTTATTTATCCCCAATAGAAACAGGTTTTGAAGAAAAGAAGAATTGATAGGTGAAATACTGTAAGGAACATCCGGAAAAACAGAGTTTTAAGGGTGCTGATTTACGATAGACAGTCAGTATTTTGATCATAACTTCCCCATACGATATCGAAAATGAGTGATTCCAATTGCATTGGAAACTAGATTCATAGGGGAATCTACCATAGAAACAGGTTTTAAAAATATGGTCATTTAGGCCTCCAAAAACTGACTATCCCAACTTTGTTCCTGAGCTGCCCGCTAGACATCCGGTCAATGTTTTGGTTCTAACTTTTTCGTTTCAAATCCAAATTGACTGATTCAAATTGGGTTAGAAAGTAGACATCAAGGGCTATCTAGGGTATAAACAGGTTTTAAAAATATGGTCATTTAGGCCTCCAAAAACTGACTGTCCCAACTCTGTTCCTGAGCTGCCCACTAGACATCCGGTCAATGTTTTGGTTCTAACTTTTTTGTTTCAAATCCAAATTGACTGATTCAAATTGGGTTAGAAAGTATACATCAAGGGCTATCTAGGGTAGAAACAGGTTTTAAAAATATTCATTTTTGGTCCCTCAAAACATGATTGTCCCAACTGTTTTTGCAGAAATTTCATCAAGCCCACAAGCCAAAAAAATATGATATTCAAGCATTTTTCAAATTGGTGATAAAAGTGAATATGAGTGTTTGTAGAGCTATTATTTTCATTATAATTCATCTACATACACAAATGAATTAAAAAATTATCACCAATGTTGATTTGCATAGCATGTTGCAACAAAAACAACTAGTTTTACATAAAAAACAAAAGGCATTTATTTATTCCCTTATTTATTTTATTTTCTACACTAACCTATTTTGACTTGAAAAATGAATATGACTACGTATATGAGTACTTCCAGTGGAGCCATTTTCGAAATAAGGCTTCATGTATACACATACCCAAATTTGAAAAATGCATATTAGTGAAAATTAGGGTACGAGAAGCCAACTTCCCGTGAAAAAATGGTATCAAAAATTGTTGAAGCATAGAGTGATGATGCAAACACGTGATGGAGTGAAACCAATCTTCAATATATCCGTTACTTTCTTGATTTCCCATCATACCATGAAGTTCTTGAGCTTTTAAAATAGCTTGTTGATACATACTAAAAGAAACCTCATTTTCTTCCATAGCTTCTACAATTTTTGAATTTGAAACATTCTGAATCTCATTGTAAGTTTTCTGTAATGGCGCATGTGAGATAGAATGGGTGGGAAGGGTCGGTAAATTTGGCAGTTCAACATTGTAAGCATGTTGTACTGGTTTATTGTGGAGAGGGTGTGGAATTAGTTGAGCAGGAAAATGTGTAAGGAATGGAGCATTTTGATGATGTGGTTGATTGGGTTGTGTGAATGGTTTTGATGGACAAGGAAGATATTGTGGAAGAGCTAGTGGAGAATATGGAGAATGTGTTTGTGCTACAAGATGAGGGAGAGTAGTCATGCAATCATAAGGTGAACCATGCCAAGCTTGTAGACAAAATTGTTGGTGGTTATATTGAGATTGACATGGCTGCCCTAGAACATGAGTATTCCATAATGGATTATGCAAGTAGGAGAATGGAGAAGAAGTGTTTTGAACCATACCTGTAGGCCATGATTTCCATGGTTTTGACCTTGTTGCAGCTTCCTCATCTCTTTGATATGATACTTCCATCCTAGATAAGGAAGAGTAACCATCTATGGGCTGCTCCTTTCGGTCATGAGGGAAAAACACTTCATCAAATTCTTCATTTTATGAACCTGCAAAACGTCCAATTTTGAGCTTAGGGAGCTAATAAAATCAACTTTAAAATTTTCAAATAAATCATTGATTTCAGCTCTTATGTCTCCTATTCTTGTAGCAGATTTGGAAAAGAAAGAACAAACATCTCTAGAATTCTTTCCAGCCTTGGAGATTCCCCTTGAATACCTTATGCACAGCTCACAAACATCATCATATGATAACTGAAAAACATCACCTTTTCCTATCAGATTTAAGAGTTCTAAAAATTCATCTTTGATTCCTTTAAGAAGGAGTGTTTTTAAGATCTCTTTTTCCAAATGCTTATACTTTGATTTTTGAAGGTTATAATGAAATCGATCTACATAGTCCTCCAAACTTTCATCTTCCCCTTGTATCATACCGAAAATATCTTCATTGGATTTGCAATAGTCTTGGCACTTCTTCAAGAATATGTTCTTCATGTCCTCCCATGATTGGATGCAATTCCCACCTAGGCTCATGAACCATCGGAGAGCTGCTCCTTTTAGAGTAAGAGGAAACACTTTCAATCTTTGATCATTAGTATAATAATCATATCCTCTACAAAGTATTTAGAACTCAAATAAGAATGTATCTGGATCTTCATTTGCTAAACCATGAAAATTTGGTAAAGATGGGGGAATTATGTGCATTTGTATCACTCCTCCTAGATCTTTGATAGGAAATTCAAAAGTAGAAACGTGAGCCATTTCTTACCATAATATAAGATGTTTTTCATGTGTTTCTTCGAGGCTCCTTCTTCAAATGTTCCTGTCAATTAGTTAGTGAAATGGGTGGTGCTTACATCACCACTTGCATGAGATCATGTGATCCATTTTTTAAAAATTTCTATCTTTTTTCTAATCATTCACACAAAAATTCAAACATCTATTTCTACCCAACAAAGCAACAACAAATCTGTTAGGAAAGCGGACAGTGGAGCAGGGCTTTTACATGCTCCGCACGTAGGTTCTTACCTTCCGTTTTTAAGATCCAACTCTTCCCTAGCAGGCACTCATCAGATTCACACGACTCTTTAGAAATGGCTACACTCTCCCCGGCAACGGCGCCAAAATGTGGAGCGATAAAAATGTGTCTTTGTAACTCCTAATTACCTCACATTAATTGTCAACCCAGGGACGACTTTTTATCTCAAGAGTGTACTCAGTCTGAGGCGGCTATTTACTCAAGAGTAATGTTTGTGAAGATGTAGTATGGAAATACAAATGCAGAAATAATAAATGCTTGAAAAGAAATCTTCTTGAAAAGAAATCTAATTACAAATGACAGAAATGTAAAGACTACACTACAGCAACCTTGCTAGACATTGATTAGGGATGCAGTAGTAATAACTCTTTCCCCTAGAAATCGATGTGAGATGACCAAATCTGGGGACCTGGAATGATTAGCTCTGCCCTCTGCAGTTTAGATATCTCAAAGCAAGTGAAAACAACTCAAAGGAAATGAAATCTAAAACGCAAACTGGAAAGGAACATCAATCTAAAAGCAATGAACAGGAATTGAATAGTAGCGTAAAATAAACAGTGAATTCAATTCATAACCAAGCAAACTAGATTTCTACTCTTTAATCATGTCGACAGCCACGCAACAATCAACTATCGTAATTCATAAACAAAAGGAACAACAACTGGAATTAGATACAGAAAAACAACATTTTATAACAATTGAATCATGAATCATGCTTCTTGTAAAGAATGGAATAATAATGACTCTGTATTTGATCCAATTAGCGATAACTCAATTCTTTAATTGTAATAAACGAACTTCACACAACAGAAATAAACTAATAGAAATACAAACAGCAGATCGCTCCACCAGGGCCGGGCCCTCAACCACCGGTGAAGCGTTGCTGTGCTTTACTCCAGCGCTTGAGAAATGGAACAACAGTGAACTCTTTTATTAATCAAGCATTAATAATGTTTACAAACAGCTCACACTCTCTTAACAAGAGCCGATGCACAATTCTGCAAATTACAATAAGAAAAGTCTCTCCATCCCCCAATACACAATACATGTTCTCCTTTTATAATCAGAAGGAGGATAAATTGAATAGTAAATACAATCTCCCATAACAATATTGGATTTATTCCAACCAATTGATTAACAAGAAAATAGATTTACATCCATCTTTCAATAACAGCAAGTCGAATTTGGCTTTTTAGCTGAGATTTGGAGGACGGCCGCAACAACAGAACTGAGAAAATCGTGCTTAAAGAACTCTGCGAATCTCTCAACACAGGCCGAATTTGGGCAAACCATTCTTTACTAAAGTTAATTGGGTCCGTTCTGGACAAAACCCATGTTCCGGATTTTCCAGATTCGTCTTCATTTGCTCAGAATCGCAACCGCAAAACTGTCACCCATTATTCCAGCGTATTTCTGAGTTGGCACTTTTAATGATCAAATCTTCAATCTGGAAATTACCTTGGAGGCTAAAAATGGTGAATAATGTTATAACCAACTTATTAAAACTATCATTGATAAAATAATTCATAATCATCAATTTATTAGAAATAAAGGAGAATAAATAACATTCATTCATAGAAACATAAATCATCATAAAATGGATTTAAATAATAAATTATAATAAATGACGTGATGAAGAATGGTAGAAATGGGTGGAATAAGCATTCACAAGTGATAATAATAATGGCATATTAACGGCCCAACAAATGGCTCATCGAAGTTAGAATTGTATTATTGAGAATGGTAGTGTTGAATACTTGCCATTAATATGGGAGCCCTCAAGTGCGGTACCATCTCCTGACTCGACTATTGTCTCCCCAATAGCCAACAAATTGTTCCTGATCTCGGTTAGTTTCAGAAAGTATGTTTGGACAGATTCATCCCTGCCTTTCTTCAGATTCTTCAATTGATTCTTGAAGAATAGCACCTGGTTTGCATTGTTTACTTTGAACATTTGTATCAGGTTATCATACATCTCTTTGGATGTGCCTAGCTCAGATATGTAGGCAACCAGAATTTTATGTATGGATTCCCTGATCAGTAGCTTTGCTTTGATCTCCCCCTTCTTATACTTGGTTTTAGCAGCAACAGTAGCAGTGGATGGAGGTTCTTGTATCTTACCCAGTACATAGACCATGAGAGCATGGTCTTCTAATTTGAGATCTAATAACATCTTACAAGCATGGAAGTCATCCCTTCTAGTCAGCTTGTCATCCTCCTTGAAGCCATAACTTGTGGAACTCAGTTTTCTCTTTTGGTGATTGCTATAAGTTAGGGCTTGTCTTCACCTCACCTCAGCTATGAGAGGTAGTACCGCCTCCTGTCATCTCTTTGACCACTACAAAAAAACGCAGTAAGATTTTTTCCCAAACCAAGAAATTTATTTTCTTTACAACTTGCTCACAGGGAAAGAAGAATATTGTGGCCACAACCTCAAAATAGGGCTCCCCTACACAACTTCAGCATATCGACAAAGTCATGGAGGATATGAGGACATTTTCTCCTCACTCACAAAGGTTCCTTTACACTGTCAGGACAAGCACTCCACTAATCTGACCCTCAATGCATAGCCTCTTGATGTTTCCATACCTCATATAAATACACAAATAGAATCCACACATATATTAATTGAGGTTGATAAAGAAACCAAATTTACTAAATGCATCCAGCATGTCCGCCCGCAGGTACATGACATCTTCAAAAAATCTAATACCTAATTGAATAGAATATGTCTCATCTCATGGAGGATCTCAACGCAATGTGAACCTTTGCTTCCTAAGGAGAGAGGAATGATCCAGGTGGATATCGGTGGCCACCCACATATTACATTTGAACTTGTACCATCAATTCTTGCAGCTTTTCACTTTAAGGACAACTTACTATTTTTTGCAGGTTGTCGGTTCCTGAACTTTCAGAGCCATTTGGATGCCCTAATGAGCCACATGGATATTGTCGGCCACCCACCTATTCCATTTAGACCCGCACCATCAGTTATTTCATTTTTTTTTTCAGCACAACTTACTACTTTTAGTAGTTTTTTTGGGTCCTGAACTTCCGGAGCCATTTTGAGGCCCTAAACGACATTTTTTGGGCATCGCTTCGCTGGAGAGGCCAATTTTGGTCCGAAATCTACATTTGAGATCAAAAGTTTTAGTCCTCGGATAGATCTTTCTAAAGATGTATCATGCGCTTCAAACGGAGATAGGATGCCAAAGTTACGACCCCGAGAAATTGAAACACCAATTTTCACAAACAGGGCCCATAGTTTTGGCGCTTCATCTCCTACAGTTAGGTTTTTGGATGTTTATGGTTTTGCATTGTTTCTAATCAATAAATAGGCCTTCAAGCCTCATTGTAATACAATTCAGAGGCGTGTAGCCATCACATATTGTAATATTCCTAATTAGCGACAACTAATTGGAATATTCTATTTTGTTTAGTTTGCCGTCTATAGTTTATAAATAAATAAAAAGTGAGTGAAGAGGGTCTAACTCACCTAAGTGAAATAAGACATCCACCTAGTAGCACAACATTGTGACTTAAGTGGGAGTCAAGGGACTTAAGTGGGAGTCAAGGGGGGCCTAACACCACGTAGAGGAGGGGGGCTATGTACACTCTAGAAGCTTTTGCAAGCTTCTGCACAGATAAGGATGAGGATGTGGAGGAGAGAGAGAGGCTACGTTGGGTTTTGGAGGGAAACCAACGTTATAAAAGATGGAGGAGCCTCCTCATTTCATTCAATCTTGAGTTGAAGATTTTTGAGTGAGACATTTATCTTCTTGAGCACGCTAGTTGTTTAGCCTATCTGCAGCAATGCTTAGTGCATAGAGTGTCTTCGGTCAGAGATCTCGCACTTAGCCCCAAGGGAATTCGAGTGCCTGCTCGGGAAAAGTTATTTCTTCAGTATTTTGTGAGAGGTTTTGAAGTTTGGGTTTGTTGCGAAGCTGGGCTATCATAGAGACTGCACAGTCACTGGGAGAGAGGACATAGTACATTGTGGAGGAGCTTTGGATTTGTGTTTCTGCAGGTGATTTAGCCGAGATTTCGAGCAGAGGGTCAACCTTTGCCCGTAGGAGGTTTTTGGCGGAGTTTGTTGCAGAATTTCAGTTGTTTCTATCCAGCCACTGCGTTGTACCTTGGGGGCCAGCGTAATTCACTGGGGAGGCAGTTTATGGTGGTTTCGGGGGTTGGCCTTTCTTAGAATGGTTTGTGGATCTTGTCGGGGTTGTCGAGGAGAGGAGATTTGCTGATTTTCATCTCATTCCAGCAAGGGGATCAGCCCCTAATCTTCAATCGATTCTAGCAGTAGCAGCTACACGACAATTTTCCAACAGCTAGGATGCAGTTCATAGAGCAGCCATTTCCTGTTTTTTCTGAGAGTGTTTTCTCACTTGCCTTGCGCAAGATCGCCTCTTTTACTTCATTACATTTCTCAGATTAATAAAATGGCTCAACATTTTCTCTCTATGTTTTCTGGTTGAGTTGCCGTATTTTCCGTTGTTGTCGTAGTTGTTGTATTCTCTTTCTATTTCTATTATTGTTTTGAGCGCTCTAGTTCTATACCACTTGGTGTGTTTATCTTTCACTCCTAGACAGAGTCTGGAAAGGGCCAGGTAGCCTCCGGATCTCTTCCTTTTTCAGAGGCAGAATATCCGATAAATGACCTCCCAGTCTATCTCTGGTTGGAGTTTGCTGTGTTTTGGAGATATCCATAAAATGGGATATTACAGTGGTATCAGAGCATAGTTCTAGCTCAGCTTGTGGTCTATGACATCAAGAAAGAGATGACACCGAGGCCAAACAATTTGGAGAGCAACTATTGATAGTAGCAGTTGCAGTGCCAAAAAAACGAAATAGGAAGAGGGCCAAACTACAAAGGGTCAAATTTCGAAAGTTGGAATTAGAAGAAACCATTTCTGGGTTTTTCTGCATTTTGGGCAAGGATCACCTTCCCAAATTCTTAAAATTTTCTAAGCAATTTTTAGTGGGTAAATCAAAGGCCGAAGTCGGGCAGAAGTGTATTATTGGAGTAGCAGTGCAGTTTATGGAGGAGCATGTAGACACAGAGTAGGAGGAGTCGATGGCAGGTGATGATGATGCGAAGAGATTTGGGGAGATGCTCCTCAAATCAGTACAGGATTTTTCAAGGCAGATTGAGGTGATGGGGCAGAGATTCACTCTTGTGGAGGCTAGACAGCGTGAAACCCCAAGGGGTTTCTAGATTGGAGAGGGATTAGGCACATCCCACCATTTGCTAGAGCATGATGCCACTCAGCATATGGGATCACATACACCCACACGTTCCAGTATGCCCACTTTTCTAGGTGCAGAAACAGGGGTAGGAGCACAGCAGGAGCCAGAGCTTGGCCACATGGGTGATTATTTCGCCGAGTATCAGGTATATGGGCAGGAGTTCAAGGATGCCCTTCCATTCAGAGATTTTGTTCAGCTCCAGCGGAATAGCAGACCCCACACAGGGAAAAAACACTCACATGATGGGGGCTTGCAGCGCATAGTGGGAAGATTCCATTTACCGAAATTTGACGGGTCATCCAAGCATTTGGAAAAAGCTTGGGTGGAGAATTTGGATGCTTCTTTCTAGCTTGAACGAGTATCAGAGGGGGAAACCATCAAAATGGTTTCCTCACACTTGGAGGATGAGGGCACATAGGATTGCAGGGAGTTCGAGGATACACCTAGTGTGACACAGGGCTCACCCACATTGGAGACCTCCTTGACCACGTCGGTTGATATCGTAGTGGAGAAGGTAGAGCCTACCCCAGTAGAGCCATCCATTGAGGTGATGACCGGAGCCGTGTCCGAGTTTTCGGGTGGTAGCAGCACACGACAGATGGGTGAGGTGTCAGGAGATGCATCCACCTTCGATGAGGCACTAGGAGATACAGAGGTATTGGATGATGGTCGCAGACAGCAGTATCATCGGCTTCGGGCAGACCTTCTAGTTTTGAAGGGGAAGGCCACGTTAGTACAGGAGGCCATTTTGTTGTAGGATAGGGAGTTGGAGGGTATGAGAGTGGCTTGTGCCGAGTCAGCGGCCAAGTTGGTCCGCATTGGGGAACGACTAGATTCCCTGATGGTACAACCAGAGGGCATGCTGGAGCGAAAGATCATTCCCCTTCAAGCATGCATGGATGGGACTAGCAGCGTTGTTGGGACACCACTTCCCATTGGAGAGAGAGAGATGGAGCCACATAGTCAGATCTCATACGTTGAATTGGTTAGCGGGATGAGACGATCAGAGTTGCACAAGGTACAACATCCACATGTTGAGGTGGGATGGTGAGAGATTTTGAGTTGGTACCCGATGGAGTGGGTTATGATGATAGTGGTGGACCTGGGTGTAGTTCAGTAGGAGTTCCCAGGTGCTGGGAATACAGGAACCCCAGATTTGCATTGGGGTCTAGGCGGGATTACCTATCATTTCCCATGGAGGTCGGTTGACTATGTCTTGGAGGATACAGTTGGCCTAGCAGTAGAGCATGTGCATCCGCTAGGGGAGTTTCGGTCAGCCCTAGTGGCCAACCAATTTTTGGGCAGACTCCCTAGGTTGTCTTGGTATGACACTCATACACGGGATCACGGGGTGGTCAACATATGGGCGGAGGTAGAACAGGAGGGCATTCCTTCTGTATGCCAGGGTGAGGACTCTTTTTCATATGAGTCCATAGGATCAGTTAAGGATGCTCCTGGGGAGCGAGAGCAACCATGCAGAGATGGTGACAGTAGATCGGAACTGCATTCTAGTGTCCAGGGTGAGCAGTCACGGGACTCTGCGGGAGATACTTTGGGTGAAGAGTCACTTGTGACGATTTAGCTAGAGCAGCAGGTGATGGAGCCTGAGTCGACAGAGGAGGAAACTATTCACATCAGGCATGATATTCCTTTGGGGGAGAGCCAGATGGGCGCCCACATTGAGCCGATGAGAGATATGCGGCTAACATTGGGGTTAGCCTTTGAGGTGGGGCAGTCAGATGCACTAACATCAAGTACGGTGACAGCAATTGTAGATCCATATCCTCTGGAGGTGTTGGAGGTTGATGGGATTGTTCTGCAGGGGGCCAGTAGATAGCAAGAGCATGAAATTCTTGATCAAGAGTGGGAGGAGCTGTTGGATATGGTGGAGAATCCATCTGTGGGTCGACACAGGGATGAGGCGCAGATAGACGTACATGCAGTCAGCAGAGCTGCAGTGTTTTTAGTGGGCAACACACTCCAGGAGTACATCGATGGAGCTTGCAGCATATCTTGCCCACTTTGGCCCATTATAGAGAGAGAAGCTTCCTTCTACAGGCATCTTTCATTGGTAGATAGAGTAGAGCAGTGGGAGTTGATTACGGGCTGGCGTCAACACTCCAATCATGTTCCATATGCAGTTGTTGTTGCTACATCGGATTCTTCTTCCAGGATGGACTGGCGGGAGATCATGAGTTGGTACCCTCTTGATGGTATGGTATTCTTCGTAGGGAGCACAGCGGAGCAGGGGCCCTTAGATATAGTAGATGTTATAGATTCCAGCTGACAGGGGGGCATAGGTCGTCATTTCTTCAGCACTCCATCCTGATTTCAGCAGAGTAGGATCAGTGTGGGATTGAGTCAGGACTTGGATTGGAGAGAGGTGATGAGTTGGTACACAGTTGATGGGACAACTTACACAGTCACAGATACAGTGCAACAGGGTTCATGGTCTTCGCCTCTTAGAGCATCAGTCATAGCCAGAGGCAGTGCGCAGTCCGAGCCGTGGGACTTGGGCGATTATTGGCCATGGTGGCGATGGGATCTGGGAGGATTTTTGGTTGAATGGTACCGTGAGAGATCAGTTTGGGATCCCGGCATTGAGATATCCGTTCATATCAGGGTGATGCAGAGGACAAGGAAGATTTAGTGGCGCATCTGGGACCTAGGAACCTTTTTGCAGTGTCGGTGGGGAGCACCAGCTAGAGAGGAGGCTTGTTCAGGTATTGCTTGAGGACAAGCAATTTTTGTCGGATGAGGATGCTACTTGAGAGAGAGAGAAGATTTTGCAGCATCCATCACTTCAATTGCTTGAGGACAAGCAACATTTTGCCAGGGGGGGGACTGTAATATTCCTAATTAGCGATAGCTAATTGGAATATTCTATTTTGTTTAGTTTGCCATATATAGTTTGTAAATAAATAAAAAGTGAGTGAAGAGGGTCTAACTCACATAAGTGAAATAAGACATCCACCTAGTAGCACAATGTTGTGACTTAAGTGGCAGTCAAGGGGGGCCTAACACCACGTAGAGGAGGGGGCCTATGTACACTCTAGAAACTTCTGCAAGCTTTTGGGCAGATAAGGATGAGGATGTGGAGGAGAGAGAGAGGCTATGTTGGGTTTTGGAGGGAAACCAACGTTATAAAAGATGGAGGAGCCTCCTCATTTATTTCATTCTTGAGTTGATGATTTTTTAGTGAGACATTTGTCTTCTTGAGCACGCTGGCTGTTTAGCCTATCTGCAGTACTGTTTAGTGCATTGAGTGTCTTCGGTCGGAGATCTCGCCCTTAGCCCCGGGGGACTTCGAGTTCCTATTCGAGAAATGTTATTTCTTCAGTATTTTGTGAGAGGTTTTGCTGTTTGGGTTTGTTGTGGAGCTGGGCTATCATAGAGATTGCACAGTCACTGGGAGAGAGGATGCAGTCCATTGTGGAGGAGCTTCGGATTGGGGTTTCTGCAGGTGATTTAGCCGGGATTTCGAGCAGAGGGTCAGCCTTTGCCCGTCGGAGGTTTTTGGCGGAGTTTGTGGCAGAATTTCAGCTGTTTCTATCCAGCCACTATGTTGTACCTTGGGGGCCAGCGTAATTCACTGGGGAGGCAGTTTCTGGTGGTTTCGAGGGTTGGCCATTCTTGGAATGGTTTGTGGATCTTTTCGGGGTTGTCGAGGAGAGGAGATTTGTTGATTTTCATCTCATTCTGGCAAGGGGACCAGCCCCTAATCTTCAGTCGATTCCAACAGTAGCACCTACACGACATTTTTCCAGCAGCTAGGATGCAGTTAATAGAGCAGCCATTTCGTGTCTTTTCTAAGAGTGTTTTCTCACTTGCCTTGCGCAAGATCGCCTCTTGTACTTCATTACATTTATCATATTAATAAAATGGCTCAACATTTTCTCTCTATGTTTTCTGGTTGAGTTGCCGTACTTGCCGTTGTTGCCGTAGTCGCTGTATTCTCTTTCTATTTCTATTATTGTTTTGAGCGCTCTAGTTCTATACCACTTGGTGTGTTTATCTTTCACTCCTAGACAGAGTCTGGAAAGGGCTAGGTAGCCTTCGGATCTTGTCATCTTTCAGAGGCGGAATATCCAGTAAATGCCCTCCTAGTCTATCTCTGGTTGGAGTTTGCCGTGATTTGGAGATATCCCTAAAATGGGATATTACACATCTCTTCTCAGAGATAAGCTATGAGTGCCCTAGTTATTTTATTTCCATTATGTCTGTAAGCATATTTCTATTATTTGATATTAATGAAATAAAGTGTTATTTCCGCTGCATCTTTGTATTTATGGTTATATGTTTATTCTATTGCATTCCTGCACAAATCTGGATCAGTGATTTACATTTAGGTTTATGTTTTTACGTGAGATCTACCTCATAGTAGGGTGTAGATCACCTCTTTAAGCTATCAAAGGAAAAAGGTTAATTTAATACAAAGAATAGAAATTGTTTCTCCAAATTTTATTTTGGATGAAATATTTGTAAAATGAATTTTATATATATATATATATATATATATATATATATATATATATATTCACGTAAAAGTTATAATATTTGAAAATATTAATTATATCCTTATTCTAACTTGATAAATCCTAAATTAAATGAATATAAGTTGGTTGGATATAACAATACTAACCAGAGTTTTAAGGAAAAGTTTGGTATGACAAAATGGTAAAACCTATCCACCAAATAAACTTTACACCCATCATAAAGCATTTGAAGTTGTTGGATATAACAATACCTCCTATCCAATGAAGTGACTTCAAACTCATTAACATAAGTATAAAGTTTATCATGAAATTGGCTTTTCCAAAATCATCCACTTTCCATGATTTTATAGCAACTTGAAGTGACATGCAAAAAGGGCGTAGTCTAACTTATAGACTAAATAGCCTTTTTAGCATGAATTCATCAAAATCGGACAATACAATTTCAAGATTTGTTGTTGTTTCAAATACATTCTTGCATGCATAAATGGATTCAACACGCTCAAAACCCCCTAGGGGCACTCCAGTTATACATATTAAACAATTTAACCTCAAGTTTTTAAAAGTCTCTGTCTAATTTTGAGTCGTGAAAAAGGTCGTTCTGTCTATAACTTAAACTACCTATGCTAAAATTATCCTATAGTTACCCTATTTTCTAGATTCAAAAATAGGAGCAACTTATTATTAATAATTTTTTTCCTGAGCTATTTTTAATTAAATAAGAGCATTGTTATATTTTTTACTCTCTTATTTTCCTCTTTAGGAGCATCATTATTTTTTCACTCTCCTAACAAATTTAATATTGTATTAATCCAAAGTTATTAAATTCAATAATATTAATATGAGGGTTACTAATGTTTTTTTTCATGGTATTAATAATAATTTAGTCCATGGTATTTGGCCCATAGGCTTCATCTAAATAAAACCTCTTTTTTTAGTGTTGGTAAATATAAATAAATTTATGGAGTAAATATAGAAATATGTTTTATTTATTTACCATGCCTCTTTTATTTACTATGTTATTTGACCCATAGGTTTGGTATATAATTTGATGTTGATTTCTAATCCTATTTGATATATTTTTATTTATATACCACACCTCTAGCTCATTCATATTTTTATTTGTTTACCATATCTCTAGTTCATTTTATTTTTATTTATTTACAATACCCAAAAGAGATTTTATCTATTTAGCATAACTTTACTTTATTTATATTTTTATTTATTTACTATACTTTTTTATAGTATTAGTAAGCCTATTCATATTTTAAATTTATATTGTGTTTGTACATAATAATAATTAGATTGATTTTTAAATAAGACTTACATTATATTAACAATGTTAAATGTCAAACGTTACATGCTAAATGTTTATGTTTAAGTTTTTACGTGAGATGTACCCCATATCTATCGGCTCAATAAAAAATGTTGAATGTTAAACATTACTATTTAAGTTTAAGTTTTTATGTGACATGAGTTCCAGCTCGGTAAATGTTAAACCTCATATGTATCCCCATACTGAGTCGTAGAGTGCGCTAGATCAAAAACATTAAATGTTAAACATTACCATTTAAGTTTAGGAAAAATGCTAAACCTCAGATGTATCTCCATACTGAGTTGTAGAGAACGATCCCGATCCCCATATTGAGTTGTACAGCGCCCCATATTGACTCGTAGAGGGCCATGGATCAAAAATATTAAATGTTAAACATTATCATTTAAATATTAAACCTCATATGTATCCTCATACACAGTTGTAAGACGCACTAGATCAAAAATATTAAATGCTAAACATTACCATTTAAGTTTAAGAAAAATGTTAAACCTAAAATGTATCCCCCCATATTATATTGTAGAGCGTGATCCCCTATTAAATTATAAAACGCGATCCATAAAAAATATTAAATATTAAACATTACTATTTAAATTTACTTTTTTAAATAACATCTACCGAGTATCGAGTAGATAGTCTCTCCTTGATTGTTGAGCATCTCTCCTGAAAATTAATTATTAATATTTTTTTTCCTACCCTATTTTTAATTAAATGGCAGTTTTCTATTTTAAACTCTCCCTATCCCCACTCTGTGTAAAAGCTTTTCAATGAAATGTAATTTTGATCCCAATCTAATTTACTCGAGATGCGTGTTTGGCAAGTGTCCTTCTCAACTATATTATTATTACTCAATCCACCACGGACACGGTGTTTCTCTCGATTGGATATATCTTGGGTGCCCTCTCGATTGGGCGTCCTTCAACTTATATATTGGAGACTTTGTAATCCCACACCACACCATATCGACGCCCATTGCCTTAACCCCTCTGCGTCGTCGTCTATTGCAGAGACCTCCGCAATATTCACCTCCTCCTCTCCTCCGCAATAGAGCCACCAATGAGGATTCGAAACCGGCACCGATCTTCCCCTTTTGTGTTTACTTTTCCTGATGCTCCATCAACTGTTGAACCCTCTTTTCCTGATGCCCTAATCTCCAATACTCCGGCAGTTCTCCTCATGAAATCGTTAACAGAGTCGAGTGCAGCTCCAATAGTGTCAAACCACCAGCACCATTATATCGAGTCGCAGTGCAATCTCCCCACCACGAATCCAGACATGGCGGGCGTGTTGAAGCCAAACGATAATGACGACGATTGCTCAGATTCAGCCGAGTTAATGCAAACCCCGCCATTCCCTGCAATACCCAACAAGGAGGATGCGGAGGAGTTAGAGAAACTTAGGGTTTGCACAGTAAACAAATCTCGATGGGATGTTTCCTCATTTGTCCAAGATTTCCTCGCAAAACCCACCAGTAAACCAGACCAGCAATCCATGCAAAACAATAGCAACAGGGAGAGGAATAAAAAAGAGAAGATCAGGGGGCCATTGATACCAAATCCTGTCAGTGCTACAAAGGTAGTATCAGAGGCAAGGCATCAGGTATATGATAGTTTTGGTTTAGGGTTTGGGGTTTTGGGTATATGATAGTTTTGGTTTAGGGTTTAGGGAAGAGTGTGTGTGTGTGCATTTTAAATATGCCCCTTGGTTTGGGTATGGGTTGTGTGACCTAGTCTCATACAGCACAGAACAATAACTTCTTTCACAATTACTGTATAGTTTATAGTTTTAACTTTTTTTAGAAATATTCATCATTGGCCCACATATGAATCAGATTCAGCATAGTGCTGAATAGGTTTTTGTGTGGCTGTGCAACTGTGTTTACTCAGGTTCAGGTTCATGTGGAGGACGATGATGATTTTAACAAAACTGAGATTGGCAGGTAATAGTTTCTCTCTATTACTGACAGTAACCATGTCAGAGCATTGTCATTACACAGTTTCATGTTTTTTTTCTTTCTCGTAGAATATAAGAATCTAACTCAAAGGAACAACAGACTCTGTTCATAAATCTAGCTTCCTGCCATACACTGAAAAGGTAGTGAACCCTTGTATGAATTCGTGACTCTAAATCATGGTCACTTGACAGTAATCCACCAGCCAGAAATTAGGGCATGGAATAAGCTGTTCTTACCAGTCAGTTGTGTCTTGTAATTTTTATTTATGGTAATAGTTTGGCTGACATGGCTGCGCTGTATTTGATTTTATTGTGGTCAAGACTGGAGTACAAACGCGAAGCAGGTATGCCACTGTTATCCAGCATTAATGCAAATCCATGGTACACCATTGCTGCTTATTCTGTAACTTCAGTAATATAATTCGTTGGTTTATCTTATTTTTCAGCTGGGGAAACAAATACATTATCTTGTGGGAAGATGTCACAAGTAACAGAAGAAGAGCAGACGCTTGAATCAGAACTGCTGATAGTATTTTCAGAAGAAGTTGCTGGTTTGACAGTGAGAGAAGCTGGGTGCAAGCTTAAGCTAAGGAATGTCAAGAACATAATTTCAGAAGGTCTTCCTCTGACACTACAGGTGAGGAGGGCCATGCTTAACAGTCCATATTTTGTACAGTTGGACCATGGAAAGTTTGCATTGTGGGACAATTTTCGCAACAGTAGAGTGGGCAGCTTGGATAAAAAAGAGAGAACGAGTTTGGAAATTGAGAAAATAACGGGCACCCACAAATTTGACAGACAAGAGAAACCTGCAAGAGAATTAGGTCTAGAGCTTGCAGTTCCCAAAATAATGATACCCAAAGAAAAGAGGAGCCGAAGAGTAAGGGTCGATGAGAAAGAAGAGATTGGCTCTTGCAAAGAAGATGGTAAAAGGAGGAAGCAGAAAGTTGAGCAGAGATCATATGATTCAGTCTACAGTGGGAATAATGGCGGTAGGAATAATTACGGTTGGGATAAAGATGCAGTAGTCTCCTCTGATTCTCAATGTTATAACAGTGAAAGTATTTCAGATGGTAATGGCGAGGCGAGTCAAAATGTTCTTCCCCTTGGGACAAGGACGAGGACGAGGACGAGAGATATAGAGCTGCTGTTTATACTTTATTTTCACGGTTCAGTAGAAATATTGGGATTTAGAAAGAGCTTCATCCTACCTAGTGTCGAAAGAGGAAACCAGTGAAGGCGAGATCTCTGAAGGATCTACTCTGATATAACCCGATTGGCCTGTGATCGATTCGTGGAATAGGTGTGGGCATTTATGTTGTGTTTCTTACCGAGCAATTCCAATATCCAGGTAGGGGAAAGTCTCTGCACTTATGAATAATGAATAATAGTGATTGCCCATAGAAAACTTTCAAAATAAGTTGTTATGCACACCATGCATCCATGCATGTTTTGAGGGATGATCAATGATATCTTTTCAATACATTTCCTAATTTGTTCTAGTAAATTAATTGTCCGTAAATTGGGATTGAAATACAATTATTTTTCTGTAACTTATGCTTGATTTTACACAGGGAAAGCAAACTAACCCAGTCTTAAAACTTACAACACTTTATGTCTAAAAAAATCTTAGATTAGATTTTAGGTTTAATATAAAAAATCATATAAAATTATTTTTGAAAACTTCAAACTCAGTAAAGCACAATCTATTTGTGCATTGTCAAATGTTACATCAACTTGGAATAAGTAAAAAATTGAAGTATATTGACATCATAGTTAAATATGTAATTTGTCTGAAGTATATTTATTAAAGTAAAAAATAATTAATCTTTTTACACAAAGAAGTTATAAGTTATACAATATGTGATGTGATGTTGTTATTGTCAAAAAGAGCTATACAGCCCATGATATTGTCATTGCTTCTTTACACAACCTAGTATATGAAAGTGAGGTTGTCACTTAATATTACATTAAAAAAACAAACTAGTAACATGTATATATATATATGAGAAGTTCAATATATGAGAGTGATTTTGTCACATAAATTTAAATTAAAAAAATTTAATATTCAAGAAAACAAAAAGAATATAAAATTTGTAACTAAATAAACACAAATCAATTCTTATTACCTCTGATATGTTGTATGAAAAATTACTTAAATTGACATCATAGTTAAAATGTGTTTCTATGAGGAAATTTGTATCAAAGTAAAGAAAATAATAATATTTTACATATGTAAATTAAGTTTTTTTTTGAGTTAAGATTAAATAAGAAACAATATAATTATTTTTAATATGAAGAAAATGATAAAATACTTAGAAAATTTTTATATGAAATAAAATTTATCTAAACAAAAAAATTAATAAATATTTTAAATATTTTAGCTATATAAATTAAATAAAATGTACTTAAAATTAACTACATTCTCATCATCTAGGCAACAAAGTTTACTTCCTACACTATAAAGCCATATAGCCATAAATACTCTCTTACCATCATCCATAATCAAGTGAATACATAGAAGCGTTATCTTGAGTTCCCCTCCGTGTGAGGAAACAAATGATTCAAATCAGAAGTCCGACTTCTTAGAGTTTTCATTCAAGCATGTCTACACACCGAGCAAAATAGCTAGGCAAATATGCTTTTCAAACTTGGTCAATAAAATTGCTCTAAAAGTAAAAAAATAAAAAAATGAGTATTTTTAAAATATAAATTATTTAAGTTGTTATGATAGTTCAACAAGTAAAAATTAATAGGTATTTTATATATCCATAAATTATTTAATTTATAAAGTTTTTTTGTGTAAAGTAAAATCAAATATTTAATGACAATAATATTTTAAATAAAAAATAATGCTTTAATAAATTATATATATATTATAGTTAAAATGTGTTTGTATGAGAAAATTTTATCAAAGTAAATAGTAATAAGTATTTAAGATATATAAAAAATTAAGATTATTATTAGAAATATAAGTGTATATTTTAATTGAACTTAAACTATTTAAATCTGTAAATAATAATCCTTCCTAATAAAAGAGGAAAGTGTAACACTTCTAATGAAAAAGAGTAAAGAGGGTTTATGACACGAAGTTGTCCAAGTTTCACTCAAATTACTAAAGATGTATTCTTGATCTCCAAGCTCTACAAGAAATGTGAAGTGTATTTAGGGTTTGGAGGTTACACACAAGTTGTTATATAACTAGTTACATAAAAGTTGTTATATAACTAATTTAGATTTATCTTAACTCGGGATCTATCAAGTGTTGAGAGAGACGAAATATATAGAGGTGTAAACCTTCTTTTTGAGTGGAAAATTTGATGAAAGGTTTGCACCTAGAAACATTTGATCCCTCTCAACCCTTGATAGATCTCGAGTTAAGATAGATATAGGGTGTTTTTTTAAAATCATTCTAATTTGAATCATTCTAATTTGGTGTAAGAGTGATTCATTACACATGATGACATCCATGGACTCGAAGTAGATGCAAAGGTAAAAACAAAAAGGGAGAAAAAAATAAAATGCATGAGCAAACAAAATCAAACCTAAAAATCTATCGCACTTTATACTATGAAATAATTTCCCACAAATATTATTATTTTCCACTTGGCAAGATCCCTGAAATCCTTTCCCACAAATCCTTTCCCACAAATATTATCTTCCACTTGGCACAACCCTCAAAATACTTTATGAGAAATATTATTTCACTCTTGCTTCCTCACAAATTCATTTCGACACTTTATTTGTGTTAAATTTATATTAGGGAGGGAATTGATTTTTCATTAGGGTAGACATTAGATTAATTAGATTAAAGTTTAAATGTTAAATGTTAAACATTACTTTTACATTTTCATTTTAAATGTTAAATGTTAAACATTACTTTTACATTTACATTTATGTTTAAGTTTACTTGAGATAGTCAATGCATGTAGTGTACTCAAATACAAATCTCCGCAATCCAGATTTATTAAATTTAATAATACTAATATTATAATATATTAAATCATTCTAATTTGGCGCAGAAATTAAATCATTCTAATTTAGTGGTAAGAGTGAATCATTACACATGATGGCATCCATGGAGTCGAAGAACATGAAAAGGTAAAAACAAAAAGGTTGAAAAAAAAATAGAGTAGTAGTACGTACTATGAAATCCTTTCCCAGAAATATTATTCTCACAAATATTATTTCACTCTTCCCAACTACTATGTAATCCTTTCCCACAAATACTATTTTCCAGTCCCCTCTAGAGATCCTTTCTCACAAATATTATTTCACTTTTAGCAGGTACTATGAAATCCTTTCCCACAAATATTATTTTCCACTTTGCTCCCGAAATCCTTTCTCACAAATATTATTTCACTCTTAGGACTCTCAAAGATGCTTCCTCACAAATATAACTGGAATCTTTATTTGTGTTAAATTTATATATTTAGAGAGAGAATTGATTTTTCATTAGGGTGGACATTAGATTAATTGGATTAAATTTTAAATGTTAAATGTTAAACTCTAATTTTACATATACGTTTACCTAAGATACTCAATGCATGTAGCATAATATTAAATTTAATAATATTAATCTTATAATATATTAAATCATTCTAATTTGGTGTTAAGAGTGATTCATTACACATGATTGTAGACGAAAAGGTAAAAACAAAAAAGGTGGAAAAATAAAATAAAATGCATGAGCAAATGAAATCTAACCTAAAAATCTGTCTGAGTTTGTACTATGAAATCCTTTCCCACTAATATTATTTTCCACTTGGCATATTATTTCACTCTTAGCACTGTCACATAGATTGTAAGAGGTAAATTTGTTCCCAAAAACTATTTCTATTTATTTTAAAAAGGAGATTATGTATTTAATTTTTTTAATGAGATTAACATGTAAAAGTTAATTTGAAAAAACGAACATGGTTTATTTCTATTTTGAATAAATAAAATAATTATGGAATGTTTTCCTTAAAGAGTGATGATTTCTGTTTTGAATAAATAAAATAATTATGGAATGTTTTTCTTAAAGACTGATGATAAGGTATTCCAAGATTGCACAAAAAGCACTTAAAGATAGTTACCTTTTCCTTTGAGGATAAAAGGAAAATCCCACTGAGGAAAAGGGGTTCTGTGATTTTTTTTTAGCTAGAAGGTTGAAGGGTGAGAGTTAATCCAATGCTCGTTGGAACCATTGGAAACTTAGTGACCATTGGAACCATTAGAAACTTAATGACCCTAAATCTAGAAAGGAAGACTGGACTGGAGGTCTTGAGGTCTCAACCATAATTACCGCTAGTTAAACCCTACTCTGGTGTGGAGCACATGGAGGCGAGGATGTAATAGCCTCTCTCAAGGTTTGGAGGACATCATCAGATTTTTTGAGTGAGATAAGTAACTCGACCTACATGAAAATAAGGTTTATGAAACTGTATGTGAATTTTGGTTACATAGTTAGATACTTCCACAAATGATGAAAAATAAATACTATAGTAGTAATTGTTTTATTTAATTCTCATTCTTGATACAAATATATTTATATTTAAGTATTAGCAAGAAAAAGATACATGATTGACTATATATATATAAATGTATATAACATGAGAAGTAACCTGTTAGGATAGACTTAACTCTAATATTTGTTTTTGCGAACTAGGGTAAAACCCTTATCTATAAGTGTATAATGTTTTAAAGAATAAAAAGAGAATAAACACATGTATATATGCAAAATATGTAATGATGAAGAGACTATTAGTTTAGTCCAGAGTAGTCACTCTGGACATAACAGGTTGTCTCCCATGTTTTCTCATGCTATACTCGGACTAGGGTTATAGTAAATAACCCAAAAATATGATGGTCTAGTCATCAATTCTAGATAGTAAACTGAAAAGAACGACACGAAAGAATGAAAGATTGGTTTTCAGAAAAGCATATTAATAAGAAATGTATTGAACAGAGATACTATCATCATAAGAAATGCATCGTTACAAATAAATAGTAATATTTGGACAAGCATATAGGTGCTTATAATTACAAAATATTTGTGTTGTTACATGCAAAGAACAAAACAACTGTATTCGCTAAATATTTGTTATATTTGTGTTGTGCTCGCAAGGCCAGTAAGCCTTTCAGGTCATAAAACCATAAAATTCGGGCAATAAAAAGACTATTATTAATAGCGCAAATACAAACTCATCAAATGAATGTGCTTTGTAAACCCCTTTGACTGAACCATTAAAGAATTAAACAAGAGCTAAATTAAATCTCGAAGGGTGTTGCCATTGAAAGACAGATGTAAACCTATAGTACCGACCCAAGATCATTGCAAGCCATGAATTTGTGATCAATGAGAAAGACCATATGCATTAAGTTTCTCTCTTTAATAGAGTTTGTGTCTTATACATTGCAATTCTGAATAAATATGAAGTAGAGCCTTAATTTTTCCAAAAAAGACAGATTAAAAAAACCCAGTAGTTCCTGAAGGGTCTTCATTGAAACTTGAGTGATAAATCGGTGGCCGCAGTACATGTGCACCATGAAGGCGGAAGGTTACACTTAGGGACATATTCAGAATGGTGCATAGCCCTTCGTCGTAAACTTGGTCTAGGAGCGTAATCACCATACCTACAACCCAATAGTCACAAGTTAAGAGTATGACCTTAAAAATAGTGAATACCAAATCTTTAAACTCTACCACATCCGGTGAAGAGGCGAGGGTTTACTTGAAAGGAAAGAACATTAGAATGCCAAAGCCAAGACCTAATACAACAAATCAAAGAAATGCAAGCAAGGTTATAACCCTAGTCTGAGCGACTGCTGAA
The DNA here is from genome assembly GCA_034641835.2 of Pinus albicaulis. Taxonomy (NCBI): domain Eukaryota; kingdom Viridiplantae; phylum Streptophyta; class Pinopsida; order Pinales; family Pinaceae; genus Pinus; species Pinus albicaulis. Next base: position 1,386,464,411 of record CM076581.1, read on the forward strand.
CTTATAATTGAATTAAAGAAAAAGATATATATATATATATATATATATATATATATATATATATATATATATATATATATATATATATATATATATATATATATATATATATATATATATATATATATATATATATAACTAAAGACTTACCTCTAAAACTGTGACGGAGATAACAACTTGAGCTCCTAAGGATAAAAGGATTGTCTTACCATAACCATGAATATTGCATAATGAAATGCCGAGTTAAAGACCAAATAGGAATAAAGAAGAAAAGTAACAAAGATTAGCCGAAATTTCCCAATCCATATCCATGGTAGGAAGAAAGACTGCATCTTCGCTAAGAGTGCAAAAGAAGATGAAAAATTAATAAATTTCATTAACTATTACAGAGATGTGAAGCCGATGTAGGTTCTTAAGCTGAGGAGTAATGGACAGAAGTATGGACTAGTGCATGAAGGAGGTCGACGGAACGAGACCACAGAGTGGGAGATCTGAAGGTAGCCAACTCATGCAAATGGGAGAAACAGTTATGGTTGAGGGAGGTCGACTACGCTAACCCTCAACCAGATTCATTCACCACCATCAATTCAATCCCATAGATCCAACGACGTAACAAAACATAGATGTTAGTTAACCTCATATTAAATGGCATGACTAAATCGGATATGGATCGAGTCGTGTACCTCCAAAAATTAATTGCAAGCCAGAGCAGATGTATCAAGGCGGAGTGACATGATTTAATATAATTTAAGTGTCGTAATGAAAATTTGATTGATTTGGATATGAATCATAACTATCAGTACTTGAACGTGGTGTATTTGTTATATGTATAAGACACAAACTCAATATACCAGTAGTACAGGATTTCATGGATGTGTTTCTAGAAAATTTATCGGGATTACTTCCAGAGAGAGACATCGATTTCACTATCTAATTAATGCCTGACAGAACACCAATATCAAGAGAACTATATTGGATGAGTGTACCCAAGTTAATAGAATTGAAAATATAACTAAAAGAACTGCTGGATAAGGGGTATATTTTACCAAGTGTATCCCCTTGGGGAGCACTAGTGTTGTTTGTAAAGAAGAAGGATGGAACCATGTGAATTTTCATGGAGTACAGGAAGATAAATAAGTTGGCAGCCAAGAATAAATAACCGTTTCCACATATTGATGACCTGTTCGATCAAGTGAAGGGAGAGACAATATTTTCAAAGATATATATAAGGTCTGGATATCTCCACATCCAAATTAAAGATGAAGACATTTTCAAAGAAGCCTTTTGCATGCAATACAGACATTATGAGTTCGTGGTATTAGCATTTGGTTTAACCAATGCACCAGAAACATTTATGAGTCTGATGCACGACATATTTCACCCCTTTTTGGAAAAGTTCATTCTTATATATATTGATAACATATTGATATATTTAGAAACCATGGAAGAGCACAAGGAGCACTTAATAAAAGTACTGGAGATGTTGAGTAAACATCAACTGTATGCCAAGTTCAGCAAATGTGACTTTTTCAAAGAGAAAATACAATATTTAGGTCATGTTATTTCCACTGAAGACATTGTAATAGATCCCGAGAAAATAAATACTATAATGGAATGGAGAGTGCCCAAGAACATGGAAGATATACATTCCTTTATGGGATTGGATGGATATTATAGTTGTTTCATCGAAGTAATTTCGACAATTTACTCTCTTATTACATCTCTGTAGTGGAAGGTGAAGGTGTTTAAATGGACCAGTGAATGTCAAGATAGATTTGAATTATTGAAACACTTGCTGACTACTGCCCCTGTGTTGAGGGTACCTGACCCCAACCAAGAATTTGAAGTATGCACTAATGCATGTGTTGTGCAGGTAACTACCCTCTGTGGAAAGATGTGATCCCTCTAGCCCTAGGGTGGGTATTGCAACTACAGGAACATACTATCATCTACCTTCCTAGATTGTAAATGAAATTCAGAGCAAGGAAGATGACATACCTTGTTTTGACGCTACGTTGTCGTCTGTTGAAGCTTCTTGATCTGTCACCCTCCTCAATCTTGATGCACACTGCTACCAACGTTTTATTACCTATAGAGACATTCAAGACACCATGACAAGCGTAAAATTATGAAAAACATAAAATAATTACAACCTATCTAACTTATCAAGGAATGCTAGAAATCTCATTATAAATCTAAACAAGAGTGAAAGATAAACATCAGCTGCATTTTATTACGATAAATACATTGGGAGCTTACAACCAAGCCTTGATGTTGAGGCTCTCCTTCGGCTGGTCCATATCCAAGCATGTTTGCAACACCCTCATACATAAAGGTCCAATATCTCACTGTGTTCCTAACATACAAAAACAATCACACTTTGCATTATTCTCCCAAAGCTATAATCGCTTCTTCTCTCTATGCTAACTCTAACCAGAAAGCTCTATGTAAGGAGGCAGAGATGGAGGAGGAGGTTATGGGCCCTAAAATAATGGGAAAATATCTTATCCTTTTGAGTAGTTCCTATTTATTGGGAACAAGAAGCCCAAAGTGGAATTCCTTGGCCATATCCTCAAAAAAAACTTCCAGCTTGCCACCTCACGAAGCTTCTAGTCGTGGAAACTTCATTTCTGTTTTAAAAAATTTCTAAAAGAGGATCAAAGTGGGTCTAAAATTAAGTCAGAGTGCTGATCAGTGTGGGTCTCAGTGAAAATACCTGCTATCAGCTTTATTCAGACACTGAGACAAAATGTCGACCTTGAAAACTAGGTTTTTATAAGGATCATCCAAAAAAGTTGTAAAGGGAGATGAATTGGTAGACAAAGTTTGGTTCAGGGGTATGAATTCTATGCTTGGAAAGTACACAAGGGTCACTGTATGGGTCCTCTAGTATCAAGGAATGGGGAGTGCAAGAAAAGTGACAAATTGTTGTGTAACAGATGCCCCCTAAAGTATGAAGTCTAAAAATGAGTGAGGGGTGAAATGCTTCAGGGGTACGTGTAAGGAACCAGACGCTGCTATCAAGAGACCTAAAAATCAAGCATAGATACATATACATAACCAAAATGTTTGATGAAAATACATAAATCAAGGTATGGACACAACCATCCATAAAAGAGACCATGGTATGGTCACAACAATCCATCTGAGAAGGATCTCATATAGACTCATGGTATGGTTGCAACCATCCATCTGAAAGAAAAATGTATCCAACCATATCGCCTCACAACCTTTACTCTAGAGAATAAAATCCACGGTCTTGCACTTTGTCACAACCCGATCAAGTACATTTTCAAGCATGCGAATAAATGAGTTGAAGTCGAACATGTAGGAAAATCACCTGATTACCATTCAATGACGTAAACTGTTAACAGGCACGAGAGAAACCACAAATAATGACAATGGATCTCAAGGTACTACTAGTACAATCCACAGAATGTGAAGAGTGAGCTAGAGTTGAATACCCATTAAATCACTCGATCGAAGGCCAATGATGAGAACCCATCGTCTAGGGCATGCAAGCTCTAAGTTACCAGAAAGGAGTCTCTAGATCGACTTCGCAGATAATGAGCTGAAGTCTACATGAAGCAATCCATCAAAGGAGGGTCATAATGAATCCCACATCATCGACATGAAACAGATAATGTAATATGAGTGTCAATCAAGACTGAAATAGAGGATCAAGGAATGTACGAACTGCAGAAGGATTTTTTCTTGAACATATCGATGACACGACTCTGTAATTTGGCATCTTTCGACAAAAATAGGATTAGAGGTCATGTTGACAAGATTTGTAATTGAATGAGAGGCAAACAAATTTCCAAAACCCATGAAGGAAAAGTGACAGAGTGAAGATATCCCAACCCGACACGAATTGCAGATAAGTGTCATGTTCAAGAGTGATATACTTCCGACACAACTGACGAATAAATTCGATTTTCCCCTACCATTTCAGGAGAATACCTCTTTATTTTTACACGAGCTTGAATAGGATAGCATATTCTTGTCATATAAGTTTTTCCTTCGGACAAATCCATCCCAGTACATTTTAAGAGCCCTAGGAAGGAGGAAATCGGTAACGTCATGGTGACGATTTTCGATACCATGTAGGTTTAACGAGTATGAAAAAAGAAAAACTTGGCATCTTTCCATGTTTAGAGAGTTTGAAAAGATGCGGAAAAGAAAACTCCAACAAGTCTCGTTTCGTAGGTAATCTCACAGATATCTGAGATAACCACTTAGTCGTGATTGGCTAAGGTATTCCTTTTTTGTATATAATCTATCCTAGCCCGAAAAAGGGGTAAACGTATATTAGGTAAAAAATGTTTTGAAGCCTTTAACGAGTTGTAAATGACAAGAGCTCGACAATATTTTCATTTTTTACGAGTAAAAAAAGAGCTGAAAGTTGACTCCTCCTGGAGGAACGAGTGGTATTAAAGGATAGCAACTAGTTTCGGTGATGGTGGAACTGCTCAGAACAAGTAAGGTCAAGATGGTGGCTAACAAGACCACTCATTATAGCGGTTCCTCAGGAATGGGTAAAACAATCAAGTGAGGGCATATGATTGGTCGAGCAGATCGTAACGATGGAATGAGAAAGCCAAGGCTCATTGGAAAAATAGGCTCATAAAATGACAATCACAAGAAATAAAATGATGATGGTTTCATTTTTACAGAAGCTTGAAATCACAAAACTCTGCTTGGAATTGGTATCATTTTTACACAAGCTTGAAACAAAGATAAACTATGCTTGAAACTTGAAACATAAACAAATTATGCTTCAAAAGGTTTGCATGCCCCGAGCATGGTGACTCAATTCGAGGTACATGCCCCCTAATCTTCAGTGCATTCACTGGAGTAGATTGTTGGTTACTAACATGTGGATGGAATGAAGGTTCAATTATGAGATCAAAGGAAAGACTCGACTTGGACTTTATGAGATCTAATCAAAGACTCAAATTGAAAAGGGAACCCATTTCATTTTTTAAGGAGGTTGACAAAGTAAAAGAAGTATCCTCATGACCTAATTCATTTTTTAATGAGGTTGACATAGTAAACGAACTATCCTCATAAGAGCTCATTTCATTTTTTAAGGAGCTTGACACAAGAATACCAACTCTGCTCCGACGAGCTTGTTTCATTTTTTAAGGAGCTTGACACAAGAAAACAAACTATGCTTCGTAGGGGGCTCATTTCATTTTTTAAGGAGCTTGACAAAAGAAAATGAGCTATGCTTTAGAGTGATATTGTTTCATATTTTAAGGAGCTTGACACAAGAAAATGAATTCTGCTCCAACGAGCTTGTTTCATTTTTTAAGGAGCTTGACACAAGAAAATGAACTATACTCTGATAAGCTTGTTTCATTTTTTAAGAAGCTTGACATAAGGAAACGAACTATGCTTCAGCGAGCTTGTTTCATTTTTTAAGGAGCTTGACACAAGAAAAAAAACTATTCTTCGGTGAGATGATCAAGGCATACAAAGAATCATGGCTTCCAAGACGTTCTCATCTGATGAGAGAACAACATCTCAGAAATTAGGACCCAATGCCCCCAATACATTGTGTACTACCTCACTGACTGAATTATCAGTGGATGTGGACATAGAACAGGTGGCCACATAGTTGACCTATGGCGGGGAAGATATCACTGGTAGGTAAGGACCAGGAAGGGATGACGGTAGACTAGATGTCACATCAGGAACAAAGAATGAAAGCTGATCAATGGTCACGATTTGACCTTCATGTGGAAAAAATATCACACGAAATAGGGAAGAGACAAGTGCGCCCATGGCATAAACACAGTCGCGCCCCAGGAGTAAATTAAAATCGAAGGGGCCTTCAACCACCATTACATATAGATAGACAATTTTCCCTCCTAAAGTAGTAGGAAACTTCGGAAGGATCCCTAATGGTTGACTTGCTCCTCTATTAAAAGCCAACAGATTCTTAGTAACAGGCAGAAGCTATGGAGAACCCAAATCTTGCTAGGTATTTGAGAACAAAATAATAACCGAGGTTCCTTCATCAATAATCATGCCTGGTATGACCATATTATAGGCATGTACAATAATCTCAAAAGGGACGTAAGAAGGAAGACGATATCCTTCAAATCAACTCCAATCAAAGGAAGAGACCAAAATAAATGGAGGGGGTGCCAGAGGAATGGAACGTGATCCCCTTGTGTTATGGGAGAAAGAGGAGAATCCTCCTAGACTCTGGGAATGAGAGAAGGAGGATCACTTTTGGGAACTATGGTGATGGGAGTCGAAGGATCACCGCCCTGAATCATTGAAACGAGAGGATCACCCTCCGATCCCGAGGAATTAGAGGAAACAAAAATAGCCTAACTGGGATGAGACCCACTCTCGATGGAAATTTTTTTATGAAATATAGATGGAATTAGGTCGACCTTATTCTCAACCAATGATTGGTCGGAAATGGACTCAAGAGACTGACTTTCAGAGAGAGTGGAATCGACTAGAGATGAATCTCGATCAATGAGTTGATCAACTATCGGAGGACTCGAAGAAAACTTTCGGTAATCGACGGGAAGACAAGACTCAGAAGCCAAAAGGGTATATAATACTTTAGAAGCTTCATCCATATAAGGATATAGGTGAATGGGATGGTTCCTTGCACACAACCTACAGGGAAATTTGATCTTACCCTATTTGTTACGAGCCTCATTATCTTTAGCTGAAGTCTCATCATCAACATGATGTCCAAAGGTTGATGACGAAGGACGAATCAGGTCATCGAACCACACTTCTATCTCCTTGGGAATACCAGGGCAATCAAAAAGAAGGTGTTCACCCTTGCATAGCTTGCAAGGGAATTTGAATCTGGAAAACAAAGTGGGAGGTTTATCGATATTAGCTGCATGGGTAGCAATAGTTGCTAATTTTACCCCTAGCTTATTTTGCTTCTTCTTCCTCGACTTCTTCTTCCTCTTCTTCTTATCGACCTAGTTACTAGAATCTATACTTTCACCAAACAAAGAGGGAGAACGAGGTGAAGGAATAGGCGAAGAAGGTGAGGGGTCACCCTTAGGATCAACATGGGGTTGACATGGTTCAAGCGGAGGAGAACTTGGTTGGACAGAGGTTGGAACACTCGGGACCACTGAGGTTGAAAATAACCAAACGAGTAAACCAATATTTAACCCAGGAAGGGACACCGTCGCCATATAAGGAGAGAAAGCATTCCCGAATGAAGGAAAAGGAAAAAGATTCCCATCTGAGGGGATTCCTCGGTTAGTGAACTCTGGAGACATTGCCATTGGAATCAACCTTAAAGAATCAATAAGGAATATAAATTTAACCAAGAATATTTTGTGGGCAGTCAATTTTAAGACATTGAAACAAAACTCCTCCTTTTCATATTTTAAGAGTCGAGAAAAGGACAAAAGGTGACTCTCGTCACTTTCAGTTTAAATGAGCTTGAAAGGAAAAGTGCTCGATGATATTTTCAATTTTCAGAGAGTCCAGAAAGATCAAAATGACTACTCAGGGAATCTAAGAAAAAAGGTGTACCAAGCTTCTGTGAACTGAAATATACACCTTGTTGATAAAATGAAAGAGAAATGACCAAGAAATTAACGTACGTGCAAGCAGTCTCCCCAAGTGTTGTGTTTAGTGTATCAAGGTTATAGGGCGGCAGACTTGTCTTCCTATGGATAAAGTATTGCAACCTATGAGGGTATCCCTTTATATACTTGATGGTATGGGGAGCACAAGTCCATGCTAGCGCTGTCTACTGCCAGATGGCGAATGATAGGCACTAGGTTTAATGATGCCGAAACACGTCACTAGCCTAGACCTCTAGGTATTAGCGTTAGGTTTCAATGCTTCCTTAGGTTGATTGAATAAATTTTTATGGTTTATCTTGAATTATGTCTCGGTTTCAACTCCCTACCACTGTCATCGAAGAACTCCTATATGTAGCTATATGAGAAAATAAATCTTTCAATTTGATGAATGTTAGTTAAGGGAAGAGTCTCAAACAATGATGCAACAAATAGTAATATTGCAACTGAAAATTTTTCCTCACTAGATCAATTTCAGTATCCAAAATTAATCTAAAACATTCAAATATGTGAATTATGTAATGTAATCTATGCAAAATTCTCTTTTTGAAAACTATGCAATTGTAATCTATGCACAAATTCCTTTTTCTTTTGAATGCATAAGAATTCACTGAAAGTGACTTTTAGTTTTAAATCATTAAACAATGTAATATAAGTTCAATGATAAATTCAAACATGAATTTTCAATGACGAAAAACAAACTTTGAGATGAAAACTAAAAGAATGCAATTTGTTCTAATGAAAAAAGGATGCAACAAACATTAAGATTACAATAATGTTTTGAACACTTCATAACGAAATTCCTCAAAAGGCTACAAGACATATGAGTTCAAGCACAAAGAGGACTTCCAAAGCATGAGCTCAAAACAAGGCATTCATTCCCTTTTACATCAAGCAAGCATACAAAGGATACTTTTCGGCTGAAGAATGAGCAATGTAATCTATGCCCACAAGCGAACAAGTAGACCGAATGAACTTGGACAACCACTTTAGAATTGATCACTCAATAAACCAAAAATCAAATTGTAATCAACTAGAGATGGCTCACCAAGCAAGGAGACTGACTCAATCAGTAGGGCAATGTTTCGCGAAGCATGCAACCATGCAATTGATGCACAATCAATGACGAAAAACCAAGCCAACAAGCCAATCAAACCAAATTGAGTGAAGGGGAGAACATATAGATCATACAAAGAAAAGGATCAGAAGGGAAAGACACAATGTTGAAATACTTAGCGAAAAAACCTTATTTTTTCACACACACTGCAATTGGCGTGACTTTTGGGGCTGAAAATAGCGCCAATAGCCCGATGACGCGAATTTACAACTAAAAAATAGTGCCAATCGGCGCGACTGTCAGACAAATAAAAGCGCCCATTATTGAAAAAGAAAAAAAACAAATAATTTTTCCTAAACAAGAGTAGACTCACCACTTCAAGAAAAAATTAAAATATTGTAATTGATAAAAAACATAGGAACAAACAGGGAAATGGTTGTTCAACTAAACTCTTCGAATCACTAATACCTTAAAGAGTGACAAACTGAAAGGAAACTCCCTAGTAGAATCGCCAATTTTTTGTGTAGGTAAATCCCCTCTATAGACAGAGGCGATCCCTCTAGCCCTAGGGTGGGTCTAACAACTACATGAACATAATAACATCCACCTTCCTAGAGTGTAAAGGAAATTCAGAGCAAGGAAAATGACCTACCTTGTTCTGATACTACGTTGTCGTCTGTCAAAGCTTCTTGATCTATCACACTCCTCGAGCTCTATTCATGTTGCTACCAACATTTAATTACCTATAGAGACAGTCAAGACACCACGAGAAGCATAAAATCATGACAAACATAAGAAAATTACAACCTATCTAACTGATCAAGGAATTCTAGAAATCTCATTATAAATGTAAACAAGAGTGGAAGATAAACATCAACTGCATTTTATTAGGATAAATATAAGGGGAGTTTATAACCAACCCTTGATGTTGAGGCTCTCCTTCGACAGGTCCATATCCAACCACGTTTTCAACACCCTCATACACAAAGTTCCAATATTGCACTGTGTTCCTAACACACAAAAACAATCACACTTTGCACTATTCTACCAAAGATATAATTACTTCTTCTCTCTATGCTAACTCTAACCAACCATCTCTAACTAAGGCAGCAGAGATGAAGGAGGTCTCCTTATATAACAATGGAGGAGGAGGTTATGGGCTCTCAAATAATGGTAAGAGGGCTTATCCTTTGGAGTAGTTCCTATTTCTTAGGAACAAAAAGTGCAAAGGGGAATTCCTCGACCATATCCTAAAAAAAAACTTCTAGCTCGCCGCCTTGCGAAGCTTCTAGTCGTGGAATATTCATTTCTATTTTAAAAACTTTCTAAAAGCATATTTTCATGTGTCCGATATTAAGACAGGGCACTGATCAGCATGGGTCTCAGTGCAAATCTCTGTTATTAGCGTAGGTCAGACACTGAGACAAAGCGTCGACCTTGAAAACTAGGTTTTTTTAAGGATATTCCCAAAACTTCGTAAAGGGAGATGAATTGGCACGCAAAGTGTTGTTCAGGGGTATGCAGTCCATGCTTAGAAAGTACACAAGGGTCACTGTATGGGTCCTTCGGGATCAGGGAATGGGGAGTACAAGGACAATGACAAATTGTTGTGTAACAATGTGTGAGGAAGAAATTGGAGCAATATTATCTCAAGAGGGAAGGGTTGTTTCCTATGAATCAAGAAAACTAGAAGATCATGAAGAGAAATACTTCGCTTATGATTTGAAGCTGACAACAGTAGTGCATGCACTCAAGGTGTGGATACAATACTTATTGGGAAAGAGGTTCGTACGAAAGACATATCATAGTAGTTTAACCAGCTATTTTAAACAATTTGATTTAAATGCTCGCCAGGAAAGGTGGAATGTGTTTTCAAGTGAATTTGATTTTCTCAATTTGCATGTTAAAGGCAAGGAAAATCGTGTGGCTGATTCCTTGAGCATAAAATGTTAGATAATTATCTATTATAGAGCAATGAAACACATAAAATATGTTGAAAGCACAAGCACACAAAACATATAAAACCATAGAGACACAGATATACGTGGTTCACCCAGTTTGGGCTACGTCCACCCCGAACAGCCAATCATTTCTTTCTATTATCCAGAAAAATGAAGAGACACAACCTACAACAGATCCGTTGTAATATCCTATGTTCTCTCTCATGGTCTCCCTATCTATTTCTCGCTCTGAGAATACACATACCATACACAGCTGCAATACAATACCCTCATACAAGCGAGGGGTTTCCTTCTAGGGAAAAAAACCCTAAACTAAATATAACTTCTACCGTCAGATCATCTGCCTAATGAACGACCCTAATTGACTAGAAATTACTATACTTTTACAAGGAAAATTTACATCTGCTTTAGCTTCGGGGGCGCTGCCCCCGAAACCCCCCACCAAGGGGGGCTCCATAAAGTCGTAAACACCCCCCCTGGACCCCCAAGGCAGCGTTTAATTACGGGTGAAGTTGCTGCCACATTAAGGTACATGGTTCCATTGATGTGATACAAAATAAACAAGATAATCATGCTCCACACCCAACAATCTTCCACTTGGAAACTGATTATAGAAACTCTACCGCTGCTTCATTTGTTGGACAATGACTCCTCTTTGGATCTAGCTGTTTCTCATCTTCATTGTCATCCTTGAAGACCAATTGAAACTAATCTCGTTCCCAGTTTCTCCCTTGTTACAACTTTTGTTAGCATATCTGTAGGATTCTGGCGAGTGTGCATCTTTTCCAGCTTCAACAGTCCATATTCCAATACTGACCGTATGAAATGGTACTTGAGCTGTATGTGTTTAGTCCTGGAAAGAAATGCTGAGTTATTTGCAAGATGAATGACACTTTGGCTATCACTGTATAACGTTCCCATATCATGCTTCTTACCCAATTCATCCATAAACCTTTGTAACCAAATAATTTCTTTACTAGCCTCTGTAGCAGCAACATACTCTGCTTCTCTTGTTGAAAGTGCAACAACACTTTGGATTTTTGAAACCCAACTGACAGCTGTTCCACCTACAGTAAATACATATCTTGTAGTGCTCCTCCTGTTATCTTTATCACTTGCCATATCTGCATCAACATATCCCTGTAGAGAAATGTTTTAACCACCAAAGCATAATGGTTGATTTGTGGTACCTCTAAAATATCTAAGAATCCATTTTACTTCCATCCGATCTTCTTTTCCTGGATTGTTCATGTACCTGTTTACAACTCCCACTGCATGTGAAATATTAAGCCTTGTGTAGACCATTGCATACATTAAGCTTCCAACTACTGATGCATATGGAACTTTAGACATATAGTCCATTTCTTCTTGGGTCTTGGGGCACATCTCCCTACTAAGTTTTAAATGGATAGAAAAATGTGTACTAACTGGTTTTGCATTCTGCATATTAAATATTTTCGTCACCTTTTGTATGTACTCATTCTGAGACAGTGCTAATTTGCGATTTTTCCTGTCTCTAGTTATTCTCATACCAAGGATTTGTTTTGGAGCTCCCAAATCCTTCATTGCAAATAAATTTGTCAATTTTATTTTGAGCACATTTATTTCCTGCATGTTATACCCTATAACAAACATCATCTACATACAATAACAATATAATATAGCTGCCATCATTTTGATTTTTCATATAAACACAATGATCAGAGTGACATCTAATATAACCTTGTTTAGATATAAACCTATAAAATTTTAGATACCACTGCCTTGGAGCCTGTTTTAAGCCATACAAGCTCTTATTTAACATGTACACTAACTTTTCCTTCCCTTTGACCTCATATCCTTCTGGCTGCTCCATATAGATCTCTTCCTCCAAATCTCCATGGAGAAATGTTGGCTTTACATCCAACTGTTCAAGATGTAAATCTTCCGCTACTACAAGACTTAAAATAGTTCTGATTGAAGTCATATTAACAACATGAAAAAATATTTCATCAAAATCAATAACTTTCTTCTGTGCAAACCCCTTCACCATAAGTCTAGCTTTTTACCTCTGTTTTCCTCCATCTTCTTCCTTCAGCCTGTAAACCCATTTATTCTGCAATGTAGTTTTACCTGCAGACAACCTGAATAAGTCCCAAGTCTGGTTATGCATTAAGGATTCCATCACTTCTTCCATGGCTAGCTCCCACTTCTTCCTGCTTTCAACCTACATTGCTTTTGCATAACATTCAGGTTCACCAGAATCAGTCAACAATAAATAATATAATGAAGCAGAGTATCGTTCAGGGGGTATACTTATCCTATTAGATCTTCTAACACCACTTTCAGGTGTTTGAGGTGCCTATTGCTGTTGTGGTGGTTGTTGTTGTTGTGGATGTTGATTATTATTATTTTCAGGCACCTTTACTTTTTCTGTGATCTCATCAAGAACTGTGTATTCTTTGTTTTCTTTTTTCTGTTTATTTTCCTGTAACTGATTCTTATACAATACCTTTTCATTGAATATTACATTTCTTCTCCTAATGATTTTGTGATTTTCATAATCATATAAGCAATAACCAAAATCATTAACACCATATCCAATAAAGTTACATTTCTTTGATTTTTCCCCAAGCTTTGTTTTGTTTTCTTTATTAATATGGACAAAGGCCTCACAGCCAAAAGGCTTTAAAAAAGAGTAGTTTACCTTTTTACCTGTCCATGATTCCTCTAGAATACCACCATCCAAGGAACTTGACGGCCCTCTGTTTATTAGATAAACAGTAGTATCTACAACATCTACCCAAAATTGTAAGGGCAATCCTGCATGCAATCTCATGCACCTTGCACGCTCCATTATTGTCCTGTTCATCCTTTCTGACACACCATTTTCTTCTGGTGTTCGTGGAACTGTCTTCTCTCTGTGAATTCCATGCTCTGAATAGTACCAATCAAACTCTTTGCTGCAATATTCATCTCCATTGTTTGATCTGAGACACTTCAACTTCTTTCCTGTCTCAATCTCAACCAAAGCTTTCCATTTCTTGAAAGTTTCAAATATATCAGATTTATTCTGAATACAATAAATCTAAGTTTTTCTTGTTGCATCATCAATAAAAGTAACATAATAACGAGAGCCGCCAAGATATGATACCTGAGCAGGTCCCCATACATATGTATGCACAAGCTCTAATTTTTTGCTCTTCCTTTCTTTCCCAACTCTGAGAAATCTGAATCTCTTCTCTTTTCCATAAATGAAATTCTCACAGAAATCCAAATCAACATTCTTCAAACCCGGAAAATTTTTTCTTGAGTGAAGAATCTTCATCCCCTTCTCACCCATGTGTTCGAGCCTATGATGCCATAATGCTACATCTGCTCCTTTGGAAGTTGAAGCATTAACAAAGTTAGAAATACCATTGCATAAATACAATATACCAACATTTTCGACTTTTGCTATTACCAGCGCTCCTTTGGTGACCTTCCAAGTTTTATCTGTGAAAGTTGTCACACAACCTTCACTACCTAACTGCCCTGTTGAAATTAGATTTTTCTTCAGATATGGAACATGCCTTACCTCCTGTAGTAGCCATTGGTTTCCATTATGTTGTTTTACAATAACTTTACCCATTCCAACAACTTTATAGGGTTTATCATCACCCAAACAGACTTGTCCAAAATCTCCTTGAACATAGTCATGAAAATATTTCTTATCAGGTGTGGCATGGAATGAGGCCCCTGAATCTACAACCCAAGAATAAGTAACATTTTCGAAAGAAAGAATCAAAGCATCTTGTAGCACATCACCTGTCATATTTGCTTCATGATTGTTTTCTTGTTGTGCGTTTCCTTCTTTTCCCTTCCGAGATCTACAATCTTTCTTTAGGTGTCCTTTCCTTCCGCATTTCCAACACACTATCCCTGATCTAGACTTGAATCTACCTTTCATGATTTACTGTGATATCTTGAGCTCTTTCCTCTTTCCACTTTTCTTCCCCTAGATTATGCACTCAAAGCATTACCTGATGTCTCACCAGAGCTTTTCCATCGCATTTCCTCACTAAGGATAGCACCGACAACATCATCAAACTTTAAAGTACTAGATCCAGAGACATAGTTACTAATGGCCATAACTAAACCATTCCATCTTTCTGGCAATGAGCACAGAAATAAAAGAGCCCTAACTTCATCATCAAATTTTACCCCTCCAAAACTTAACTGACTAGTAACTGTATTAAAATCATTTAAATGTTCTGCAACAGATCCACCTTCCGACATCTTCATATTAAATAAACGTTTCATAAGAAATTCCTTGTTTGAGGTCGAGAATTTTTCATATAATTTCGCCAACGCCTTAATCAAACCCTTTGTTGTTGTTTCCTTTGAAATATTGAAGGCTACCGATGCCGCAAGGTACAACCGTACTATTCCGAGTGCCTTTCTATCGAGAATCTTCCATTCTGCATCTGTCATAGCCATCGGCTTCTTTGTTTTTCCACTCAATGGTAGGTACATATCTGTCTGATACAGATAATCTCCTATATGCATCTTCCACAACGAGAAGTTTTGGCCATTAAATTTCTCGACCCTAACCTTACCATCTTTCGCCATTGCTCCCATTCAAACCAGGAACCCTTCTTTCCTGCGATTTTATCAGCAAAATAGACCTTCAGATCTGATAGCAATTGTTAGAAAATTATATATTATAAAGAAATGAAACACTTAAAATGTGTGGAAAACATAAGCACACAAAACACATAAAACTAGAGAGACACAGATATACGTGGTTTACCCAGTTTGTGCAACGTCCACCTCGAATAGCCAGTCCTTCCTTTCTATTATCCAGGAAAATGAAGAGACACAACCTACATCAGATCCGTTGTAATATCCTTTGTTCTCTCTCACAGTCTCCCTATCTGTTTCTCGCTCTGAGAATACACATACCATACATAGCCGCAATACAATACCCTCATACAAGCAAGGGGTTTCCTTCTAGGGCCAAAAACCCTAAACTAAACATAACTTCTACCATTAGATCATCCGCCTAATGAACGTCCTAGATTGACTAGAAATTACCATACTTTTACAAGGAAATTTTACATCTTTTTTTATCTTCGGGGGCACTGCCCCTGAAACCCCCTGCCGAGGGGGCTCCATAAAGTCGCAGCCAGCCCCCTGTGGACCCCCCAGGTAGCGTTTAATTATGGGCGACATTGCTGCCACATTAAGGTACAAGGGTCCAATGCTGTGATACAAAATAAATAAGATAATCAAGCTCCACACCCAACATAAAACTACATTGTGTGTATGAACCCTACCTTACTCAAGTAGAATTCAAATTTCAGGATTAGATAAAATAATAAGCTGAGAAATATCCTGAATACCAATTCCTATGGCAGCAAGCGAGGGAAGAAGAAAAACCATAAGATTATGAGATTAACAGAGATTAGCTTCTAAGTTTTAGAGGAAAGCTATATATTCTAAATCAGATAAGTTTGAAAGAGACGATCTTGGATGAATACCATCGCAACAATTATTCTGGACACCCAGGATACCAGAAAATTTTGATAGCAATCAGGAAAGTTTATTTTTGGCTTGGTATGTGGAAAAATATTGCTGAATATTTAAACAAGTGTCTAGAATGTGAACAGGTTAAGGTGGAGCATAAAAATCCAGCAAGATTGTTGCAACCCATACCTGTACCTGCATGGAAATGGGAGGTTATATTATTATATTTTATTACTGGTATACTAAGATAAAAAGACATAATTATTACATAATGGTAGTGGTTGATAGAATGAGCAAGGAACCTCACATTATACCTGTAAATTCCACTGACAAAATGGTGTAGACTGCAGACATTTTCATGAGAGAAATATTTAGGTTGCATAGCATCCCAAAAACAATCATCTCGGATCGAGACGTAAAGTTCAATTCAACCTTTTGAAAATCACTGTTTACCAGATTAGGTACACAAGTTAACTTTAGTACCACTTATAATCCATAGATGGATGGAAAAATAGAGTGATTGAATCAAATACTAGAAGACATGTTGCGCATGTATGTAATGCAACAACCCACAAAGTGGAAATATTATCTACATCTGGTGGAATTCATGTACAATAATGGTTAGCTAGAGTCTCTTAAAATAAGTCCATTTGAAGCATTATACGGGAGACAATGTTTAACTCCCATTACCTAGAATATTTGAGAAAATAGATTAATGTTTGGTCCAAATATGTTGACTGAGATAGAACTGGAAGTAAGGAAGATTAGACAAAACCTAGAAGTTGATCAAGATTGGGAGAAGGTTTATGCAAAAAAAAAGAGAACCTATTGGGAATTTGAAGTGGGTGATCATGTTTATGTGAGAATCAAACCCAAGAAAATAACTCTAAGGTAGATTTCGTGTGCCAAGCTGGCTCCCAAGTTCTATGGACCTTTCCAAATATTGGAAAGAGTAGGATCTTTGGCCTATCGATTGGCATTACCCAGTCACATTCGGGTGCACAATGTGTTTCACGTATCAACACTAAAATGATATATTCATGATCTGATGCATGTAATACATTAGAAAAACATTTAGGTATGAATAAAATTGAGTGCCAAACCTCTAGAAGGAATGAATTTTATGTTGATTAACTTAATTATTTTCTGATTGTAGCTCGAACCGGATGACGAATTTCTGATAGAACATCAACATATTCTTGATCAGAGATAAATGATGCTCTGGAGGTGAGCCATCACCCAAGTTAAAGTGCAATGGAAGAACTTTTTTGCGGAGGAGGATACATGGGAAGACGAAGCATTTGTGTGTGAGGCATACCCATAACTATTTGTTCATCTGAAATAGAACACTGAAGATGGTGTTTACTTCCAGGGGGGGAAGATGTAATAACTAAATTTGTTTCCAAACATTATTTTTGTTTATTTTTAAGGGATTATCCATTTATTTTTTTTAATGAGATTAAAATGTAAAAGTTAATCTGAAAAAAATGAAGATGGTTTATTTATTTTTTGAATAAAGAAATTAATTATGGAATTTTTTCCATAAATAATGATGATAAAGTATTCCAAGATTCCAGAGTAGCTAGGAAGAATAATTAAAGAGAGCTACCTTTTCCTCTGAGGATAAAAGGATAATCCAAGTGAGGAAAAGGGGTTGTGTGACTTTGAAAAAGAGTCAAAAGGTTGAAGGGTGAGATTTAATCTAGATCTGGTTGGAACTAGTGGAAACTCAACGACCCTAAATTTGGAAAGGGAAGACAGGATTGGAGGTCTTGAGGTCTCAACCACAATTACTTCTAGTTAAGCCCTACTCTTGTGTGGAGGATGGGGGGGGGGGGGGGGGTCAACGAGAATGTAATGGCCTCTCTCAAATTTGGGAGGACATCATCATAATTTTTTATGAACCCAGCTCCAAAAATATAAGACAATAGAGATCAACGCCTTAGAAATCAGCTAGTTTGAGGGGACAACCTCCAATACATTAAATATATGAAAAAATCTTGGATGATACAAATGAAATAACCTCCTTCTGTATATAGGAGTTGATGGGGTCACAATATAATCCTAGCCAACCTAACAATAATAATGTAAGGGCACGATAATAACAATATTGGGGTTACAGGGGTACAACAATAACAATAAGGGGGTTACACTAACAACAATAAGGGACTATACTAGTATTATAGAGACCTAACATGCCCCTTACCTTCAAAAAAGTGTTGTCCACAATGCTTGAGTAGCTCTGGATGCTTCTATATAGAATTCTCATCCTCCCATGTAGAATCTTCAGTGGGTAAGTTCTTCCACTTGATGAGATACTTTGAAATTGATTGATTTCATAGCTATCCAGTTCTTATTTCCGTGACTTCTTCAGGTTCCAATACGATTTTTCCTTCCTCATCAAGTTCTAGAAATATTGTTTGAACTCGAAGTTTTTCCCCTATAATCTTCTTTAAGCATGAAACATGGAAGACTAGATGCACTCGCGAAGAAGAAGGAAGCTCCATTTTGTATGCCATAGTACCAATATTTAGCAACACCATGTAAGGACCATAGTACTTTGGCTATAATATATTATCCTTATTAGCTTGCTTGAGGGACATTTGTTTGTATGGTTGTATCTGTAAAAATACTGAGTCTTCTACATCAAAAATTCTCTCACTGCGATGTTGATCTACCTATTGTTTCATTCGATTGTGTGCCAAATTTAGGTTACCCTTTAAGAGTTGGAGAACTTCTTGTTGATGCTCGGCGTGATCTTCCACTTCTTGAACCTTATAATTTTATCTTAAATATGATGTGATGGACGGTGGATGATATCCATAAAGTGCCAGAAATGGGGTCATTTTTGCTGCAGTATTGAAGGAAGTGTTATAACACCATTCAACGAGGGTTAAACACTTAACCCATCATGTTTTCTTATTAGATAGAAAACAACGAAGATATCCTTCCAAAAATTTGTTCACTATCTCAGTTTTATCATCAGATTGGGGATGATAATATGTGCTATGAGCTAGTTGAGTACCCAAACAAGAAAATAATTCTGTCCAAAAATTTCCAGTAAAAATGGGATCTCTATCACTTACAATAATCTTTGGGTTTCCATGTAGCTTTTGAATTTTTTCCATAAATGCAGTAGAAAATGTACTTACTTTAAATGGATGAGATAATGTGCAAAAGTGTGCATACTTGATAAGTCTATCAACTACCATCATGATGACACTCTTTCATTCGATCTTCGGTAAACATGTGATAAAATCCATTGAAATCTACTCCCAATGTTGACTTGGAATGGAAAAATGTTGTAGAAGACCTGAGGTCTTAATTGTCTCAACTTTGTTTTTCTGGCAAACCAAACATTCCGCCACAAAATTTTGAATATCAGATTTAAGGCTATTCCAAAGAACTTCTTTCTTCACCTTGTGGTAGGTTTGAAAAAATCCTGAGTGTCCTCCTAAAGGAGTAGTGTGCAATTCCAATAGAATCTTTTGTTTTAGTTGGGAATTATTACATATATATAAGTGATATTTGTACCATAAGGAATCAATTTTCCAGCTAAATGTATGAGATGTACTAGGATCTTGCCGCAACTTTTGAATGAGTGTAAAAAATTCTTCATCTTTTTTCCATTCATCCCTTGATTTAGTTATCGAATCTGGTTGGATAATAAAAATGACACAAAGAAATGCTTCCACCTCTTCATACTTCCTTGAGAGTGCATCTGCAACAATATTTAGCTTCCCTTTTTTGTAGATGATTTCAAAGTCATAACCCAACATCTTTGTGACCCATTTTTGCTACTTCTTTGAAGATAGTATTTGTTACAAAAAGTGTTTAAGACTATCATGATTAGTTTTTACCTTGAAGTGCCTTCCCATTAGGTAAGGTGGCCATTTCTTTAGTGAATGTAGTATTGCAAATATTTCCTTCTCATAAATAGCTTTCTGTAAATACTTTCCTTTGATTGGATGAATTTCAAAAGAAATGAGTCTTCCTTCTTGCATTAAAAAAACACCAATTCTGTTTCTTGACGCATCACATTCCACAATAAAGACTTTTCTGAAGTCTGGCGTAGCTAAGACCAATGCTAGGAAAATTTCCTCTTTAAGATGTTCAAATACCTTAGTTTCTTCAGGAGTCCATGAAAATGCATCTTTCTTCAATAATGTTGTTAGAGGTATTTCTATTCTCCCATAATTCTTAACAAAGTTGCGATAATGCCCTGTTAACCCGAGAAATCCTTGCAACTGCTTTATGGTTATGGGGAATTTCCATTCCTTAATGGATTTAATTTTTTTAGGGTCTACCTTAACACCCTCATGAGATACAATATGGCCCAGATATTCCACCTCTTGTACTCCAAAGAAACATTTGTGTTATCACACTCAAAATTTTCAAAATTTGTTTTGATAAGGTCACCATAGGTTTCATGTTATATAATGTGGGTCATGCATTTGATGAATAATTTATAAAATCATGTTTAGCCTATGTCAAAAAAAACATTTTTGAGTCATGTCATGCAAACAAAATTCATTTTCTATCATTTAGTTTTCACATCCATGCCTTAAAATCAAGAAATGAGCCACTTGTCTAGTTTTTCACAACCTCGTAGCAAATATAGTGAAAGAATAGTAGATTTAGCTATGAAATTGCCTAAACATTTTGTAACACTCATTTTCCAAAAGAAGATTGATGAATTCTCATTTTATATTGGTTTTAGGGAAATATGAGATCACCTATTAGGCTATGACAGCTATCCAACATGTGAAATCATAAGTGATTGTCATCATTGCACTTTTATTCCTTCATTTGTCATTTTCCCTCTCATATTAGAATTTCATGTTTTTCACCCAAACTCCTCTTTGTTATTAAAGCTTCAGCCTTAGCATGTATTTTTCATGTGTCAACCTTGAAAATTTCAGCTTTGTGGAAATAAACTTGTTGTCCAAAAGTAGCTTGTTGTCCAATTTGTAATTATAGGTGTCACATGTTTAAGAGGGCAGCTTGGTTATAAAGGGAGATGGTCATGCACAAGAAAGAATACAACTGAGTTTCTGTGGATAATATAGAAGCCCATGTAACTTAAGCTATTCATGGACAACCCTATCTTTTCTAAAACATGCACCAGTTCAAGTTGCTTGAATTTCTGCTGGAGCTAACAAGGAAATTGTTGTGTTTTTGGACTATTTGAGAAATAAGTTTAAAGAGAGGATTATGGATGAAAAGGGATGCATTTGGAAATAATGAGAGAGGTTATTGTCAACCACAAAACAAGGAAAAATAGCCTCCTTCAATTTTATCACAGGTCCTACCAGTTTGGATATTCGAAGATGTCTCTGGTACCTATTTTCAGAAAATAGAATTTTCTTGTTTTATACATGTTTTTCAAATGTAGATGCTGGACAACTGTACATGGTATTTAAAAAACCAGGAGAGGTTTTACTAAAAAACATTTTGATATACAAAACCGTTCTCTAGTTTCGCAAAATATAACAATGATTCAGAAATATGAGTTCATTTCTAAACTGAAAATTCTGCCTTTTTTAGACAGCTTCGTAGCGTGCTTCCCAGCTTGAAGCTAGAAAAATGTTACGAAAATTTATGTAGGTGCATTTTTTCGTTGGAATCAAATTTTATGAAGAGTTAAGGAGGGAAATTGATAGTATTTAGCTCTTTTAACCAAACAAAAGTATCCAAATCAGCAAAGAGAGCTAACAAGTGGTAGAGGTTGGTGAAATGAAATATATTACTAAACTACACTATGAAACTGCCTAATGACACTCTGTTTTTGCAGGAAAGAGCTTTCGGTTGTATTTTGTTATCTTGAAAGTGTTTTGAAGGTCAAATAGCCACATGTAAAGATCAAATATAGTCATAGGAATGTTTTTTGTGCAAGTTTCATCTTCGACAAAGTTATCCAGCTCATCAGTTCATCATGGAGGCATTATCATGTGTGATGGCACAATTTCCTTAAAAATAGGAGAATCAGTTTCATAAAGACAGTGAGGGAATTTATATATTAGTCATGTTTAGTTCTACTTAAGCAAGTGATCCTTTTCGATGTAAACATGTTGTTCTTTTAGTTGAAAAGTGTAATAAATGTGTAGTTGAGTCCTATTAGGTTTCTAACTCCTAAAGTTAGTTGGTGTCATTATCATTACCATGTATTTGTATTTTTAGTTAGATTAGGTGTCAAAAAGAGGATTCAAATGTCCAACTTGAAGGAAGATCCAATGTGAAGGTGTTGAAGCCTATTAATAGGCAGAAGATTGAATAACAAAGGGTGGGGAGATGTTACAAATGCACTTCTCTTGTAATCTTTGTCTATTAGTAATATACAGTTGCAACAACCTATTTCAGACCTGCGATTCTTCTATGTGTTTCTATGTATGTTTCTTACATCAGCATTTTACTTTCTCTCCAGTTTTCTAGTTGTATAATCACTTAGAATTCATGATTACATGCTCCAACTTCCTTTGTACACCTAGTCTATTGTTTTGTCATGTTTCATTAGTTTTCTTATGTATAATAACTTGGAATTCACAGTGAAATTCTCCAACTTCCTGTATGCATATAGCTTGTTTTTTTGTCCTTCATGTTTGGTTTTATAAGAATACAGTTGCCTCAGCTTCCATGAGATAGATTGACTTGTGACTTATTTTTCATATTTACTCCATAAACCCAATGGTACTAAACCTTATACATCTTTCACCTACACAAAAACACATTCAATCTAATTCAGAGTTAGCCATCTAATTTCAAGTTGTTCATTGAATATCCTTTATCAATTTGAGAGAGCCCTCTCAGATTGGAAAAGAAAATTTCCAGTTACAAGTAGTTTGAAATAGTTACTCCAAGTTGACCATTGAAGTAGCCCAATAGGACTCAATTTGGTGATAACATTTTGGCCCTGTTTCCGGGGAAGAAGGTGTAAATTTTCTCCGGGAAAAATGAAAAGGTTCATATTTGACTTTTGATGGTGAACAGAAGCCAAACACATGAAGGTTGTAACATTCACCTGGTTACTCCATTGTTCAATATCTCGAGCTTCAAAGTTCAGAGCAACTTCACTGGGAACAATCTAGATTTCAGAACATTCATGGTCATCCAAGATGACAGGGTATGTGGGAATCCCTTTATATGATGAAATGTTACAAAGTGTAAGGGATGAGTTAGAAGAATTTCAGATAGATGAACATTTCTCCACAATAGTATTTCCTTGTTTGAAATACAGTTGAATCACACCTGAAAATAAAATTTGTTTTCTTGGTTTAGCTACTAAAATATTAGAGAATGAAATTGAACTATTGGATGTTAAAATTGGATCATATGATTTCCAAGATACTAAAAAGTTCTTGGAAGGTCTTACTCCCCCCAAAAAGGAGGAAATTGTTATACCATTTGAGTTGCAGATAGAGGAAGAATATGGTTCTGAGCTTAATATTGTAAAGTTGGAATCAAGGTTCAACCTTGGTGAAGAGAATGAAAAGGATATCCAAGATCAATTTTTCATTGAGAGTTTAAAAGGGGTATCAATAAATTATGTCTTTTATGATCCCAATGATGATTAAATGGAAGAGTTCTACAGTTCAACTTTTCAATTATTTTTTCACCATGAAAAGCAGATCCATCTTCTCTTACTTTTATCATTTCAGAATACAATTTGCTTTTGATTCAAGTGCAGTCAAGGGGTTCAAGTATTAGATCAGCTCATTGACTGGCTTTATTGGAGGTTTCATGTTTCTTGAATCAAACATGAAGATTGTAGTTCTTAGGGTAGGTAGGAGTGTGTGAATAAGCTCAAAGTAGACTGAGAATCTTTCCAGCAGGTACAAATTTGGTTTTTTAGTAGGAATCATCAAGCTTGAGCCCGAGGTGAAGGTCATAAGAGTTTGAAGAAGGCTTGACAAATTTCAGAAGTTTATTTCCAAAAATATGGATGGTACCAGAACTACAAGTTCTTTGGTGTACCACAGGGGCACACCATCCCCACTGGAGCCACTGTCATCACACTCAAAAATTTTAAAATTTGTTTTGATAGGGTCACCACAGGTTTCATGTTATATAATGTTGGGTCATGCATTTGATGAAGAATTTATAAAATCATGTTTAGCCTATGTCAAAAAAAACTATTTTTGACTCATATCATATCAACCAAATTCATTTTATGTCATTTAGTTTTCACGCACATGCCTTAAAATCAAGAAACGAGCCACTTGTCTAGTTTCTCACAGTTTCATAGCGAATACAGTGGAAGAATCACAGATTTCACTACAAAACTGTCTAAAAATTTCGTAACACTCATTTTCCAAAAGAATATCGATGAATTCTCCTGTTATAATGGTTTTAGGGAAATATGAGATAACTTATTAGGTTATGATGGTTATCCAACATGTGAAATCATAAGTGATTGTCATCATTTCACTTTTATTCCTCAATTTGTCATTTTCCCTCTCATATTAGAATTTCATCTTTTTCACCCAAGCTCCTCTCTGTTACTAACCCTTCAGCCTTAGCATGTATTGGTCATGTGTCACCCTTGAAAATTTTAGCTTTGTGGCAAGAATCTTGCTATCCAAAAGCAACGCGCTATCCAATTTGTCTTTATAGGTGTCACATGTTTAAGAGGGAAGCTTGGTTATAAAGGGAGATGGTAATGCACAAGAAAGCATACAAAGGAGGCTCTGTGGATAGTATAGAAGCCCATGGACCTTAATCTATTCTTGGAGGAATCTAGCTTTGCTGAAGCATGCACCAGTTCAAGTTGCTTGAATTTTTGCTCGAGCTAACAAGGAAATTGCTATGTTTTTTAAATGTTTGAGAAGTAAGTTTAAAGAGAGGATTACAGATGAATAGAGATGAATTTGGAAATATTGAGAGAGGTTATTGTCAACCACAGAACAAGGAAAAATCACATCTTTCATGTTTCTCACAGGTGCTACTAGTTTGGAGATTCGAAGATGTCTCTGGGACCTATTTTCAGAAAACAAAATTTTCATGTTTTATACATGTTTTCAAATGCAGATACTGGACAGTTGGAGATGGTATTTAAAAAATGAAGAGAGTTTTTTCTTCAAACATTCTAATCTACAGAAACCTCGTCCAGTTTTGAAAAATATATCAAAGAATCAGAAATATGAGTTCATTTCTAAACTGCAAATTCTGCCTTTTTTAGGCAGTTTCATAGCGTACTTCAGGCTTGAAGCCAGAAAAATACTACGAAAATTTCTGTAGGTGCATTTTTCTTTGGAATCTAGTTTTATGAAGAGTTATGAAGGGAAATTGATATTATTTAGCTCTTTTAACCCAACAAACATGTCCACATCAACACAGAGCGCTAACAGGTGGCAGAGGTTGGTGAAATGAAATATGCTACTAAACTACACTACGAAATTGCCTAATGACACTCTGTTTTATTAGAAAAGAGATTTCGGTTGTATTTTGTTATCTTGAAAATGTTTTTAAGTTCAGCTAGCCACATGTAAAGGTCAAAGATAGTCAAAGAAATGTTTTTATGAAATTTTGGTCTTCTACAAAGTTATCCAGCTCATTAGTTCATCATGGAGGCATTATCATGTGTGATGGCACCATTTCCTTAAAAATAGGAGAATCGGTTTCATAAAGACAATGAGGGAATTTATATCTTCGTCATGGTTAGTGCTACTTAAGCACATGATCCTTTTCGATGTAAACAAGTTGTTCTTTTAGTTGAAAAGTGTAACAAATAGGTAGTTGAGTCCTATTAGGTTTCTAACACCTAAAATTAGTAGGTGTCATTATCATTACCATGTGTTTGGCTTTTTAGTTAGATCAGGTATCAAGAAGAGGATTCGAAGGTCCATATTGAAGGTAGATCCAATGTGAAGGTGTTGAAGTCTATTAATAGGCATAATATTGAATAACAAAGGGTGGGGAGATGTTATAAAGGTAGTACCATTGTAATGTTTGTCTATCAGTAACATACAATTGTAGGAGCCTATTTCAGACCTGAGATTCTTCTATGTGTTCTTATGTATGTTTCTTATATAAGTATTTTACTTTCTCTTGATTTTTATAGTTGTATAATCACTTGGTATTCATGATTACATCCTCCAACTTCATTTATACACCTAGTCTGTTGTTTTGTCATGTTTTGTTTTTTTTCTTATGTATAATCACTTGAAATTCATGGTAACATGCTCCAAATTCCTGTACACATATAGCTTGTTTTTTAGTCCTTCATGTCTAGTTTTATAAGAATACAACAGCCTCGACTTCCATGAGATAGATTGACTTGTCAATTAGTTTTCATATTGACTCCATAAGCCCAATGGTAGTAAACCTTATACATATTTCACCTACACAAAAACACATTCAATCCAATTTAGAGTTAGCCACATGCTTTCAAGTTGTTCATTGAATATCCTTTATCAATTTGAGAGAGCCCTCTCAGACTAGAAAGGATAATTTCCAATTAGAAGTGGTTTGAAATAGTTACTCCAATTTGACCATTGAAGCAACCCAACAAGACTCAGTTCGGTGATAACAATTTGGATTTTTTTTCATATAATTGTTTCTCCTCCAATATTTTGAGCACCCTATCAACATGTTGAACATGATCCTTCCAAGACCTGTTGTAGATTACTATATCATCAAAATATACTAGTACAAATTTTATAAGGAAGGGTTTGAAAATGGAATTCATCAACCCTTGAAATGTAGAAGGTGCATTGGTATGACCAAAGGGCATGACCAAAAATTCATAATGACCCTCATGAGTTCAAAATGTTGTTTTCGAAATATCTTCAGTCTTCATTCTAATTTGATGATATCTTGAGAAAAGATCCAACTTGGCAAAATAAATTTCTCCATGTAATTCATCCAAAAATTCATCAATCACAGGAATGGGAAATTTATCTTTAATAGTGAGCTTATTGAGCTCCCTATAGTCTAGACACATGCACCATGGTCCATCCTTCTTGTGCACCAATACTATTAGAGTAGAGAAATAACTATGACTAGGTTTAATTACACTAGCATCTAACATTTCTGCAATCATATGTTCAATTTCGCTCTTTTTAGCATAAGGATATCTGTAAGGCCTGAAGTTTGGAGGAATAATTCCTAGAATCAAATGAATAGCATGATCATGATCACTAATAGGTGGGAGTCCTTTGGGAGTTTCAAACTCCTTGGAATGATTGTCCAAGAGTTTTTAAAGATCTAGAGGAATAGATGATTTTGATGTTGGAACTTCGAGTGAGTATAATTATGCAATTACACCTTGTTGTTCTTTCTTCAGAATATTTGTCATGAAATTAGAGCTTATTATATTTCCCGACTTCCCTGTGATACCTCGTAATTCGACTTCCTTTCCTTCCGAAAAAAATTTCAAGAAAAGTTCTTAAAAATTAAAAGCTATTGTCCCTAAAGATTGTAACCATTGTACTCCTAGTACAACATCAACACCTCCCATTGGAATGGAAAACATTGGACTATTCAATACACATTCCCCCATAGTTAGCTTTATATTATCGAATTTTCTATAGAAATTTATAGTTCCTCCATTTGAAACCATCACTTGACATTTCGACGCTAGGTATAGGAAACAATTCAATTCCTTGGCTACTTTACAATAAATAAAATTATGGGTACTACATGAATCAATCAACAATATTACCTTTTTCTTCTTGATATGTGCTTCTATCTAGAGAGTTCGAGGAGTGGTAATTCCTACAATGCATTACACGATATGGTTGGACTCATTTCTTCTTCTTCTAGGGTTGCTTCCTAGTGTATATCCTTTTCTTTTGAAGTTTTTTTTTTTTTTCATTTTCTTCCTCCTCTTCACAACCTATGTAAAATAATTTCTTCTCAGCACGCTTATGACCTTTAGTGTGTTTTCTATCAGAACTGTACCAAAGCCCTTTTTCTCTTTTTTCTTCCAATTCTTGCGGTGTCAACCTTGTAGGTTGTGGAAGTCTAGGAGTTGCAACACTTCCATCTTTATAGATGTGATTGTTAGGATTCCTTGTCACCATAATTTTACATTCAATTATTCTTTCCAATCTGAATGCCTTCTCCAATGAGTGAGGTTCACAAACGCAAAATTCATGTTGGATGTTATCCTTTAAAGTCCCTATGAAGATATCAATCCTGTGTTCCTCTAGAATATCATATACCCTTATATTCAATTTTTGGAAGTCCTCAATGTGCTCCACCACTGAACCCTTTTGTTTGAGATTTAATAATTGGCTAAAGAAGGCGTTTCTCTTTGTATCCTCATAATGTGCTATCATTTCCTCTGTAAAATTTGATGAAGTGACAATTTTTTTACGAGAGCAAAGCCATCGATACCATACAAATGTATTTTTTTCTAAATGTAAAGTTGCAATGCGTACATTTTGTGTATTTTGCACATTATTGAGATCAAAATATTGCTCCATATGTACTATCCATGTTACGGGATACTTTCCATCAAAATTCCTCATATCCATCTTTGGAATATGGTGGTTCTTACATCCAACATTAGAGTTTATGAAATAATGATTAACATTTATTTTTTTATCAACATGAGTTTCCTCTACTATCTTTTCGCCATTAGGAAACATTTCTTGTATCAACTTTGCCAAACCTTCCATGTCTGATTTTAGATCATTCTTCATGTTTTCTATGTTGTCTTTCGTTTTTTCTTCCATGCCATCCATATTAGCTTCCATGATAGCTTCCATGCCCTCCATCTTAGCTTCCATGCCATCCATCTTATCTTTCATGCATTTCTTCAAAACTTCCATTTCATTTTTTGTTGCTCTTTGCGAGAGAGAAATTTGGTGCACTTTCACTTGTAATTTTGATATGTCATGTTGAAATTATTCGTCTTCATGGGTCATTGTAGATCCTTTTAAAGGGTTAATGGGTGTTGAATTGTTTTTAGGGGGCATTTTAGAACCCAATACTGATATCTATTCTACAATATGCCCATGGAATCAATTCAGACTGATTTTTCAGACAAGAATTATGCAACTCGAAAAAAAAAATACACACCTTTTCTTGCTTTTGAGGAACTTGATATTGAAACAGAATTATCTTTGTGATTTCAGATCTTCAATATCTGAAATTTGACCCTGTAGTGTCCCTCTAAAGGTTTTTTAAAATGCCACAGGTTTGACATGATTTGGATTCTTCAAGACAAGGCTATGCCCAATATCCCACAATGACCTAATTATGGTCTAGTTTAGTAGAGCGAACTTGTACGGTGTGCCACATGTGTTGGAAATACTGAGAGGGGGGCTGAATTAGTATTTCTTTCAATTAGAGCATTAGTTAATCTTCAATTATTATTAGTGTTTGTACAATGATAGCAGCAAAGAAGAGGAACACAAATGCACACAGTTTTTAAGGTGGAAACCCACTCCGGGACAAAAACCACCTAATACTTTTCTAATAATTCTTTTCAACTCCAATTGAAAATAAAGCTCCAACTTCCTAGAATATAGAAAAGCAATCTTCTCCAGCTCCCACTAGATGGACGCTCCAACGCCCAAGATTCTTTAGTAGTCAACTGAACGGATGCCCCAACACCCAATGAGCTACAACTCACCCTAGCACCACCCTACCACCCTATAGAAGAATAAAAGAAGAATGGATTCCAGTACCAGGGAAAATGATCCACTTTATAATGATATAGAATGATGCAGAAGAAAAATATATAACACCAACTTTGACACAACCACCTAATGATGATCCTAGACCTCCCAACACTACCTCTTCAGCCCTCAGCAGATAGACACTAGTACAATTTGTACAATAATGTACTTACAATGACTAAATACAATGATACCTTTACAATGATTGTATGTAGTGCTTCCCACTTGAAGACTTCATATGATGAACTTCTTGCTGCTGTTATGCATCGTGGTTGTTGCTCTTATCATGCTACCCTCTACTGCACTTTGTTTTGCTTTTCTGCCGTAGAAAGTCTGGTCCTTTGCAATCCTTGACAACACATGATCTAGCTTTTTCTTGCCTTCTAGGAGCTCGATATTGAATATGGTGTATCTCTGTTATTTCAGGTCGTCAATAGCTGATTTTCGGTCCTGTAATAGTCCTCTGAGTCTTCTTTCCAATGCCGTAGGTCTGACCCAATTTGGATTCTTCAAGAGAGAGATATACCCAATTTCTCACACTGCCCTAATTATGGACTGTTTCAGCAAAGGACACTTGTACGGTATGCCACGTGTCATTGTTTCTTTATTTGCCTCTGAAATTGATAGAGAGAAAACTACAGATTGTGTACTATCTACCACTTTTTATAGAATTCAAATCTGATACTCAGAGAGAGAGTTATGATGTTTTACCAAGGTCACTTATTTGAGATGAATTTCAGGAGCTTGCAAAAACCCTTACTTCCACAGATCATATCTCCAAAAATATTGCGTAACTTGATCTGAAATTTTTATTGTAGCTTCCTTAGGATTTCGGCTTCACCTCATAAACATTTCAGCTTCTAAGCCTTCGTAGAAAAAAAATTAGAGCGAAAATTCCACGATGACATGTTTCAGATGGCCAAATCCCATACATAAGGAGGAAATGAAGATCACAATTTATATGATTTCTTAAGTTGAGAGGGGCTTCAACAAGTGAACGTGGAAGGGATATTAGGAGCTTAAAAAATATTAATTATGACTTTTCAATGACCCATGCCCCAACCCCATGGGGTTTTAGCCCACTAAATGGGGGTACAAACTTCAAACATGAATATCTCTCAAACCGTGAAGAATTACATGGCATACCATATATCAACGAAAACATCTCGACAAGTAGAAACCATCAAAAGAATTATTGACCCAGAATATATTAATTTGGTAGGTCAAAATTTCCATGCAATATTGGGTTAGCCCCTAGTGTTGCTTTGGTTGACATCAATGACAACCGCTGATCAACGACATGTCAGTGTTTCCTCCTTCAGCTCTAAATCTACAGTTCATGTACTTGCGACTACTTTTTAGAGAATTTCAAGATGATGCTCAGAGAGAGAGTTATGACGATTTTCCCACCGTCACCTCTTTAAGATGAAATTTAGGAGCCTGAAAAAACCCTAACTTCCACATATCATATCTCTGAAAGTATTGCGAAACAAGATTTGACATTTTTACATGACATTCCTTGGGATTTCGGCTTCGCTTTGTAAAAATTTTAGCTTCTGAAACTTCGTAGAAAAAATGCTATAGCAAAAATTCCACAATGACTTGTTTGGAGCAGTGAAACCCTAGAATCCAAAGCTCTGATACCAAATGTCATGAAACTAGCTCCAAAAATATAAGAAAATAGAGATCAACCCTTAAAAATTAGCCACTTTGAGGGGGAAACCTACAATACATTACATAAATGAAAAATTCTTGGATGATACAAATGACGAAACCTCCTTCTATATATAGGAGTCCATGGGGTCACAATATAATCCTAGCCGACTTAACAATAATAACGTAAGGGAACAATAATAAAAGTATTGGGGTTACAGGGGTACAACAATAACAATAAGGGGGTTACACTAACAACAATAAGGTACTATACTATTAATATAAGGACCTAACAAAATTTTTAAGTGAGATAAGTAATTCAACCTACATGAAAACAAGGATTATGAAATTGTATGTGAATAATGGTTACATAGTTAGATACTTCTGTAAATGATGAAAAATGAATACTATAGTTGTAATTCTTTTATTTAATTCTCTTTCTACATACAAATATATTTATATGTAAGTATTAGTAGGAAAATGATACATGATTGACTATGTATATATAGATGTATATAACACGAGAAGTAACCTGTTAGGACAAACTTAACTCTAATCTTCATTCTTGCAAACTAGGGTAAAACCCTTCTATATAAGTGTATACTATTTTAAAGAATAAAAATAGAAGAAACACATGTATATGTGTAGAATATATAATGATGAAGAGACTATTAGTTTAGTCCAGAGTAGCCACTTTGGAAAGAGCAGGTTGTCTCCCATGTTTTCTCACGCTATACTTGGACTAGGGTTATAGTAAATAACCCAGCACTATGATGGTCCAGTCATGAAGTGTAGATAGTAAACTAAAAATAATAACAAGAAAGAACGAAGGATTTATTTTCGGATTAGCACCTTAATAAGAAATGTATTTAATGGAGATACTATTATCATAAGAAATGCATCCTTACAAATAGGTAGTTATATTTGGACAAGCATCTAGGTTCATATAATTACAGAATCTCTGTGCTATTACGTGAAAATACCAAAACAACTGTATTTGGTAAATGATGAAACATTGTAAAGAGAACATCTCATAGGAGTACAATTCTAAATAAAAATGAAAACTGAGTATATATATATAACTATCGAAGTGAGAAATTATGCAGAAATGGCATTGATAAGGCCAATAAGCCTTTAAGGTCATAACACCATAAAATCCAAGCAATAAAAAGACTATTATTGATAGCACAAATACAAAGTCATCAAATGAATGTGCTTGGAAAACCCCCTTGACCGAACCATTACAAAATTAAATAAGAGCTAATTAAAGCCCAAAGGGAATTGTCATTGAAAGACAGATGTAAACCTACAGTACCGACCCAAGATCATTGCAAGCCATGGATTCATGATCAATGAACAAGACCATACACATTAAGTTTCTCTCTTTAATAGAGTTCATGTCTTATACATTGAAATTATAAATAAATATGAAGTAGAGCCTTAAGGTTGCGAAAATACGAATTAACAAAACCCAGAAGTTCCGTAAGGGTCTTCATTTAAAATTAAGTGATAAATCGGTGACCGTAGTACCTGTGCACCATGAAGGCAGAAGGTTACAGTTAGGGACAGAGTCTGCATGGTGCATAGCCCTTCGCAGAAAACTTGGTCAAGAAGACAAATCACCATACATGTAATCCGATAGTCACAAGTTAAGAGTATGAATTTAAAAACCGGTGAATACCAAATATTTAAACTCTACAACATCCGGTGAAGAGGCAAGGGTTTGCCTGAAAGGAAAGAACCTGAGAATGCCAAAGCCAAGACCTAACATGAAAAAATCAAAGAAATGAAAGTAGGGTTATAACCCTAGCCCGAGCGACTCCTAAACTTATAAATAAATTAGAAAAAAAGATATATGTACGTATAACTAAAGACTTACCTGTAAAACCATGTCGAAGATGACAACTTGAACTCCCAAGGATAACAGGATTGTCTTACCATAAAAATGAATCTTGCATAATGAAATGCCATGTTAAATACCAAATAGGAATAAAGAAGAAAAGTAACAAAGATTAGCCGGAATTTTCCAATACATATCCATAGAAGGAAGAAAGACTACATCTCCGCTAAGAGTGCCAGATAATTTGAAAAATTAATAAATTTCATTACCTGTTACAGAGATGTGAAGTTGATGCAAGTGCTTAAGAGGAGGAGTAATGGACAGAAGTCTGTACCAACACATGAAGGAGATCAATGGAATGAAACAACAGAGCGGCAGAGCCGAAGGCAGCCAGATCGTGCAAATGGGAGAAACGATTATGTTTGAGGGAGGTCGACTAACCTAATGCTTAACCAGCTTCATTCACCATCATTGATTCAATCCCATAGATCCTACAGAACAAAAAAACACAGATGTCATCTAACCTCATAATAAATGGAATGACTAAATCAGATATGGATCGAGTCATATATCTCCGAAAATTAATTGCAAACAAGAGCACATGTATTGAGGTAGAGTGACATAATAATATAATTTATGTTCCGTAATGAAAATTTGATTGATATGGATATAATCATAACTGTGAGTACTCGAAAATCTAATATATCATAAGATTTAGTGTGAGGTAAGCATAAGTCTTATCATGTATAGACTTTAGTTCAATAATTAAGAACAATATTGCATGTAGGCTTGTGCCATTCCCATGGTGTATTTGTTATATGTATGTAGGTAAGTGAACGTTGATTAGAGGTAAAGTTATATAGTTAATACATTGAGAGAGTTAAATCTTAAAAATAAATGTGGTAATGTGGTATAGTTAAATGTGAATAAATTATCATCATATAAGTAAATATGTGGTGGAGTAAGGTTAACTTTTTATATTTATTTTTTGTTATGGATGTCGCATAGATGCTTCCTCACAAATACAATTTGACATTTTATTTTTGTTAAATTTATATATTTAGGGAGAAAATTGATTTTTCATTATTGCAGACATTAGATTAATTAGATTAAATTCTAAATTTTAAATGTTAAACATTACTTTAACTCAGGGGACCCAAATTTATTAAATTTAATAATATTAATATTATAATTATTAATATGAATATTATAATTAATAATATTATTATTTTTAATCTTTAAATATTAATATTAGGGTATTTGGCCCTTAGGCTTCACCTAAATAAAATCTCTTTTCTAGTGTTTGTAAATATAAAGAGGAGTATGGAGTAAATATAAAAAGAGGTTTTATTTTTTACCATACCTCTAGTTTATTTATATTTATATTTATTTATCATACCACTTTTATTTACCATGGTATTTGGCCCATAGCCTTGGTATATACTTAGATGTTGATTTATAATCATATTTTATGTATTTACCATACCTTTATTTAAAATTTTATTTATTTACCATAACTCTATTTTGAGAGTTCGTAAATATAGTCCCACATTTCAAATGTTTACTTACACTATATTTCTTACCTTACACTTCTTACATTACTTCTACACATGTCCCTTATAGACATGTCAAACGTTTACATTACATTTCTCACATTATATCTAGGCCCAATTACCTTGGAAACAAAAGAGGCTCTGGGGAGACAAGTGGTAATTACATTGAAAACGAAGGAGGCTAGAGGGAGACAAGTAGTAATTACCTTGCAAAGAAGAGAGGCACGCTGGAGACAAGTGACAATAATCTCCACTTTCAATGGTTGGGTGGATAGAAAAGTGTTATCCTAGTTATAATCTCTCATAATTTAAGTGAAACAAATAAGTGATGATACTTTGGTTAAATTTCAGTTATGAATTTTATCATGTGTTAATGATGAGTTATTCTTTGTAACAAAAAGGACCACAGTAAGATAGTGTATTATTTATTTGACTATTTAAGACATGCTACATAAGAAATATTTAAGCTCACATAAATAAGTGATTTACAAAGAATAGGTCATAAACCCTTGCTCTTTGTACATAAATCTAGGCAATTGATGTGTTATTCTTTGTAACAAAAAGGACCACAGTAAGATAGTGTATTATTTCTTTGACTATTTAAGAAATGATAAATAAGAAAGATTTAAGCTCACATAAAGAAGTGATTTACAAAGAATAGGTCATAAACCCTTGCTCTTTGTACCTAAATCTAGGCAAGTATACTTCTGGTAAAATATCCTTCTTTTTACAATTTAATCTTGAATATTGGAAGAGTTATGAGAAAATTCGATAGAGGAAAAATATCCCAAGGATACCAATCTCTGAATAACCAATAGATGATTTTAATAATTAGTTTTGGTATAAACAAGAATGTTGAAATAACCTCTGAATAACCAAAATATGATTGAAATAAATAAATTTTGTATAAATTAAAGTGTTGGGATAACCTTAGACTAACCAAAAGATGATTGTAAATTCAAATTTTGCTAAAATAATTGTAACTAAGATAATGAGGGTCGGAGAAAACAATCTCTATGCATGTTACTCACATATGTAGTTAAACATTAAGAACAATATTCCAAATAATAATTCAAAGGAAATGGAGGGATGCATTATATAACACTCATACAAAAAAAAATACTTTTACTCCACGGTTAATGAATCTCTTTGACCATTAATTGGAAACTGTAATCCTTTACAAAAGGTTCTTACCATAAATCTTATTGATTCACTTTAAAATTAATATAAAGGTTTTAATCTAAACTTACCACAGTAATACATAAATGAACTTATCACATTATACATATATTTATATGATCTCAAAGGTTGCATTTTCACATTTTTTTTACTAGCCTTATACTTTATTGTTATGTTAACATTATTACCTACCATATCATCACATTTATGGATGGAAATTCGTGGAATGTGATTTATATGACTTGGTGTTGGTATGTCCTGGAAATTTAATGGTTTTGGTTCTACTGAGTACACTCCTCTACGGTTGTGCGATCTATCAATAGATCCAGTGTGGGATTTGAGGCCACCTGCCCTAATCCTCACCACCCATTCTCTTAGAGATGAACGGTCAATATTTTTGGCGGGAAGAGCTTGTTAATTTTGAAAAACCCTAAGTGATCCCTCATTTGTCTCGGCTCTCATTTTCGACTCTTACTCTATCTCTCTAAGAAATGACACCGTCATTTTGAAATCTAGCTCCATTTGTGAGAGGGATAACCTTCACAGTGTGTAGGGTCTCCGATGGTGAAATGCAACTTGGTTTGGAGTAAGAGAGGACTTCTCGAGAGTTGAATTTGGTGTCTATGCTCCATTTTTCTCTGGTTTCTGGCAGGAATTTCGCTTCCAACATCGTTACTCACTTTTTGGTGCCAATCATGATGGATTCCCTCTTACTCAGGTTAGGTATACACTATCTTCCATTCGATGATTTGTTTACTCTCTAGATTCCTTCGAACTATCTGTTATCTCTGTTGTAATTATTGTCATTGTGTTTTAAGCCTTGTGATTTGCTTGTATCTTCCAGCAAAATGTTTGGATGAATCGTGAGGACTATCATCTACAGGTATACCCAATTCCAAATTATTTGAGTTCGATTTCTTTCACATTTTAAGTATTGCTTCATGTATTCCTCACATAGTTTTCTGGGGTTCTTTGGTTACAAGTGGGTACCCTTACCAAATGGCAGTGTCTTCTGCAATGTAAACTAATTCTTGCACAATGGAAACCCTGGTTTTCCTCTAACCTATTCGGCTCTTTTCCAGGTATTTTTGAAGGTCTCACATAGTGACAAGGGTTTATCCTTCCTCTGGAAAATCTATACTTTCACAGGAATACAAATTTCTACCATGTTTAGTTTAATGACTTATCTATCAAGCTTGTTCCAAATATTTTTTTCTATGAATTTTTTCTTTCTACAATTCTTGTGAAGACATCTAAACATTACCCCGAGTCTTGATTTTCAGGCCACGGTTAATTTTCTCGCAGATGTTAATACTGTAACTTCACTGTTTTGGTTGTGTAATATTTTCAGATGAATACATGATTTCCATTGTCTCAGTTTGAACATGAAATTCCTTTTTCAATTTGTTACTGTTACTTTATTTTTAAAAATCAGGCTTAAGTTATTTTCATACGTATAATATATTTACTCAGTGGCTATTCGCATTGACTTATCACAGCTAGAGTTTGTATGCTCCAGAAATTTTATAAATTTATATGTATATCTATGTTATTCTAATACACATTTTTGTGCTTGGTTTTGGTCACTGGTTTGTAAATATAAAAGAATTACTGTTGTGTTTAATGTAACTCTATTCTCTAGCTTTTGTTCTTAATTTGGTGGCTATAACTTCTTATTGTTATGAATCTTATTGTTATATGGTGTCTAGACCACCTTTTGGCTCTGTCCGTGTATAGTTAGCATAGGTAGCGATGAGTTTTGGGTTGGGTTCTTCCGGTACCTAGAACTAAAGGTTCACCCCGACTTAGATTATTTGGCAGTGTTC
Organism: Pinus albicaulis; assembly: GCA_034641835.2. Taxonomy (NCBI): domain Eukaryota; kingdom Viridiplantae; phylum Streptophyta; class Pinopsida; order Pinales; family Pinaceae; genus Pinus; species Pinus albicaulis. The sequence continues at coordinate 1,386,502,178 of CM076581.1, forward strand.
TTTCTACTACCAACACTTTTGAATAGTAAGTTCGTATTTAATTCTTTCTACGAAATACTTATCGGTCTATGCACTCTCTGGATGTATTTTGACCGTAATAAGGATTATGGAAAATTATTATTATTTTTTATTGTAGAATCTTACATAGTTTGGTAGGGTTTTCATTTTTTTTAATAACCAATTATTGTAACTCGATTCCTAGTTTCTTGCAATAACTCCTGTTTTTCCTTATGTAAAAACTCATAATTTTATTTTATAGTTTCATATAAAAGTAATTCCTAGAATTTGTAGTAAATTATAAGAGTTTTCAGTAGAGGAAAATACAATTATAATTCACAACTTGGTTCTCTGTGCCTACTTTTCTTGTTCCAAAAGAAAGTGTTAATTTCCTCAAACTAAGTAACATTTATCTGTTCATAAATAATTCAAAAACAACTTTCCTGCTAGCACATTCTAAAATAAAGTCACTTATTTGAAAGTGAATTTTGCTATTGGTGTCCTCCCAGACTTCAGGAGAGGCAATTATGTCCTTCTCTTGTCCCCGTGCTCCATCCCTGAAAAGGTACATGTTGACAGTAGTTTCTATTGTGACCTGAGGACCCCAAGTCCAGTCAGTACCAGAAAATTTCAAGATTGGCTGAGTGATTTCCACTGGTCTCTACCAGCTCAAGAAAATTTTCCACTCTCCTCCTTAGTCCCTGAACAGAGCCCCCAATCCTCAGTGGGATGAGTCTCTCATCCGCAGAGGAGAAGGTAATTGTTCAAATTGTCCAACTACCTTTTAGTTATTGGAAAGCATTTACCATCACCCTTTTTTACTTTTTATGGAACCAATTTCCATAACCAATTTTATTTTTCACAATAACAATAAAGAAAATTAAAATTTTCTAGAAAAATATTAAGTGTTTCAATCTTTTCTTCTTCTTTTTTTAAATAATAAAATGTCATTTCACTAGTTAACAACTAGTTAATACTAAATGCAGTTGTCACAACTTCCCCCCTGGAAGTAACACTGTCCTTGGTTTTTCACTCTAGCTCAAGAAATAGCTCTAGGTAATCCTCACGTACAAATCCCTCGTCCTCCCAAGTAACCTCATCCATGCCGAAGTGCTTCCACTACACTTTAACCTGGGTGATGACTTGCATCCGGAGCATAATTTCTCTTTTGTCGAGTATATGTTGATGCTCGACCAGAAAATCGACATCTGGCTCTACCTACAAACAACAAAGTTTCCCATCAAATTTTCATAAAAAATAATGCTTCAAGTTAGGATTTTTTTTTTTTTTTAATTTCTATCCTACATGATTATTATACCAATGAATTATGTGCTTCAGATCATGCACATATCACTTTAACAGGGACACATGAAACAAATTGTGTACCCAGATGTGGCTGGGTAAAGCCAGTCGATATGCTATAGGTCCTACACTTTCCAAAATTTGGAAGGGTCCACAAAACCTGGGGGCTAAATTGGCACAAGAGGCCTACCTTAAGGTACTCTTATTTGGTTTGATCCTCACATACACATGATTACCCACCTCAAATTCTCGATTAGTACTCTTTTTATCTGCATATATATTCTGTTGATCTTTTGCAGCTTTCAGGTTTTGCTTGATCTTCTTTACCTCTGATTCAATTTTAGCCAGCATTTCTGGCCCAAGCATTAATTTGGTTTCAAGGCTGATCTAATTAATGGGAATGTGACATTGTCACCCATATAAAGCCTCAAAAGGACTCATCTTAAGAGATTCCTAGTAACCTTTGTTGTAAGCAAATTCAACTAGGTGCAGGTACTCTTCACATTTGGTCGGCTGTTGCATCACGTACATGCACAACATGTATTCGAAAACTTGGTTTACCCACTTTGTTTAACCATCCGTTTAGGGATGATATGCAGTACTAAAGTTTATTTGGGTCCCTATATCTGTAAACAAAGTTTTCCAGAATGCTAAAATAAACTTCACATCATTGTCTAAAATAAAAGTCTTCAGAATGTTGTTCAATCTGAATGTTCAATCTGAATATTTCTCTCATAAAAATATCTGCTATCTGTATAGTCTTGTAAGTAGACTGTACATGTGTAAAATGTGCAGACTTACTTAGACTTACTCAGCCTATCTTCCACCACCATGATGGAGTCATTGTGCCTCCTTAACCGTGGTAAACCTGTAATGAAATCTAGGGATATGACCTCCCACTTCCATTCAGGTATTGGTATGGGCTACAACAATCCTGGGGGATGTCGATGCTCCACCTTGACTTTTTGACACTCCAAACATTTGTTTAAATATTCAGCAATATTTTTACGCATACCAGGCCATAAATATACTTTTTTAATAGCGTTTAAAATCATCTAGTATTCTGGGTGTCCTGCATAATTACTTCAATGATATTCATTCATGATTAATTCCTTTAGGTCCACACGGTTTGGTACATATAGATTTCCTTTAAAGGTTAGAATTTTTTCTTATTAACTCCATATTCAGAAATTTTTCCTTTCTTTCTGGCATCTTCCATTTAATGCCATAGGAATTGGTATTCAGGATCCTTCTGTGCTTCCTCTTTTACTTGATCTAAGAATTTTCATTCAAGTCGATTATAGTAAAGCTCATAAACACAATGCAGCTTCCTACTTAAGGCATCCGCCACTCGGTTTTCCTTATTCTTCACGTGTTTAATTTCCATATCAAAATCACTTAGGAAGGCACTCCATCTTGCCTTTCGGGAGTTTAAATCAGCTTTCTTGAAGTAACTGGTTAGGCTACTATGATTAGTTTTTAGTAAAAACTTATTTCCCAGTAGGTAGTGTCTCCATACCCGGAGGGTATGTACTATTGCTGTTAATTCTAGATCATAGGCTGGGTATCTTTGCTCATGTTATTTCAACTTTCTTGACTCACAAGCCACTACTTTTCCTTCTTGAGATAAAACTGCCCCAACTACCTCTTTACAAGCGTCTGTACACACTTCAAATTCCTTGTTGGGGTCAACTACCCTCAGCATTGGTGCAGTGGTCAATATCTGCTTCAACCTCTCGAAACTATTCTGACACTCAATAACCCACTTAAATACTTTTTCCTTTTCTTTGCAAAGAGGTTATTGGAAAAGAAATTCTAGAGAATCCTTCAATGAATCTTTGATAGTAACTAGCCAATCCCATAAAGGATAGGATATCTGCCACATTTTGGGGAACTCTCCATTCCATGATTGTCTTGATTTTCTCTGGATCAACAACAATCCCCTCTTCTGAGATAACATGGCCTAAGTACTGGATTTCTATTTTGAAGAAATCACATTTTCTGAACGTAGCGTACAGTTGGTGTTTTCTTAAAATCTCCAGAACAATCCCTAGATGTTGTCTATATTCTTCCTAGTTTTTAGAATAGATTAAAATATCATCAATGAATATAAGTACAAAGTTATCCAGGAAAGGATGGAATATACCATGTATTAACCTCATAAATGTCGTTGATGCATTTTTTAACCCAAAGGTAACAACACAAACTCATAATTCTCGTACCTAATACAGAAAGAAGTCTTGTAGATATCTTCATCCATAATTCGGATCTGGTGATATCCAGATCTTAAATCTATTTTTGAGAATATTATGGCCCCCTACACTTGATTGAATAGATTATCAATACTTGGTAAAGGATATTTATTTTTTAATGTTAACTTGTTGAGCTGTCTATAGTCCATACACATCTACATGGTTCTGTCCTTCTTCTTCATGAAAACAATGGTGCTCCCCAAGGGGACACACTAGGATGGATGTATCCTTTGTCCAACAGTTCCTGCAACTACATTTTTAATTCAGTTAATTCTGGAACAATCATTCTGTAAGGAGCCCTTGACATGTGTGATGGTCTTGGCATTAATTCAATGGTAAAATATGTATCTCTTCTTGGTGGTAATCTTGGTATTTCGTCCAGAAAGACATCCATGAATTCTTGTACCACTAGTATATTTTCCATCATAGGAGATTTCTCCTTGGAATTGGCATATCCCACCTAGATAGCACAAATATGAAATCCCTTCCTCATACATTCATTCATTTGGTATGATTTGATAGGACGTATCTGTAGTGCTTTCTTGATTCCATGAATCTCTTTGCGTGTACCATCTTGCATTCTATAATAAATAATATTTTCTTTACAGTCCACCAGAGTCCAATGTTTTTCTAGCCAGTCCATACCCAGAAAAACATCATAGGACCCTAATGGTAGTATGCTCAGGTCGACATTTAACTACTAGTATGAAATTTCCAATGTGCAGTTTGGAATTTTTGCAATTACTTTTCTTTCTTCTCTTGTGGTTAGCTATACCAGCCAAGGACTTTTGAATTTCTGACATTTTAATTTACATACTTCCACTATTTTGGGATTAACATAACTTATACTTGCAACTGGGTCTACCAAAATAGAAACAGATTGAGACAGTAACTTACCTTCCAACTCTATCATTGTTGGTTGGTAGTCTTCCTACCGATCCTCCAATGTTGTGTGGATTTGAGGTATGTTTCGAGCCACATCACCTACTATAGAAGCCTCCTGCAAGTTTGCAACTACTTCACTTCTCCCTCGCTGTGGAATTTTTTTATAATAATGCGCCTCACCACACCCCCAACATTGTAGAGGTGGCTTGGACACTTGTCATTTCTCAGGTTTGCTAGAAGCCTTTATAGGCCCCTCTTCAGCTGGCCATTAAGTTCTTTGATGATTTCTACGAAACTGCTTACTTATAGAACATCATGCGGAATTCTTAAAATTATTATTTTTGGCACCCTTGAAGTTTGAGCTACTTTTTTGTCCTTTCTTTGGCTACCAACTTTTTCCCACTACACCTTTTGCCTTGGACTGCTGATAGCGCATTCATGCCTTATGAATGGCTTCATCCATGGTTCTGGGATTTACGAACTCAATTCGTTCCTTCATATGTGTTGGCAGACTCCTCAGAAATCTTTGAAACTTAGCCTTTTCATCTCTGACGTATTGGACATATCTTAATAATTAGGTGAACTTGGTAATATACTCATCCATGGTCATCTTCCCCAACTTCAAGTCATGAAATTATTTATATTTCTCATCATAAAAACATTCTATTAAATACTTATCTTTAAAGTATTGCTGGAACAATTCCCAAGTAACATCTTTGTCTTCAATACTAAAAACATTCTTTACTTCCTCCCACCACAGGGTGGCTTTTTCCCTTAACTGATAAATGGCCAATATGGCTTTTAGGTTGGTTTTATACCGATACACTTGAAAATATTTATTAATATTTATCAACCAAGCCTCTACCGCTTCCTCAGCTTCTCCATCAAATGTAGGTGGTTTTATTTTTCGAAACTCACCTTGAAGCTCCACTTTTTGCTTCTTAACCTCTTGTTGATCTGACACATTGCCAGACTCTGCTTCATTATAATTTATGATTTTGTTTCTTTGCTATAAAGGGCTTCTTTCCACTCTATTAGTGGTGTGGTACTTTATTTGTCGCTCGTTACCTTCCTACATATCTCTATCAACACTAGGTTGTTCCATTCCATGATTTTTCTTTTCTAAAAGGCTCTTGAGTATCTTTTCTTGCTCTTGCATAAAGCGCACGTTATCACTCCGAACCCGCACCATTTCTTCCTGTAGCATCTGCACTATATTTAACATAATGCTAGTTTGGTGTTGTTGTTCCTCCAACAGTCTACTTGTTTGTTGGTGCTGATCCACACTCAGCTGAACCCACATCTTAGGATTCATTTCTGGTCATGATTGGGGTTCCTTGTTGTTTTTGGGTGGTTGTCGCGTTGACCCCCTTCTCATTATGTCACATGTTACGCTTATTTTCTGTGCATCAGTATACACACAGTTTAAATCGTTAGATGACCCATAGGGTCTCGGCATGAGAACGCTGCTCTGATACCACTTGTAACAGTCATACAATTTTTTTATTTATTTTTACTCCACTGTTAATCAAACTCTTTCACCATTAATTGGAAATTGTAATCATTTATAAAAGGTTCTTACCATAAATCTTATTGATTCACTTTAATGTTAATGTAAAGGTTTTAATCTAAAATTACCACAGTAATACATAAACGAACTTATCACATTATACATATATTTCTATGATCTCAAAGGTTATATTTTCGCATTTGTTTTACTAGCCTTAGAATTTATTGTTATGTTAACATTATTACCTACCATATCATTGCATTTATGAATAGAACTTCATGGAATGTGATATATACGACTGGGTGCTAGCACATCCTAGCAATTTAATGTTTTTGGTTCTGTCGAGTACACTCCTCTACAACTGTGCAATCTATCCATAGATCTAGTGCGGGATTCAAGGCCATCTGCCTTAATCCTCACCGCCCATTCTCTTGGAGATAAACGGTAGATCGCTCTGGGGAAGAGCTTGTTAATTTTGCAAAACCCTAAGTGATTCCTCATTTGTCTCGACTCTTGCTCTCGGATCTTACTCTATCTCTGTAAGGAATAACAATGTGACTTTGAAATCTAGCTTTGTTTGTGAGAAGGATAAAATTCACAGTGTGTAGGGTCTCTAATGGCGAAATGCACCTTGGTTTGAAGTAAGAGAGGACTTCCCGATAGTAGACTTTGGTGTCTTTGCTCCATTTTTCTCTGGTTTTTTGCAGGAATTCCGCTTCCAATGTCGTTACTCGCTTTCTGGTGCCAATCATGATGGCTTCCTTCTTACTCAGCTCAGGTATACACTATCTTCTATTCGATTATTTTTTTACTCTCCAGCTTCCTTCGAACTATCCTTTATCTCTGTTCTAATTATTGTCATTGTGTTTTAAGCCTTGCAATTTGCTTGTATATATTAGCACAATGTTTTGATGAATCATGAGGACTATCATCTATAGGTATACCCAATTAAAATTATTTGAGTTCAATTCCTTTTGCATTTTAAGTATTTCTTCATGTATTCCTCACAGAGTTTTTTGGGGTTCTTTCATTGCAGGTGGGTACCGTTACCAAATGGCAGTGTCTTTTGCAATGTAAACTGATTATTCCACAGTGGAAACCCCGATTTTCTGCTAACCTATTCGGCTCTTTTCCAGGTATTTTAAAAGGTCTCGCATAGTGACAAGGGTTTATCCTTCCTCTGGTGAATCTATACATTCACAGGAATACATATTTCTACCATGTTTAGTTTAATGACTTATGTGTCAAGCTTGTTCCGAATATTTTTGTCTATGAAATTGTTCTTTCTGCAATTCTTGTGAAGACATTTAAACATTACTGCGGGCCTTGATTTTAAGGCCACGGTTAATTTTCTGATAGACTTTAATACTGTAACCTCACTATTTTAGTTATGTAATCTTTTTAGATGAATACATGATTTCCATTATCTCAGTTCGAACATGAAATTTCCTTGTTGAATTTGTTACTGTTGCATTAATATTAAAATCAGGCTTCAGTTCTTTTCATATGTATAGTATATTTACTCATTGGCTATTCACATTTACTTATCACTGCATAGAGTCTGTACGCTCTAGAATTGGTATAAATTTATATGTATATCTCTGTTATTCTGATACACATTTTTATGCTCAGTTTTGGTCACTGGTTTGTAAATATAGAAGAATTACTATTGTCTTCAATGTAACTATATTTTCTAGCTTTTGTTCCTAATTTGGTGGTTATAACTTCTTACTATTATCTAGTGTCCAGACCACCTTTTGACTCTGTTTGTGTATAGTTGGTAGTGGTAGCGATGAGTTTCGGATTGGGTTCTTCCCGTACCCAGAACCAAAGGTTCACCTTGACTTAGATTATTTGGTAGTTTTCTTTCTACTACCAACACTTTTGTACAGTAAATTCGTATTTAATTATTTCCATGAAATACTTCTCAGTCTATGCACTCTCTGGACGCATTTTGACAGTAATAAGGATTATGGAAAATTATTATTATTTTTTACTGTAGAATCTTACATAGTTTGGCAGGGTTTTCATTTTCTTTTTAATAACCAACTACTGTAACTCTTTTCCTATTTCTTGCAATAAATCATGTTTTTCCTTATGTAAAGACTCACAAGATTATTTTACAGTTTCATATAAAATTAATTCCGAGAATTTTCAGTAAATGATAAGAATATCTAGTAAAGGATAATACAGTTATAATTCACTACCTGGTTCTCCGTGCCTACTTTTCTTGTTGCAAAAAAAGTGTTAATTTCCTCAAACTAAGTAACATTTATCTGTGCATAAATAATTTAGAAACAATTTTCCTGCTAACACATTCTAAAAGAAATTCACTTATCTGAAAGTGAATTTGGTTGTTGGTGTCCTCCCAACCTTCAAGAGAGTAAATTAATTCCTCCTCTTGCCCCCGCACTCCATCCCTAAAAAGGTATAGGTTGATAGTAGTTTCTCCTATGACCTCATGACCCCAAGTCCAACCAATCCCAGAAAATTTCAAGATTGGCTGAGTGATTTCCATTGGTATCTACCATCTCAAGAGAATTTTCCACTCTCCTCCTTAGCCCCTGAACAAAACCCCCATTCCTCACTGGGATGAGTCTCTTATCCCCAGAGGAGCAGGTAACTATTCAAATTGTCCAACCACCTTTCAGTTCTTGGAAAAAATTTACGATTAGCCTTTTTACTTTTTATGGAACCGATTTCCATAACCAATTTTATTTTTCACAATAACAATAAAGAAAATTAAAATTTTCCAGAAAAACATTAAGTGTCTAAGTACTTTTTTTTTTTAATAATAAAATGTAATTTAACTAGTTAATACTAAATGCAGTTGTGACACATTATTTTTTCAAAGTGGGGAAGGCTCAAATTATGTTAAAAAACTATAGCTCACTTCAAGATACATAAAGGAACATAATAAGAACATGTGAAGCAATTGTGAATACACATACACCTAAGTATTAAACAAACAAGAACAAGTGAAATGCTCAAATTATGTTAAGGAACTATAGTTCACTTCAAGATACATAAAGGAACATAATAAGAACATGTGAATAAATTGTGAATGCACATACACCTAAGTATTAAACAAACAATAAAAAGGTTCTATATAATTTCAGGAAAAATAACCCATTACTACCACCACAAAGAATTATAAACAAAAGGAATCCCAACAATCAACGAGAGAAAGGATAGTCAACTCGAGGGAAAAAGACCAAAAAATAAAAGGAGACTATAACTATTACAAATCAGATATAAATTAACTAATTATGAAAAAAATAAACCAAGAGGTGTATTCATGAACACATAATTGTACTCTTAATCAAAGGTCATAATTCTAGTCCATATAATTCTTTAAAAAAAACATATCATTTTTACAATAAAAACTAAAGAGCACTTCGGTGAACTAGACCTTTGATTAAAACTAAAACTCATAAGAAGAAACCTAGTAGTTGTTATGGTAACATTCATATATAGAAACCCAAGAGGGTTTTCCATATACAAATACAATTCAACCAGAACCTGCATAAACCCCTCTCAAAATAGGGTAATAAACATCTCGAGATATTTCCCAAAAAATAAAAATGGAGAACCATCAAACCATGGCGGTCGAGCCTCTAACATAGAATAAAGAACGGTTCAAAAAAATAATTTAGCAAACATATGGAGATGACCATCTGTATAGGAGCATTAAAAACAAAAACCCTTCCTCACCTACAACCAACACATGCGTTTAATAAAAATGGGAGCTTAAAGAACTTAATGAAACTCTAAAACAAAAATAAAATGACTAATTTATACCTATGGAGGAAGAGAGAGAAATTGTGCCAGAAATATTTATCCCTATTACCCTGCAAAGCAATAAAATAAGAAGAAAGCATTAAACGCATGGCTGAGTAGTAAATAAAAATATATCTAACCAAAGAGACAAAATAGGGTTCTTACCATTGTAGTAAACAAAGGTCGTTGCCCCACAAATTTACTATTGCTAAGAGCAAGCATGAAAGCTATAAAGTACAAAAAAAAGGTTCGACGACACATATTCACAAGACTGAATATATGTGAACAAAGAAAAGGAAAATTTCTTACTATTTCTACAAAAAATCATTGAGAGAGACCCTGGTGCGATGTTGTAGAGTAGAACTGGAGGAGAGGTGGTGGAAAAATTCTATAAGAGAGCGGGATGGAGGGACGATTACCCTTAAAAATCTTGGAGAAAACTAAATCATCTCATCAAAACCATAGTATGAGATGGAATAGATCAAGATAGATGTAAACTAGTGTGCAAGTGAGAAGACTAGGTTTGGATGAAATTCTGGAAAGGTCTAACAAATCCATGAGTTATGTACACCCTATTTTACCATATAATTATTCACCAAAGTGCCATAAGTACCATGAAGCTTTAGATCATAAACCCTAATGTTGCATTGTAATAAGGTTATGTGGTCGACATGCCATAAAATATATAAATAAATCAAATCAATGTTATACTCGATTGTTTAAAAAAGGAAAATAAATTTAGGTTAGTTTGTTGGTCTGGGCACTAAATTTAACTTGTAAATACATTATATTTATTTTATTATGTTGTTGTAACTATTATATATTTTACTGCCTATGGTAATTTAGTTTTTATTTTTTATTTTTTTGGGGATAGGTGTTAAAAGTGGTATCAAAGCTAGGTTGCAATACTGTGGCCTAGTTGGGAGACTGAATAACACAATTTGTATGTTGTGAACACAAGAGAGAGAGAGGAAGCAATGCGGAAAGGTGTCAGAAAAGTACACAACCGATAAGGACATCAGTCGAAATTGGCTATGTACCTACCTCAGCAATTAACCCAGAGATGTGGATTCAATTAGAAGGAGGTCAAAAAAATCCCATTGAGTTGTTGTTTTAAAATTTCCAATGGTTAGGAACAAAAATAAGAAATCTTTGGTTAGAAAATGAGAGACTAATGTGTGATCAAGAGAGAATACTAAAAAGTCTTTCTAATCTCTAGAATAATAGAAACTATCCACCTAGTTTTGGAAATGAGGAAAGCAATGAAGAAAGGACAAAAAGAGGTGATAATGATCTTGATGGAATTCATACTCAGTGGATGGAGGGAGACAAGGGAGGAAATGAGGAGGAATATGATAATGTGTCTGATCATCAAAGGAATAAGAAGTAGAATATGGAATTAAAAGGGGAATTCAAAAAAATTAAACCTTCAGTCTTCGATGGAGACGTGGAAGAAGCTGTTGAGGCATGATTGATTAATAAGAAAAAATATTTTCAAATTTATGAATATGATTATTGGCAGTGTGGGTGTAGGCGTTAAGGAGAGATGTTCAAAATTTTGCACAATTTTTTCTAACTCTGGAGGAATCTGATCCTGGTCTTTACTTTCACTTTTAGTCATCAAATTTATAAAAATATGTTTTATAAAGCCTTATAAAATGCAGATTAATCCAAAGTTTATAGAACTTAGGATAATATGATGCTTGACTTTCAAACGAAGTTTGAAAGTCTTCTCACACTATATTTCTCGAATTCCAAACTTTAATAACGTGATTTTTCATACCATATTCCAACTACTGCATATTATAAAACATTTAAACCATTCTTTGAAGATCTTGCGGAATTATAATTAATACCCTTGAAAACATTGTTTACACTATTGTAGAGGTGAATATTTAAATCTCGGAGATATGCATTAACTATATTCAAACGATGTTAAAACATTTTGGGCCCACATATAATTGGGTTCAATTTCTTAACAAATATTTGACCCATACCTTGGATTAAGTCTCATGCATCTTACGATCTAGATGTCATCGGATCTATCGCAGGTCTGATCAAATAGACATCGCACAAGAATTGCCCTTGTAAGTTATCACTCCAAAATAACGCGAGACCAATGGTTTCTTCTGCCTTGACGTGTCAAATTTTCATTTGATCGCGTTAAAAAAAACAAAACCATTCACAGCCCAAAAGTTATGCAAAACCCATGCTATGGTTTCCCAAAACCACCAATCTTCACTTTGGCTAAATCGCATTTAACATGATTTCTCCTTGCTATTCTTTCCAACGTTTTTCCTGTTTAACGCTATTCCTTGTTTGACTTCAATATTCATGTAAATCTCAACAGATTTCCAGTGATGTGACCTTAACAATAGCAATCGACATCGAGCAAGGAGACTTAGAATTCCTTTCGATTTCTACTCAAATATTCTACAAACCCAAATCAAAATCGGATACCTAGTCTTAAACCAAGAAGTATAACTTCTTCGATTTCTTAAATCCTTCACACAGAGGTTTAATACATGTAAATTTTCATCAGGCAGAAACTAATGTATATTCAAGTTCTACATAGAATGCATTAAATCAAATGAACCTTCGAAGGATTTAACCTCCGAGAAATTTTCCAAGAACACAGATAAAAAATAACTCTACAATTTTATTAAATTAGAGGGAAAACCGTCTCAAATCTAGTCTTCTGCATCAAATTCTGAATTCCTCTGTTTCTGAGATTATAATTTATATCATTATTACATAACAGAGATCCTCCTCTTGAGGATCAAATTCTCTTATCTTAAGGAGAAATCCTAATTGCATAATTTTCTCCTTAAATCTATCAACCGAAGCTAGATATGCTCAACAAATTGAAAACTGTTCAATCTCCTAACACCTATTCGAACAACTGTATCTCTAAATATAGTTTCTAATTTATTACAAAGATAAATTAAACAAATTTCTGAGATATCCAACCCTCTCAGTAAAACTAGCTTTTAACCATCAGTCAATGAATTCTAAACTCATCTAGCCACAACATGTGAAAAATATTTCACATTGCTGGCTAAACTCCAATGCCCCTCCATCAAAATCTAGAGGACAAAAATATTCATGGGCTCCTGTCCATGAGCTCCTCCACAGAACTGCCTAGTTTCTGCAACATAACTTCTGTCATCCAAGTAGCATCCTCAATTAGCTGATCCTTCGATTTGATCAAGTATTGGAAATACTCCTGTCCTCTGGTTCTCTTGAATACTTTCTTGTCTAATATCCTTTCTGGTTGTAATGGCTCGGCTGTAGGTAACTGTTTTACCCAATCAATCTGCTCTCTGTCTTCTGGTCTTTCATCTGTGCCACCATATTCATACCTGTATAAATCAACAACGTTGAATATTGGAGATATTCCAATGTCAGATGGCAATTCAATTTCATAGGCATTTGCAAAAAATTTCCTCAGTATTCTACATGGTCGTATCTTTTTGAATTTTAATTTTTTATACTGTCTCTTTGGAAATCTTTCTTTCCTCAAGTGTGCCAAAACCAAATCACCAACTTCAAAATTAACTTCTCTTCTTCTCAAATCTGCTTTGTTCTTGTATTTGATATTGCTATCTTGTAGCTGCTACTTTACCTGCTCATGTATTTCTTGAATCTCTGAAGCAAATTCTTCTCCATCAGCACTCCTCATTTCTGCTTTTCCCAAGTTCCTCAATTCAGATATTCCTCTTGGGTGCATCCCATAAACTATATGGAATGGTCTCTGCCCTGTACTTTTGTTAGGTGAATCATTGTATGCATATTCTGCTTGTGGTAAAATATGATCCCACTGCTTTGGATGTTCTCCTGCAAGACTTCTCAAAAGATTACCCAAAACTTTGTTTACTACTTCAGTCTGCCCATCAGTATGAGGGTGATAAGCTGAGCTGAAACTTAGTTTAGTACCAAGCTTCTTCCACAATGTCCTCCAAAAATGTCCAAAAAACTTCATATCTATATCAGAAAAAATACTTTTAGGCAACCCATGTAATCTAACAATTTCTTTGAAATACAAATTGGCAACATGAGTAGCATCACTAGTTTTATAACATGGAATAAAATGTGCCATTTTTGAAAATCTGTCAACTACAACAAAAATTGCATCATTCCCTCTCTGTGTCTTAGGCAATCCTAAAACAAAATCCATACTTACCATATCCCAAGGTCTGTTTGGAATAGGCAATGGAATGTTAAAACCTGCATTTTGGCTTCTCCCCTTTGCATACTGACAAATTTTACAATTCTTCACATACTTTTCCACTTCAGATCTCATCTTTGGCCAAAAATAAAAATGACTCAGCTGCTCATAATTTTTATCAATACCAAAATGTCCAGCAAGTCCACCATTATGCTTCTCTCTGATTGAATTCTCTCTCATGGAACAATTTGGTATGCACAACTAATTTATTTTGAACAATAAACCCTCTTGCAATAAATAATCTAACCACTGACTTCTGTCTATCAAAATAGGATTACAACATGCTTCAAATGCTTCTTTGAAATCCAAATCTTTTTTATAGAGTTCTTTAAGAAAATAAAAACCTACCACTTCAATTTGACTTTCTTTAACAAGGATGTTTTTCCTACTCAAGGCATCAGCTACCTTATTTGCTTGACCAATTATATTCTTCAAAACAAAGTTATAAATTTGAATATATTCAACCCATTTCACAAGTTTTTGATTCAATTTAGGCTACTGCATAATATACTGTAAAACATGATTATTTGAATATAGTACAAATTCTTTAGACATTAAATAATGTCTCCACTTCTTCAATGATTGTATAATTGCATAAAATTCTTTGTCATAAGAAGAGTACTTTCTTCTTGTCTCATTCAGCTTCTCACTGAAATATGCTACAGGCCTATCTTCTTGACTTAACACAGCCCCAATAGCTTCTCCACTGGCATCACAATTCACTTGAAATGGTTTGTTAAAATCAAGCAAAACTAAGACAGGTTTCTCAGTTATCTTCTGTTTCAAAAACTCAAAAATTTCTTTTAGCTTCAGCAGTCCATTTAAATGGCTATTTATCCTTATTTATGGTTTCAATGATAGGTGCATTAATCTTGCTAATATTCCTTATGAATTTTCTATAAAAACTAGCAAGTCCATGGAAACTTCTTACCTCATAAACATTTTTTGGTGAAGGCCACTCCACAATTTCCTTTATCTTCTTTGGATCCATTTTTAATCCTTCAGCATAAACATCAAAACCCAGATATACCAATTCTTCTTTCATGAATAAACATTTCTTTAAGTTTATCAGTAATTTCTCTTGACGTAACTTCCTTAAGACATAACCCAGATGTCTTAGGTGTTCTTCCTTTGTATTGCTGTAAATTAATATATCATCTAGATATACTATTGCAAATTTACCAATAAATTCCTTTAACACTTCATTCATGAGCCTCATAAAAGTGCTAGGTGCATTTGATAAACCAAAAGGTATTGCCATCCATTCATATAATCCCTCATTTGTTTTAAAGGATGTTTTCCATTCATCACCTTTCCTTATCCTAATCTGATGATACCCACTTTTCAAATCTAGTTGGTAAAAATATCTTGCTCCACTCAAACAGTCCATCAAATCTTCAATTCTAGGTAAAGGAAATCTATACTTGATTTCTATCTTATTAATTGCTCTTGAATCAGTGCACATTCTCCAACCTCCATATTTCTTCGAACTCAACAGTGTAGGTACTGCACAAGGACTCAAGCTTTCTCTGATCAAACCTTTGTCAACCAATTCATGCACTTGCTTTCTGATTTCTTGATTTTTTGTAGGAGTCATTTTGTAAGCTGATTTGTTTGGTAGATTTGATCTTAGAATCAAATCTATCTAATGGATGATTCTTCTTACAGGCGGTAATTTATCAGGAAAATCATCCACAATAATATCACAATAACTCTCTAATATTTCTTGAATTTCAATTAGAAAATCAGAAATTCTAGTAGAAGTAAACACTACCTTAGGTTTGCAAACTGAAGAAAAATTTACCTCATCATCTTCAATCTGCTGCACGTATTCTTTCCCACTCAGAAATAAAGTCTTTGGATCAGAATTTTTGTTTGATGCATCTCCTTCTTCCATAGGTAACAATGTTTGATTCATACCGTCTTTGAAAAACTTGTAAGTATTTCTCTTACCATCATGCATTGCTACTCTGTCATACTGCCAAGGTCTACCCAGCAGTATGTGACACACATCTATAGGCATCACATCACACATGATTTATCCTTGTAGCTGCTCATCTGCAACTATATTTCACATTGTTCTTTCACAATCAGCTGGTTTCCTTTTTGAAGCCATGACACCTTGTAGGGTGTTGGATGTTCCCTTGTCTTCAAATTCAACTTCTATATCACCTCTGTAGTGAGAAAATTGTCTGTGCTGCCACTATCAATGACCAATTGATATCATTTCCCTTGAAATTTGCACACACTTCTGAACAAAGTTTTCCTCTGTGTTGGCTCAACAACTTCCTTTGTTTGTTTCAAAAAACCTTGTTAACTACCAAATATTCTCCTTTCTCTGGCACAATTTCTCTCTCTATTTCAGGCAACTTTGTTGTTTCTTCTCCAGTCTGAGCAACAATTGCATTTCTCTAACTTGTACTCACATTCTCTTTCTCTGGGCATTCATAGGCTCTATGTCCCAATTTGTTACATCTGTAACATCTCACTTCTCTTCCTCTGCTTCTGCCTCCTCTTCCTCTGTAGGAATTCCTTTGGCCACTTTCATCACTTTTTGTGTGTGCATGCCGAGGTGAGTTGCTGCTAGCTCCATCTCTTGGTGCTGTAGATCTTCCTCTACCACCTTGACTTCCCTTTCCTTGGAAAGTACCTCTTCCTTTGGCATCCATCTTTCTTAGGAGTTTTTCTTCAGCTTTCAAGGCCATCTGATAAGCCTCTTCTACTGTCTTAGGAGACAATATACTTATCTCATCTTGGATCTCCAGTCTGAAACCATTTACATACCTGGAAATATTCTCTGTTGTGTCCTGGATCTGTCCAGCTCTTATACTCACTTTGTAAAATTATTTTGTGTACTCTTTCATTGTCATTAATCTCTATCTAAGATTCTGCATTTGTCTAAATGATGAAAGTTGATAATCACTATGCAAAAAATTACCTCTTAGCTTTGCCACCATTTTGCTCCAATTCTTGATTGGTTTCTTACCAGAACTCCTTCTCTCTGCTTGCAATCCATCCCACAAAAGTGTTGCATGTCCTTTCAACCTTGTGACTACAAATTTGATTCTATTTTCTTCACCCATCTCTTTAGAATCAAAACATTTATTCAGCTCATTGATCCAGTCTATCAACTCTTCTGGATTCAATCCTCTTGCAAAAGTTGATACTTCAAGTCTAGGCCTAGGTGTAGAGCCTAAAAATGATTTAAAGAATCTCATAACAGGGCTAAGCTCAATATTGCCTTATTCTTCTTCAGCTTCTGGTTCACTGACATCTTCAGGATCTCTTGGATGTCCTACTTCAATTGCTTCCAATCTGGCTTGGATCTGCTGCATATTTTCCAGTACTTTTGCATTAGCAACTGGCCTACCTCTTCCTCTACCAGTAGCACCTCTACCAATTCAGACAACCATGCTGGATTTACTCTTCTGGATTTTGGAAGCCTATTCAATATATGAAAAATGCTCTAATGTATGCTTTGATACCACAAATGATGTAATATTCCTAATTAGCGACAGCTAATTGGAATATTCGACCTTGTATAGTTTTGCCATATATGGTTTGTAGATAAATAAAAAAGTGAGTAAAGAGGGTCTAACTCACTTTAGTAGAATAATACATCCCCCTAGTAGCACAATGTTGTGAATCAAGGGGGGTCTAGGGGGGGCCACACACGATGTAGAGGAGGGGGCCTACATGCACTCTAGAAGCTTCTGCGCAGATAAGGATGAGGATGTGGAGGAGAGAGAATGTTACGACGGGTTTTTGAGGGAAACCAATGCTATAAAAGATGGAGGAGCCTCCTCATTTGGATCATTCTGGATTTGTTGATTTTGGAGTGAGACTTTGGTCTTCTTTCACACACGGGTTGTTTAGCCTGTTTGCAGCACTGTTTAGTGCACCGAGTGTCTCCGTGCGAAGATCTCACCCTTAGCCCCAGGGGACTTCGAGTGCCTGCTCAGGCAAGGTTTTTTTTGTGGTATTTTGGGAGTCGTTTCAGTGTTTGGGTTTGTTGCGGAGTTGGAGCTTATAGAGACTGCGCAGTCACTGGGAGACAGGACGCACATCATTGTGGAGGAGCTCCGGATTGGTGTTTCTGCAGACAATTTCGCCGAGATTTCGAGCAGAGGGTCAGCCTTTGCCCGTCGGAGGGTTTTGGTGGAATTTGTGGTAGTATTTTAGCTGTTTCTTTCTAGCTACTGCACTATCCCTTAGAGGCCAGCGTAATTCACTAGGGAGGCAGTTTCTGGTGTTTTCGGGGGTCGGCCATTCTTGGAATGGTTTGTGGATCTTGTCGGGGTTGTTGAGGAGAGGAGGTTTTCTGATTTTCATCTCATTCCAGCAAGGGGATCAGCCCCTAATCTTCAGTCACTTCCAGTAGTAGCAGCTACATGGCATTTTTCCAGTAGCTGGGACGCAATTCTTAGAGAAACCATTTCTTGTCTTTTCTAAGAGTGTTTTCTCACTTTCCTTGCGCAAGATCGCCTCTTTTACTTCATTGCATTTCTCAGATTAATAAAATGGCTCAGTATTTTATTTATATGTTTTCTGGTTGAGTTGCCGTAGTTGTCGTGGTTGCCGAAGTTGCTGTATTCTCTTTCTACTTCTATTATTGTGTTTTGAGCACTATAGTTCTATACCACTTGGTGTGTTTTTCTCTTACTCTTAGAAAGATTCTGGAAAGGGCCAGGTAGCCTCCAGATCTCGTACTCTTTTAGAGGCAACATATCCGGTAAATGTCCTCCTAGTCAATCTCTGGTCATAGTTTTGCCGTGTTTTAGAGATATCCACGAAACGGGATATTACAGTGGTATCAGAGCACTGTTCTGGCTCGGCCTGTGGTCTATGACATCAATAAAGAGACCTTATAAAGGTAGGAAGTATAGAGACCGTGAGCGTAGGTTGGAGGCCACCTACGAAGAGGAAGACTGTGCCCAAGTAGGAAACGCAGATCAGGAGAAAGAGCCTGTGGAGGAAGTAGAGGAGGTAGAGCTTGCAATAGATTTGAGGCAGAAAGTGTCGATGGTAGATGACACAGAGGCCAAACAGTTTGGAGAGGCACTCCTCAAGTCGGTGCAGGATTTAGCCCGACAGATTGAGGTGATGGGCCAGAGGTTCACAGCTGTGGAGGCTAGGAAGTGTGAGACTCCACGGGTTTTTAAGGTCAGAGAGGCATCTGGTGCATCCAACCATTTTCCGGAGCAGGGTGCTACTCAACGTGACACTCCTGAGCCGACGACTTCTTGTGCACCTACCTACTCTACTATGCCCACTTTCTTGGGAGTCGATACAGGGGTAGAAGCCCAGTAGGAGGCAGAGGTCGGGCACTTAGATGAGTACTTTGCAGAGTATCAGTCCTACGGGCAGGAGTTCAGGGATGCCCTCACATTCAGAGATTCTGTGCAGCTCCAGTGGGACAATAGACCCGCGACCATCATAGAGGGCACCAACATTACCACGATGGAGATTCCCACCGTGCCTCTAGTAGATTTCATTTGCCTACGTTTGATGGATCGTCAAACAGTTTGGCAAATTCTTGGGTGGAGAAGCTAGACATCTATTTCCAGCTTAAGTAAATGTCAGAGATAGAGGCCATCAAGGTGGCAACATTACATTTGGATGGTGAGGCCCAGGACTGGTGGTTCCATGGGATGGTGACACTCGGGCATTCCACAGTGACAACATATGCTGAGGTTACCTAGAGACTGATAGAGCGTTTTGACTGGAGGGATCTGGAACAGTATTTTGTTGAGCTGACGAAGCTCAGACAGACAGGGAGCCCAGAGACATACATTGCAGATTTCTTGAGGGTTTCGGTGATGGTGCCAGATATATCCGTGACACAGATGATCTATATGTTTGTGGAGGGATTGGCAGAGCCACTTTTGGGTTTAGTCAGATCTACTAGACCAGCTACACTCCAGGATGCTATCCGCAGGACTAGAGACTTGCAGGATGCATTTCCCAGGACGCGGACACCTTACCCCTAGAGACAGGGTACCTAGCCCAAGGGGAAGGATGTGAGGGTTCCTCCTCCAAAGGGGAATCCAAGACGAGCATAGGTTGATGGTGGGGCCAGGAGGGAGTTGCGGAAGAAGCGACTATGCTTCACATAAATTTGTAGACATTCTTTCGGTAGTAATCACATGCAAAAGAACGAGGTCGACGCGTTTCCAACCAACCAGTGTGGTTCATCATCAGGACTATGTGAGAGATCAGATCCAGTCATTAAGCATAAATAGATGTAGAAATGATTCAACTAGCCGTTAGGATAACGGCTAGTTTGACTTTGAAAAAGTAAATATTCCATTATTTATTTATTTATTTAATTTTATTAATTTTATTTATTATTATTATTATTATTATTATTTTAATTTATTTATTATAAAACCTTTAATATATTAATATAATGGTAAGTAATTTAACAAATCTTGGTGTAAATTTTTGTAAATTTCGATTAAATTATATAATAATTAATTATTATTATTAATTAATAAATATAATTAATTCTTATTATAACACACCATCATCAAATAGTCAAACAAAGAGTCAGAATAAATAAGTAAATAAAATAATTAAATAAATAAATAAAAATAACATACAACAAATAAATAAAAACAAAAATATAAATTAATAAATAATGAAAATAAATAAAAAGATTTTATTAATTAAATAATTAATATTATTATTATTTCTATTTTTATTTATTTAATTAATTAATTAATTTATTATTATTATTATTTATTTATTTATTTATTTATTTTTATTTATTTATTTATTTAATTATTTATTATTATTTATTATTATTTATTTATTTATTTATTATTATTATTATTATTATTATTATTTAATCAAATAAATAAAGTAAAAAATAACTAAATAAATAAATAAATAAAAATAATAATAATAATAAAAATCAAGAATATAAGGCAGGAATCCAGCGTCTGCTGATATTCCAACCGTCATCTCTATTGAGATTAACGGGCCTTTTTTCAATTTCAATAGCCTCTCTCAACTTACGATGATGGAAATGGTCGATTCTAGCAATGACCTTAGCATCTTCTATGCAAACATGATGGTTAGTCTTTTCTGCATGCTCGGCTAAGGCGGATGAGCGAGATCTTCTATGCTTGATATCAGCAGCATGCTCACAGATCCTTTGATTAATGGACCGACCCGTCTCACCAATGTAAGGAGTCCCACAGGAACAGGGAATGATGTAGACACCTTTTCCATCCCTGGGGTTAATCGGATCTTTAACCGATTTAAGAGAACTACGAATAGTATTAAGGGGCTTGAAATAAGAGGAAACCTTATGCTTTTTAAGGATTTTAGCAATCTTATCAGTGGTACCCTGGATGAACGGAAGGCTGACACTGCCATACCATTCACCAGGTTCTTTTTTATTTTTATTAACAAGACCTTTCTCTGCTTTGAGGAAAGCCTTGAGGCCCTGCGACATACTATAACCATTATTACAAAAGACATTCAACAGATGGGTCTTTTCTCCCTCAAGGTGAGACTCATCAGAGATTCTCAACGCCCTTGTGGCTAGGGTGCTAAGGACGCCTAATTTTTGAGCAGGGAAATGGTGGGAGCTAGCATGAAGATACTGCTCAGTATGAGTTTTCTTTCGAAAAACTTGATGGGAGAAGGAACCATCATCATTTCTAGAGATAAGAACATCAAGGAAAGGAAGGCTACCATCCACCTCATGTTCCATGGTGAATTTTATGGAACTAGACTGACTATTAAGATGAAGGAAAAAATGATCTAACTTATCTTTGCCATGAGGCCAGACAACACAAGTATCATCAACAAATCTTTTCCATAACTTCGGTTGGAAAAGAGCTGAGGAAAGAGCCCTAGATTCAAAGTCCTCCATAAACAGATTCGCAACAATCGGGGAAAGGGGAGAACCCATGGCAACACCACATGTTTGCTCATAGAACTCACCTTCAAAACTAAAGAAAGTGGAGGTTAAACAAAGTTTTACTAAATGGGTTGTGTCAGGATCAGTAATGCGATTAATAACGTCAACAGCCTCAATGATGGGGATATTGGTGTAAAGCGAAACAACATCAAAACTAACAAATCTATCATCAATATCCAACTTAACTTCCTTCAAATCCTTAACAAAAGAGTAGGAATCTTTAACAAAGGATTCTGTACGACCTACGAGGGGCTTAAGTTTAAGGGCTAAAAACTTAGTGAGAAGGTAAGTCGGACCCCCAATTGTATTAACAATAGGTCTGAGGGGAGCACCATCCTTATGGATTTTTGGAAGACCATAGATTCTTGGAGTAAGGGGGTTGCTTTCAATCAACTTCCTACTCAAGGAGCTCACCATGCTATTTGATTTAATAGCATCAGCGACTGTCTTTGAGACCTTTTTTAAGGGATTTTTGGCAAGTTTCTTGTAGCTCCCACTATTCTCCAAATGATCTAACAATTTCTTCCTATAATCCTCCTTATTAAGGATGACAGCTGCACCACCTTTGTCAGCTTTAAGAATAACAATATCCTTATTACTATTTAAAGATTTTAAAGCTTCAAATTCGAGCTTACTTAGGTTACTCTTGGGGGGTTTGGCTTTCCTTAAGATCAACGCACAGTCCTGTCTAATGATGTCCTTGGAGGAATCCGGTAAATCCCTAATACCAAATTCTATGTCACAAATAATATCATGAATAGGGATTTTCCTGGGGGCAAAGGCAAAATTGAAGCCTTTCTCCAAAAGATTATTTATTTATTTTCATTATTTATTAATTTATATTTTTGTTTTTATTTATTTGTTATATGTTATTTTTATTTATTTATTTAATTATTTTATTTATTTATTTATTCTGACTCTTTGTTTGACTATTTGATGATGGTGTGTTATAATAAGAATTAATTATATTTATTAATTAATAATAATAATTAATTATTATATAATTTAATCGAAATTTACATAAATTTACACCAAGATTTGTTAAATTACTTACCATTATATTAATATATTAAAGGTTTTATAATAAATAAATTAAAATAATAATAATAATAATAATAAATAAAATTAAATAAATTAAATAAATAAATAAATAATGGAATATTTACTTTTTCAAAGTCAAACTAGCCGTTATCCTAACGGCTAGTTGAATCATTTCTACATCTATTTATACTTAATGACTGGATCTGATCTCTCACATAGTCCTGATGATGAACCACACTGGTTGGTTCGAAACGCGTCGACCTCGTTCTTTTGCATGTGATTACTACCGAAAGAATGTCTACAAATTTATATTATGGATCACAGAAGCTTAGATTCCAAATATGCTTCACATGTCAGGAGCCGTGGGCACCAGGGCATTGGTGTGCTGCTGGCAAAGCACACTTCATTGAGGTCTTCTCCGATGATAGCGGGGAAGAGGATGAGGAGGATGATGAGGAGGCAAGAGATAGTCAGATGACCCAGGATTAGTTATCGCCTCCACCTCCAGGGACAGAAGGTGCAGCCTTTTCACCCATAGGGGGGGCCCTTGCAACTTTGCGAGGAGTTCCTAAGTATTTGATGCTACGCGTACGTGGGACAGTACGTGGCCAGTGAGTTTTAGTCTTGGTTGACAGTGGGGCAACCCACAATTTCATTGATGTGCAGATGGTTGAGCGGAGAGGTATATCGACCGAGAGTTTTGACGAGTTTTCAGTCTTGGTCCCAGGAGCCCAGACAATGCAGTGTGCCCAGTATGTTCCAGAGTTAGCAGTGATGATGGGTACTTACACCATGACGATCACTTTTTCGTGGTCAACATACTAGATACCAATGTGGTACTGGGAGTCCAGTGGCTGATTATGCTGGGGAAGGTCACCACAGATTGGGAGGCCTTAGAGATGGAGTGGGATGACAAGAAGAATGGGAAGCATGAGAAGATCCGCGGGATACATACTTACCCACCTCAGACAGTGTCGGTACACCGGATGGAGGTAGAATTTCGAAAGGGTAACATAGAGTGGGCGGTTGAGTTACGAGCATCAGAGGTAGAGACCACCGATCGAGCAGTTCATCCAAACATACAGGCCATCCTTGATAGGAATGAGGTAGTATTTGGGGCTATACCACCAGGTCGCCCACCAGATAGAGGGTTTGAGCATACCATCGAGCTGGAGCAGGGTATCCAGGCGGCGATCACTACACCCTATAGGCATCCAAAAGCATATCGAGATGAGATTTAGCAAGCCATCCAGGAGTTGTTAGCTCTTGGGCACATCAGACCGAGCACGAGTCCTTTTGCTTCTTCTGTAGTGCTGGTGAAGAAGAAGGATGGCACTCTGAGGATGTGCATTGACTATAGGGCCCTAAATAAGAAGACTCTAAAGAATAGGTACCCTATACCCAGGATTAATGAGCTGATGGATGAGTTGAGAGGAGCTAAGTTCTTCTCAAATATTTATTTGAGATCAGGGTAACAGCAGATTCATGTGAGGGAACAGGACATTCCCAAGACTGCCTTTAGGTGTCATTATGGGCACTTTGAATTTTTGGTTATGCCTTTTGGGATGCCCAATGCACTAGCTAGCTTTCAGTCCTGCATGAACCATATCTTCCACAGTCATCTGAGGAAGTTTGTATTAGTTTTCTTTGATGACATACTCATATATAGCAGGACATGGGAGGAGCATCTCCAGCATATAGAGGCAGTAATACGCATCTTGGAAGAGCAATAGTTCTATGCTAAGCTCTCCAAGTGTGAGTTTGTGATGACAGATATGTTGTATTTGGGTCACATCATTGGAGTGGATGGAGTGAGGGTCCATGAGGATAATATTGGAGCCATCAGATATTGGCCGGAGCCGAAGAATGTGAGAGAACTTCGAGGTTTCATTGGGATATGTGCCTATTATAAGAAGTTCATCAAAGGGTTCTCACAGCTTGCTGCACCCCTTACAGATTTGACGAAGAAAGGGGCCTTCAGTTGGACAGATACAGCGCAGCAAGCCTTTGATAGGCTTAAGGAGGTGATGAGTAGCTGCCCAGTGCTCATGTTGCTAGATTTTATGCAATCATTTGTCTTGGATTGTGATGCATCGGGAGAGGGGATCAATGCAGTATTGATGCAGGGGGGACACCCTATAGCTTTTGAGAGCCGGAAACTCCTTCCACATGAGAGGTTGTATCCTATTTACGACAAGGAGATGTTGGCCATCATGCATGCATTGGAAAAATTCCGGCAGTATCTGGTAGGGAACAGATTCAGGGTGAGGACTGACCACAATAGCCTCAGGTTCTTTTTGGAGCAGAAGCAGCTACAGGAGAGGCAATAGAAGTGGATCAGTAAGATCCAAGCATATGAGTTTGACATTGAGTATTTCAAGGGTTAGAATAACGTGGTAGTAGATGCCCTTTGACATAGACCAGCCATGTCATCTCTTATGAGCTTGGATGCAGATTGGAGAGCTCGACTTTTAGTTGAGTACTCTGTTGTGCCTCAATCTAGTCTCCTAAACTGAGTTCATTTAATTGTCAACCAGGATTTGTAAACTGCTGAAGTGAAATGTACCATATGTACCTAGGTGCTTGTTTCCTAGTGCGTTTTATGTAGTGTTTTGTTATGTTTTGGTCTTTTATGTTGATTTATGATGTTTTTGGTCTTTTTGAAGTTTTATGTTTACAATGAAAATGCCTAGAAAACTAATGAAAAGAGAGTGGTAGTCAAAAACACAGTTGAGCCTAATGTATGGAATGGCAAATGTAATCAAAAACACTGAAGCAACATCTAAACTATGACTGAATAGAAACAAGAGCTTAATGATGACAAATGACACAAACTAGACTTTGAGAAATGATTACTAAATATGCAAGTTTTCTAGCTAGATAGTTAGACACTAATCATGATGCAACATTCTATTCTAAGCTCATCTATTCCATGACTAATTCCTAGTTCTATTCTGCAATTTCAATTGAATGTCACAGAGCCTATACTCAAAGAGTTATTGGTTTATTTTCAAGGTAGTTCTGTTGAGGAAGAGCTCTGTTTATGGTGAGGAATTTGCAGAGATATTTCAGACCTTGTAATGATGTTATCTTCTGTTCCTAAGGTTATAGATCACTGGTGGTTTTCAGAACAAAAAGATATTTGTAAATAATGAGGGCTGTCTTAGGAATCCTATCAACTAAAGTGATTTACTATGCAAAGGGTGACAATGTGACTATGAGATGTAAGTGCAATGAATTGATTTAAACATGAGCTTAAGATGCTTCTAAACTAGAACAATGTTAAATCATAAGCCATCATCAAACTTTGGAACAAAGTAGCTGGACATGAATTAAATGCAAAATGAAACTCCGGAGCGTTCTAATTAACATGCACTATTCTATGAAGTTACACAATCTGTTTGTTCATCATTAGTGGTATTTTGGAAAAGTTCCTTCTTGTGGAAGAGGTAGAACAATTCTGACTGTGGACTTGTATGCAATTGAAAGAAAATGAACAGAAAGCAAATGAAAAACTAAATTATCACATCACAGTCATATCTTGAACTTCTTAAGGATGTCTTGGAAGAATTTCTTCTTGTGGAAGAATGATTAGGACAAGTGCAACTGTGATAGTGAAGACTAAAAACTACAACTAATTCCTATGATACTATAGCTATTCATCATTCATTGTTATGATCTGTTGGAAAAATGTCTTCTTGTGAAAGAACTGGAATGAATATAACTACAGTATCTAATTAAAAACAAATACAACTTCTATCCTACAGTACCATAGTCATTAAACATTCATCATTTTAATTTATTGGCAAAGTGTCTTCTTGTGGAAGAACTGGAACGAATATGACTACAGTAGCTAGTTAAAAACAAATACAAATCTAACTGATATCCTACAATACCATAGTCATTAATCATTCATCATTTTGGTCTGTTGGAATAATGTCTTCTTGTGGAAGAACTGGAACGAATTATGGCTACAGTAGCTAGTTAAAACAAATACAAATCTAACTCCTATCCTACAATACCATAGTCATTAAACATTCATCATTTTAATCTGTTAGAAGAGTGTCTTCTGATGGAAGAACTAGAATGAGTACGACTACAGTATATAAAACAAAACAACTACTAATTCAATATGCAGAACGTAAAGACAGCTAGGAAAAACTTATCTAGTTTACACAAAAGAAATCCGTTCAAGGGGCAGGGGCCCTCTACCACTTGACGGCATTCGACTTCACAATTAAATCACGCCTTCAAGATAATTTTGTCTGCTCCATTAACGATGCAATAGTTTGAACATAATTCTCTGTGTCTTAAAAGACGTAACACAGAGTTTACACCAAAATCTAGCAGCAAATCTACACAAAATTTCTAACTAAGCTCTCGGCCTACTCAAGAGTTTATAAAGTAAATGCAAGTAACAATAATTAAAATAATTTAGGAATGATGTCTTCCTAATCCAAATCATCTTAGGATTCTTTGAGGTGGCTGCGTAAAAGAGAAAAGACACCTGGACTGTGACAGTCCTAGTAGGAGTCTTCCTTCACAAATGTGTTCACACGTGCATAACCGTACCCAGAATTCATTTCCTCTTCCATGACGAGAAACACACCATGTAGGAACGACGTGGATCATGCCCATATGTGTTTTTCCTCCATAGGCCACCTGGAACATGCTCAAACATAAAGGTAGCTGCAGAATCGCCGGTTAGCTACGGAATGCATGCATTCTGCAGCTAGTTCCGGTCAAAAATGCTTAACAATGGCAACAATCACAAAATTCAACAAGTCAGTTATGTAAACCATTCTAGAAGTAATTCTAACTATTTTTATTGATCAATTGGATTTAAAATGGAAATGGCCAAGGAAAAATGAGGTAAAATGAGGTGAAGGAAAGCACAAATTTGAGGCTCAACATACCCCCACTGCTGTCTCTTTGCATGTCCTCATGCAAATTATCCTATGAATTCTGAGGCTTCTGCAAGGACATCTAATCCCCTTCTTCTCCTTTGTCTGAATGCTAGAGGCCTTCTGGGTTTCCTGATCACAAGTTTGAACCTGAGGTTTGTGAGTGCTCTGACCAACTTTTTGTTCCTTGTCTGCATCTTCTCATTGGTCCTCTCCACTTTGTTTATATGCAGGGATAAGGTTGAGTTCATGTCAGTCTTGAGCTTGATTTGATCTTTGAGAATTTCATTCTCATTTTTGATGTGTCTATTCAATAATTCCAACTCATACCTATCCCTCCTCAATATATCAATTTCAGTTAGTGGAGGACTGGGGGTTCTCTCTTCTCTTTCTGAAGCTGTTCTCTCTAGAGTTTCCACATAATCATAGATTTCCTGTTGAGCAGGATCAATCTCAGGGGTGCCTTCATAAAAATCTTCATCATCGTACTCTTCCATAGATGTTTCTTCATCTTCAATATTGATTACCCCTGTTTGTTTGATTGATGTTTTCTTCAGTTTTCCTTTTAATCTGTGGCTTCTCCTAAGTTGAGAGGACCCCTCTCCTTTCTCTATATCAGATTCCTTGATTATCTTCTTTTCCTTTAGTTGGCTCTTGATCCGAGTCAACTTCTCCAAAATGACTTCTTCACTGCTTTCTTGAACCGGTTTGTCACTTTTACCTTCTGGAGTCCTCCATTTCCTACTTCTTTTTGTGGGCTGTGGTTCAGGTGATAGTTCTTTTGCTTCTTCAAAATGATTTCTTATTAATAAATCATCCCATGTATCATTTGATTTAGATAGATGATGCTCAATTAAAATTTTGACTAACCCATGATGATACAGGGTTGTATCCAAAAACTGAACTCTTCTCTGAACACAGGAAGCCATTTTCTTCAGACTTTGATACAAGAAATATGGTAGATTCAAATCTTCTCCTAGAAAATGCAACATAAGTCTAATATGGTAGACATAAAATGTCCCATATCTACCCTCACATGTAACAAACTTTTGTAAAAGAAGTAGTATGTTTCTCCATTTGCTTTTCAAGGCTGTACTAGGAATTCCTTTCTTGAACACACTAACATCCATATTAGGTGATTTTAAAATTTGTTTCCATGAGTCATTGTGGAATTCCCTATTTTTAAACCATATTTCCCCAGTTCTGGACAATCCTGTAGCCTCTGCTATAAAAACTTCAGTAACAATAAACTTGACATCCCCTATCTCAACTTCAGTACCTTGGAATGATCTGGCAAATGTTTTGGTGACTTCCTTATGGAAGCCATTAAATTTTTCCAAGAATTGGAGCCATCCTATTTGTTGTAACATCTCCTTGCATTGTGGGTAACCTTCTAAATATTTTGATCCCACAGGCTCAGTCCTTACGATGAAACCCATGATGTTTTTCAATATCAAATTAACACTCTACCCCACAAAACAATGTCTTTTACTTTCGGATTAAAATGGCTTCAAGCTCTAAATGAAAATGGCTTCAATTTTGGAAGAACATACCTTTGATTTATAATAGCAACAGTCTTCAAAATCTCTGGTTTGTATGCCTCTGTTTGATAATGAAGAATGCCTTCGAAACCTCAGACTGGTGTACTTTTGTTGAACTTTGGAGTGGTATGAAAGAAATTTCAATTTTCGAGCTAATATGTCTCTGATAGACAGTGGTAGATGGTTTCAAGTTTCTTTTTGTGCAATACCTCCGTCTTTGGGAACATAAAGACTTCAAACTCAATCACTGATAAACACTTCTGTTTCTAGTAACAACAGACTTCAAACTCAACCTCTGTCTCTGATAATAACAGACTTAAAACTCAATCACTACCACCCCTCTGTCTTTGGTAGCAAAAGTATTCAATTTTAGCACCTCTGTCTTCTGGTAGCAACAGGCTTTAAACTCTACACGGCCACAATTCTGTGTTGACAGTGAAAATGCTCCAAACTTCGTTCTCAGTGATATGCTCTCTGTTCATTGAGTACTCACACCGTTATGCTTCCAATTTACCTCTTCTGTTCTGCTCCTGATGATAATAATGCTTCTGCCTTCGGAATGGAATACTGGCTACGGAATGACGTTATGGCAAATGGTCATGGCATAGAGTGGTGGAGTGAGGTGGAAGATTGCATTAATGATTTGAGGAGACGGCGGAGGATTTACGACGGCAGGAAAAATCTTCATCATTAAAGAACTTGGTTAAGAGTTGTGGGAATTTCAAATGCTTTGGCCGTTTCACCGCTCAAATGCTATCGGATAGAAAATTTGAATTGGAAGATTTAATACAAAGTCTGTAGAGGGTTTTGTTTGGTGTTTGATCAATAAAATAATTAAAATAACCTTTTGAATAATCCACAACTAAACTATGCTAAATTTTCATGAATTGCCATCGTAATTTAAATTTATTACCTCTGCCCTTTATTTGATGTTTGTGTAGCCTTTGTCTTCTCTGCTCATCTTTGGAGGAATCTTTCACAATTTTCTTGATATTTTTGATTCATGAATTCACTGGATCACTTTGTTGTAATTCTGATGTCTGCTGGTTGATGCCTTCAGGGTTTATAGCTGCAAAAATACTGTCGGGCTGCAGAAAAGGTGATCAGTTGCAGAATGTCCACTGAGCTGCAGAATGTTCTTGTAGAATACTTTAATCATGAAAATGAAATGTTTCTGGAAGATGGGTGAAATGTTTATGAAAATGGATGAAAATGGATGATGGATTATGAAGTGGATAATGGAATAAAAATGGATTCAGTTCATGGAATGAAGGAACATAAGAGCTGTACTGCAATTCATGGCATATTTTTATTCACTTGCAGCAAGATATCAAATTCTATGTTTTGACATGAAAATGAAGTGAATGGAAGATGGAGTGGAATGAATGAGATGTGGAATGGAGTGAAATGTGAATGATGGATGAGATGAAGTATGGATGGATAGTGAATGGAGTGAGATGAAATGAATCATAAGTACTATGGCACTGAACTTATGATTTTTATAACAGCTGCTTAGAAACAAAAAAATGGGAAAAGTTAGAGTGTCAGAGAGACTCTGATTTTCACCCTATCTTTTCTGTATAAACATGCCAATCAGTGATTGGTTTTCATGTTTATACCTTTATTTATTTATTTATTTATTTATTTATTTTTTTTTTTTCAAAAGAGAAATGCTTCAGAAAATTTAATCAAGTTGATGAAGAAGAGAGACTCTTCTTCATTAACTTCACATCATTGTCTCCTTGGAACTTCTTGACAAACTCTTCTCTTGAGAGTGGCTTGTGGTATAACTTCAGTCTATGGCCATTCACAAGAAAAGTGATCTCCTCTTCATCTATAGTTCTGATTTTTACTGCCCCATTATAAAAAATTCGAACAATTTCATATGGCCCAAGCCAATGTGTCTGAAATTTCCCTTGAAAATCCTTGAATTTTGAATCAAACAAGAGAGCCCAATCACCCTCTTTAAATTTCTTCTCTTTGATGTACTTGTCATGCCATCTGGCCCTTTGCTGTTGGACTAGACTTGTTTTCTGAACTGCATCTTGTCTGATCTCATCCAATTCATTAATTTGCTCCAGTCTATGCTTTTGTGCCTCCGTTAGATCAAGTCCTAGCTGGACTGCCATCTTGAATGTTTGGATTTGGAACTCTATAGGAAACAAAACTTGCTTTCCATAAACAAGCTCATAAGGAGTATGGCCTGTTGTGTTTCTCCATGTAGTTCTATAGGCCCACAAGGCTTCAGGAAGCCTATCTACCCAATCTCTTCTATGTAGATGAGCAGTCTTTGTTAGGATTCCTTCAATGACTTTATTAGTGGATTCCACTTGACCATTTGCTTGTGGATGATAAGGAGTAGATGTTCTATGTCTGATTTTGTACTTCTCCATCATTTGCTCCACTAGCTTTGATGTAAATTGAGCTCCTTGATCTGTAACAATTTCCCTTGGGACACCAAAACGAGTAAAAATATCCTCAAAAAGAAAAGTAACTACAGATGATTCATTAGCAACAAGTAATGGTTTAGCTTCTACCCACTTAGTAACATAATGAGTGCAAACTAATATGTATTTCTTTTGTCTTGATGGAGGACTAATAGGTCCTACAAAATCCAAGGCCCATTTTTCAAAAGGTTCAATGTGTACCTGAGGTTGTAATGGCATCTCACCTGAAGGAGAAGGTTTCCCTACCCTTTGGCAATTGTCACACCTTTTGACATATTCCCTTGCATCTTTAAACAAAGATGGCCAATAATATCCTAAGTTAAGGATCTTATAGGCTGTCCTCTTATCTGCAAAGTGTCCGCCACAAGGTTCATCATGACATGCCTTGAGAATTTCGGGCATCTCATCTTCACGAACACACCTTCTAATGATCAAATCTGAACCTGTCTTGTACAACTCATTAGCGACCCATGAATATCTTGCACTATCATTAATGATTTTTCTTTTATCCCTTGCATTCATAATTGAAGGAAATTTTTCTGAAACTAAATAATTAGCAATATCAGCAAACCATGGAGTTTGAGTAGAAACTGCAAAAAGATATTCATCAGGAAATTGATCTTCAACCGGAGTGTCATCTTTGATATTTTGAATTCTAGACAGGAAGTCAGCCACAGTGTTTTGTTTTCCAGGCCTATCTAGAATAGTAATGTTGAATTCTTGTAATAATAACAACCATCTTATAACTCTACCATTAGTGATTGATTTATTCATTAAATATCTAATGGCAGAATGATCAGTGTGAATAAAAGTTTCATAGCCTGTTATATAGTGTCTAAATTTGTTAATGGCATGAACAACGGCTAAAAACTCTTTTTCAGTTACAGTATAGTTTAACTCTGCAGGAGTCAAATTTTTACTGATATAATAGATGGCATAGGGAATTAAATCTTTCTGTCCCAATACTGCTCCCAGAGCTGTATCGGAAGCATCTATCGAGATATGAAAAGGTAACTTCCAGTTAGGTTCCCTTAATATAGGTGCTTCAGAAATTTTGGTTTTCAGGGTTTCAAAAGCTAACTGGCAATCAGAAGTCCACTTAAATTCACAATCTTTGGTGAGTAATTTGAAGAGAGGAGATGCTATTTTGGTGAAGTTTTCTATAAATCTCAGATAGTACCCTGTAAATCCTAGAAAACTTCTTACATCTCTTTGACAACTTGGAATGGATAGGTTAGAAATGACTTCAACTTTCGCCTCATCAACTCTAATCCCATCCCCTGAAATGTGGTGCCCTAAAACAATACCTTCAGTGAACATCATAAAACATTTTTCATGACTAAGAGAAAGGTTTGCTTTTTGACATCTTTTTAAGACCTTTTCCAAGTTTTCTAAAGCCTCTTCAAATGTATCCCCATAAACTGTAAAATCATCCATATACACCTCTACACAGTCATGTATCAGATCAGAAAAAATTCCTAATACTGCCCTTTGGAATGTTGCAGGTGCATTGCAAAATCCAAATGGCAATACTCGGTAGGCATGGGTACCCCAAGGACAAGTAAATGTGGTTTTATCTTGGTCTTCAAGTGCTACTTGGATTTGATTGTAACCACTAAATCCATCCAGGAATGAGAAGTACTTTTTACCTGCTAATGTATCTAAT
Source organism: Pinus albicaulis (assembly GCA_034641835.2). Taxonomy (NCBI): domain Eukaryota; kingdom Viridiplantae; phylum Streptophyta; class Pinopsida; order Pinales; family Pinaceae; genus Pinus; species Pinus albicaulis. The sequence continues at coordinate 1,386,535,664 of CM076581.1, forward strand.
ACTTGATCTATGAAAGGTAAGGGAAAATGGTCTTTAAGAGTAGCTTTATTCAGTTCTCGGTAGTCAACACACACCCTCCACTTTCCATTTTTCTTAGGTACAATTACTAAAGGGGAAACCCACTGACTATCTGAAATAGGATAAATGAAGTTAACATTTAACAATTTTTGTAATTCTTCCTTGACAATTTCCCTAAGATTTGGATTCATCCGTCTTTGAGGTTGTCTAATTGGTTTTCAATTTGCCTCTATATAGATGTGATGAGTACAAGTCTTGGGACTTATCCCTTTCATGTCAGTGTATTCCCATGCATATGCAGAAGAATGTCTCTGTAATACTTTGACTAGTTCTTCTTGTTGAGATTTTTCCAGGTTTTTGTTTATATTCAAGGTCTTGCCTGGAAAAATTTCACTTGTAGAAATGCCAAATTTGTCCATAGAATGAAGAGACATCTGTCTAGATGACAAGAACTCAATATTGGATTTCTCTTGAAATGATTCTTGTTTGTGCTCTGGAGAAGATTCAAAATTTTCTAGAGTATTCAAAATTTGATTATCTTCACTAATTTCTGAAATTGTGAAGAGTGGTTGCAAATATTCTTCATCCTCTATCCATTGAGTGTCATCTAGATCTGTAATTGTCCTAGCTAGAGGATATAAAGTAAATTTCTTTGTTGAACTTCCATCAGAAATATACATATCACCGGACCTACAACTAATAAAAGCATCAGCTGTAGCTAACCAAGGTCTTCCTAGTATAACAGGATGGCCTCCTAGATTATTCTTGGGTGTAAGGATCATGAAATCCACGGGGTACTCCCAAGAGTCTAGGGACACTGGAATGTCTTCTATTACCCCATCTGGTCTGATCACAGATCTATCTGCTAGTTGTAATAGTGTGGGTGTAAAGAGAAGATTAGGAAGTTTCAGTTTGTCCATGATTTGTCTACTCATGATATTTATTGCTGCTCCTAAGTCGATGAGTGTGTTTTGAATTTCAATTCCATTGATGTGAATTTTGACAACTGGATTTCCTGGGTCAAGGTACTTTGGAATAGTAGTCTTACCCATCATAATATCTACTATTTGTCCTACCAGTTGAATTTTCTTGGTTTCTCTTATTCTTTTCTTTGTTGTCTTCATACTCAACTCCTTTATTGTTTTGGCTAAAATTGGGATTTCCTTGATGGCTTGCAATAATGGAATTTTAATGCAAACATTTCTGAATTCATCCAAGAAATCATAATTAGGGACCATTATTTGTTTTTCTACACCTTTGTCAATTTGTAATCTTTCCGGAAAGGGAGGTATAGAAGTATATGTGGATGGTTGCTCTAATACTGGAGTTGGGCTTATTGGATCTTTTTGTTTCAGTTTTTCAATGTTTTGGCCTTGAAAGGATGTTTCTTCCTCAAGACGTTTATTAACCCGTAGGGAGTCTTCCTCAGAATTATCTTGTTCTTGTATGATCACAGAAGGTTTCCTCTTCTCAAGTATCCTTCCAGACCTAAGTTGAAGATCACTAAGGTCTAGAGGAGTAATTAAATAAGTTGGAAATTGTTGTCCTTCTATCATATATGTATTCTGAGGATTCTTATTATTGGGGTTTGGTATGGGCTGAGCTGGTAATTGATTGGATTTTTTGAGGGAATGGTTGATTTTGATGAGGTTGGTTCAAATGATGTTGTTGAGAATTCTGTTGAAAATTTTGTTGAAGATTTTGAGGAAAATTTTGTTGAGAATTTTGAGGATAAAATTGTGGATATGGTGGATAGGATGGTGGATACTGATAATATGGAGAGTATCATCCATAGGGACCTTGTGATCCTTGTGCCCAAGCTTGAGATTGATTTTGAAATTGGGGCCAAGGTTGCTGCCAAGAATTCCAAGGTGGAGGTTGATTATACATTTGATCATGGAATCCTTGTGTCTGAGATCCCTGCCAAGGTCTTCTAGATACAAAATTAAGAGACTCTGTGGAATCTGTAGGAGTTTCTTCCTGAAAAACAGCCTTGAGACCAGGAAGAGAAGGACAATTCTTGGTCTCATGTTTCTCAGAACAAATGACACAGGTTTCTACAACTTTTACATCTAAAGGACACTCTCTCAAGGCATGTTTCTTTCTACATTTGGGACAAAAGATTGCCAAGGCATCAGATTCAGCCTTTTTCTTGTTTTGTATCTTGAGGGTGTCTATTTGTTCACTAAGACTCCCTAATATGTCAGATTTAAAATCATCAAGCATGTGTCCTATTTATGATCTACTTACTGTCCCAGAAGCAGATTTACTTGCTCTTGCAAGAGCAGGATCTCTTGGACCTTTGACAGTTTTGGATTTCCCTCTGGAAAGGTTGATACATAACTCAGATATTTCGGGTAATGTGAGTTGTGATATATCCCCTTTTCCCATCATGTTAAGGATATCCAACCATTCATCCCTAATGGTTTTCAACAAAAGAGCTTTTAAAGTGTCTTGATCTAGGTTTTCCATTTGTGCCCTCTTTATGTTGTATTTAAATCTTTCCAACAAATCTTCTAAGTTTTCATATTCTTTTTGTAACATTTTGAACACTTCTTCCTTATGATTAACAGGCATACAATAATCCAAGTATCTCTCTAGAAATGCTTGTTTCATGTCTTCCCATGTCCTAATGGAACTACTGTTTAAGCTCATAAACCACTTCAATGTTGCTCCTTTCAGAGTTGAAGGAAATAATTTCAATTTTTGAGCATCTTGAAGATAGTCATAAGTCCTACACAGCACTTCAAATTCGAATAAGAAAGTTTCGGGATCCTCAGTTTTAAGTCCATAGAAGTTCGGAAGGACAGAAGGTGAAATGTTTTTCATGGTTGTATTGGTTTCTTCATCAAGTATAGGGAACCCAAAAGAGCTTCCTATTCTACCTCTTCCTCCATCTGCACCTCTACCTCCTCTTCCTCCTTCTCCTCTACCTCTACCTCTACCTCCTCCAAATAATGTGTGTTCTCCATTAACAACTCCTCCTCCTCCTTCTTCTACCATGGTTGACTCTCCTGTGGAAGTAGAAAGGTTTGTATCCTCAACAAAGGTTTTCGGATCCTCTTCTATGGCAGGTTCAGTGGATGAGATGGAAGGTTTCTCTAATGGAATAGGTGACCTTAGATCTTCTAGAAGTCCAGGATCAATAAAGGATGGAAGATGGGTTTGAGTTGAAGGTGTACTAGTTCTGGATCTAGGTGAAACAAGTGGTGTTCTAGATGTCAAACTTCTGCCTCTGCTGCTTATAAATCTTCCCCTTGAATCTCTCTCCCTACGCATAAAATTGTTTTTGGATGCTAAGAAACAAAGGTTACCTAGTTTTCACTTCCCCGGCAACGGCGCCAAAATGTTGTGCCTCAATCTAGTCTCCTAAACTAAGTTCATTTAATTGTCAACCAGGATTTGTAAACTGCTGAAGTGAAATGTACCATATGTACCTAGGTGCTTGTTTCCTAGTGCGTTGTGTGTAGTGTTTTGTGATGTTTTGGTCTTTTATGTTGATTTATGATGTTTTGGTCTTTTGAAGTTTTATGTTTACAATGAAAATGACTAGAAAACTAATGAAAAGATATTGGTGGTCAAAAACACAGTTGGGCCTAATGTATGGAATGGAAAATGTAATCAAAAACACTGAAGCAACATCTAAACTATGACTGAATAGAAACAAGAGCTTAATGATGACAAATGACACAAACTAGACTTTGAAAAATGATCACTAAATATGCAAGTTTTCTAACTAGATAGTTAGACACTAATCATGATGCAACATTCTATTCTAAGCTCATCTATTCCATGACTAATTCGTAGTTCTATTCTGCAATTTCAATTGAATGTCACAGAGCCTATACTCAAAGAGTTATTGGTTTCTTTTCAAGGTAGTTTTGTTGAGGAAGAGCTCTGTTTATGGTGAGGAATTTGCAGAGATATTTCAGACCTTGTAATGATGTTATCTTCTGTTCCTAAGGTTATGGATCACTGGTGGTTTTCAGAACAAAAAGATATTTGTAAATAATGAAGGTTGTCTTATGAATTCTATCAACTAAAGTGATCTACTGTGCAAAGGGTGACAATGTGACTATGAGATTTAAGTGCGATGAATTGATTTAAACATGAGCTTAAGATGCTTCTAAACTAAAACAATGTTAAACCATAAGCCATCATCAAACTTTGAAACGAAGTAGCTGGACATGAATTAAATGCAAAATGAAACTCCGGAGCGTTCTAACTAACATGCATTATTCTATGAAGTTACACAATCTGTTGTTCATCATTAGTGGTATTTTGGAAAAGTTCCTTCTTGTGGAAGAGGTAGAACAATTCTGACTGTGGACTTGTATGCAATTGAAAGCAAATGAACTGAAAGCAAATGAAAAACCTAGTTATCACATCACGGTCATATCTTGAACTTCTTAAGGATGTCTTGGAAGAATTTCTTCTTGTGGAAGAGTGATTAGGACAAGTGCAACTGTGATAGTGAAGACTAAAAACTATAACTAATTCCTATGATACTATAGCTATTCATCATTCATTGTTATGATCTGTTGGAAGAATGTCTTCTTGTGAAAGAACTGGAATGAATATAACTACAGTATCTAGTTAAAACAAATACAACTCCTATCCTACAGTACCATAGTCATTAAACATTCATCATTTTAATTTATTGGCAAAGTGTCTTCTTGTGGAAGAGCTGGAACGAATATGACTACAGTAGCTAGTTAAAAACAAATACAAGTTTAACTCCTATCCTACAATACCATAGTCATTTAAACATTCATCATTTTAATTTATTGGCAAAGTGTCTTCTTGTGGAAGAACTGGAACGAATATGACTACAGTAGCTAGTTAAAAACAAATGCAAATTTAACTCCTATCCTACAATACCATAGTCATTTAAACATTCATCATTTTAGTCTGTTGGAAGAGTGTCTTCTTATGGAAGAACTAGAATGAGTACGACCACAGTATATAAAACAAAACAACTACTAATTCAAATGCAGAACGTAAAGACAGCTAGGAAAAACTTATCTAGTTTACGCAAAAGAAGTCCGTTCAAGGGGCAGGGGCCCTCTACCACTTGACGGCATTCAACTCCAAATTAAATCACGCCTTCAGGATAATTTTGTCTGCTCCATTAACGATGCAATAGTTTGAACATAATGCTCTGTGTCTTTAAAGACGTAACACAGAGTTTACACAAAATCTAGCAGCAAATCTACACAAAATTTCTAACTAAGCTCTCGGCCTACTCAAGAGTTTATAAAGTAAATGCAAGTAAAAATAATTACAATAATTTAGGAATGATGTCTTCCTAATCCAAATCATCTTAGGAGTCTTTGAGGTGGCTGCGTAAAGGAGAAAAGACACCTGGACTGTGACAGTCTTAGTAGGAGTCTTCCTTCACAAATGTGTTCACACGTGCATAACCATACCCAGAATCCATTTCCTCTTCCATGACGAGCAACACACCATGTAGGCACGACGTGGATCATGCCCATATGCGTTTTTCTTCAAGAGGCCACCTGGAACATGCTCAAACATAAAGGTAGCTGCAGAATCGCCGGTTAGCTACGGAATGCATGCATTCTGCAGCTACTTCCGGTCAAAAATGCTTAACAATGGCAACAATCACAAAATTCAACAAGTCAGTTATGTAAACCATTCTAGAAGTAATTCTAACTATTTTTATTGATCAATTGGATTTAAAATGGAAATGGCCAAGGAAAAATGAGGTAAAATGAGGTGAAGGAAAGCACAAATTTGAGGCTCAACATACTCCAAGGAAAGGTTTGCATGTGAGGTGCTGGACATGCAGGTGGTGGATGACCGGTACAGGGTGGTCAATGAGATCATCTATTATAGGGACATGATATTCTTGACTGAGAGATCTCAGCTTAAAAATAAGATACTCCAGGCATCACATGATTCTCCATTGGCAGGCCATGAGGGGTTTACCAAAACCTACAGGGCCATTAGAGAGAGGTTCTGATGGAGGGGCCTCAAGGAGGACATACTCCAGCACATGACGGAGTGCGGTGTTTGTGAGAGGAACAAAGGTGAGATGAGCCATCCTGCAGGGTTGTTTCAGCCTCTTCCCATTCCAGAGGGGAAATGGGAGAGCATATCGATGGACTTCATCACAGGATTGCCCATGGTGCAGGGCAAGGATTGTATCTTTGTCGTTGTTGATCGATTGACAAAGTATGCACACATATTTTCCATATTCGCGCATTACACAGTAGCGCAGGTGGCCAAGCTATTCTTCCAGGAGATTTTCAGGTTGCATGGTCTTCCCAAGACCATCATCAGTGATAGGGACAACTGCTTCATGGGCAGATTTTGGCAGGAGCTTTTCCGGCTAGTGGGGACGGAGTTGACACCGAGTACCAGTTACCACCCACAGATGGATGGACAGACAAAGATAGTTAACAAGTGGCTAGAGGGCTACTTGCGTAACTACGTCAGTGGGTAGCAACGAGCATGGTTGAGATGGTTGCAATTGGGGGAGTACTGCTACAACTCGACACATCACATGTCTATTGGGATGTCACCATTTTACGCTTTGTATGGGTACCATCCTTTATCATTTGCTGATGTGATGTTCGGTGTGATTAAGGCTCCTAGAGCCAAGATGTGGATCCAAGAGAGTTAGGATATCCTCTGAGCTCTCAAGGACAACATGGCTATAGCACAGAACCAGCAGAAGCTGTATGCCAACAGAGGTCGAGTGGAGCGACAGTTTGAGGTAGGGGACTTGGTCTACCTATGCTTACAGCCATACCGACAGTCATCGCTGAAGCAGAAGGGAGATGAGAAGCTCAAGTCGCATTTCTACGGGCCATACAGGGTGATACACAGGATTGGGCAGGTTGCATATGAGTTGGAGCTGCCCCAAGGCAACAAGATCCACAACATTTTCCATGTATCATGCCTGAAGAAGGCGCTGGGACAGCAGGTGACAGTGATGGAGGAGCTACCACCTACAGATGATGAGGGGAACTTGGTGTTGTAGCTAGAGGCCATTATTGATACCAGGGAGAGGCAGTTACGGAGCAGGACGGTCTGGGAATTCTCAGTGAGGTGGAAGAATTTACCGAATGAGGATGCCACTTGGGAGAGTGAGAAAATTCTACAGCATCCATCACTTCAGTTGCTTGAGGGAAAGCAACATTTTTCCAGGGGGGACTGTAATATTCCTAATTAGCGACAACTAATTGGAATATTCGACCTTGTATAGTTTTGTTGTATATGGTTTGTAGATAAATAAAAAAGTGAGTAAAGAGGGTCTAACTCACTTTAGTAGAATAAGACATCTGCCTAGTAGCACAACGTTGTGACTCAAGGGGGGTCAAGGGGGGGCCACACACCATGTAGAGGAGGGGGCCTACATGCACTCTAGAAGCTTTTGCACAGATAAGGATGAGGATGTGGAGGAGAGAGAATGTTACGATGGGTTTTGGAGGGAAACCAATGCTATAAAAGATGGAGGAGCCTCCTCATCTGGATCATTCTGGATTTGTTGATTTTGGAGTGAGACTTTGGTCTTCTTTCGCACGCCAGCTGTTTAGCCTGTCTACAGCATTGTTTAGTGCACCGAGTGTCTCCATGCGGAGATCTCACCCTTAGCCCCGAGGGACTTCGAGTGCCTTCTCGGGCAAGGTTTTTTTTTTGGTATTTTGGGAGTCATTTCAGTGTTTGGGTTTGTTGCAGAGCTGGAGCTTATAGAGACTGCGCAGTCACTGGGAGAGAGGACGCAGTCCATTGTGGAGGCACTCCGGATTGGTGTTTCTGCAGACGATTTCACCGATATTTCGAGCAGAGGGTCAGCCTTTGCCCGTCGGAGGGTTTTGGCGGAATTTGTGGCAGTATTTCAGCTATTTCTATCCAGCTACTGCGCTGTCCCTTGGAGGCCACCGTAATTCACTAGGGAGGCAGTTTCTGGTGTTTTCGGGGGTCGACCATTCTTGGAATGGTTTGTGGATCTTGTCGGGGTTGTTGAGGAGAGGAGGTTTTCTGATTTTCATCTCATTCTGGTAAGGGGATTAGCCCCTAATGTTCAGTTGCTTCCAGCAGTAGCAGTTACACGGCATTTTTCCAGCAGTTGGGACGCAGTTCTTAGAGCAACCATTTCTTGTCTTTTCTGAGAGTGTTTTCTCACTTACCTTGCGCAAAATCGCCTCTTGTACTTCATTTCATTTCTCATATTAATAAAATGGCTCATCATTTTCTTTACATGTTTTCTGGTTGAGTTGTCGTAGTCGCCGTCGTTGCCGAAGTTGCTGTATTCTCTTTCTACTTCTATTATTGTGTTTTAAGCACTATAGTTCTATACCACTTGGTGTGTTTTTCTCTCACTCTTAGACAGAGTCTAGAAAGGGCCAGGTAGCCTTTGGATCTCGTACTATTTTAGAGGCAACATATCCGGGAAATGCCCTCCCAGTCAATCTCTGGTCGGAGTTTTTTCGTGTTTTAGAGATATCCCCGAAACAGGATATTACAAATGATGGCAGTGTGGGTGCAAGCGTTAAGGAGAGCTGTTCAAACTTTTGCACAATGTTTTCTAACTCTGGAGGAATTTGATCCTGGTCTTTACTTTCACTCTCAGTCATCAAATTTATAAAGATCTGTTTTATAAAGCCTTATAGAATGCAAATTAATCCAAAGTTTATAGAACTTAGGACAACATGATGTTTGACTTTCAAACGAAGTTTGAAAGTCTTCTCACACTGTATTTCTCGAATTCCAAAATTTAATAACGTGATTTTTCACACCATATTCCAACTACTACATATTATAAAACATTTAAACCATTTTTTGAAGATCTTGTGGAATTATCATTAATACCCTTGAAAACATTGTTTACACTATTGCAGAGGTGAATATTTAAATCTCGGAGATATGCATTAACTATATTCAAACGATGTTAAAACATTTTGGGCCCACATATAATTGGGTTCAATTGTTTAACAAATATTCGACCCATACCTTGGATTAAGTCTCGTGCATCTTACGATCTGGATGTCATCGGATCTATCACAGGTCTGATCAAACGAACATCGCACAAGAATTTTCCTCGTAAGTTATCACTCCAAAATAACGTGAAACTTGCGGTTTTATTCTGCCTTGATGTGTCAAATTTTCATTTGATCGAGTTAAAAAAAAAAAACCATTCACAGCCCAAAATTTATGCGAAACCCATGGTATGGTTTCCCAAAACCACAAATCTTCACTTTGGCTAAATCACGTTTAACATGATTTTTCCTTGCTGTTCTTTCCGATGTTTTTCCTATTTAACGCTATTCCTCTATTGACTTCAATCTTCATGTAAATCTCAACGGATTTCCAGTGCTGTGACCTTAACTATAGAAATTGACATCGAGCAAGGAGACTCAGAATTCCTTTCGATTTCTACTCAAATATTCTACAAACCCAAATCAAAATTGGATACCCAGTCTTTGACCAAGAAGTAGAACTTCTTCGATTTCTTAAATCCTTCACACAGAGGTTTAATACATGAAAATTTTCTTCGTGTAGAAATTAATGTATATTCAAGTTCTACACAGAATACATTAAATCAAATGAAACTTCGAGGGATTTAACCTCCAGGAAATTTTCCAAGAACACAGATAAACAATAACTCTGCAATTTTATTAAATCAGAGGACAAACCCTCTCAAATCTAGTCTTCTGCATCAAATTCCGAATTCCTTTGTTTCTAAGATTACAATTTATATCATTATTACATAACAGAGATCCTGCTCTTGAGGATCAAATTCTCTTATCTTAAGGAAAAATCCTAATTGCATAATCTTCTCCTTAAATCTATCAACCGAAGCTAGATATGCTCAACAAATTGAAAATTGTTCAATCTCCTGACACCTATTCGAACAATTGTATTTATAAATATAGTTTCTAATTTATTACAAAGATAAATTAAACAAATTGTTGAGAGATCCAACCCTCTCAGTAAAATCGGCTTTTAACCATCAGTCAATGAATTTTAAACTCAGCTAGCCACAACATGTGAACAATCTTTCACATTGTTGGCTAAAATCTAATGCCCCTACATCAATGATGATAACTTGAAAGGGAGTCTAGCCATTTAATAGTTGGAGGGAAAGGCTATGTTATGGTGGGAAGAAGCCAAGGATGTTCGTATTGTAGACAAGCAAGGGGTAACAAGGGGGAAATTTCTAATATATTTAAAAGAGAAGTATTTGTATGAATGATTCTATGATGATAAGGTGAAGGATATCCATGATTTATGATTAATACAACTCTCCATGGAAAAATTTTTAACCAAGTTCACATCCTTGCTAAGGTATGTACCCTATATTTGGGAGGAAAACACCAAGGTACAACATTTTATGAGTGGTCTACCAAAATTTATGAAAAAACGCTTGGAATTTGATAATCCCAAAACCATTGACGAGGCCATTAGGAAGGTGTGCATCTACTATTAGCAGATGAAATAGAAAGGAGAAGGCAGTAAGAATTGGAATAACAGGAAAGTGCATAAAAAAATTTAGAATATGAAAGGTATGAAAAGTGGTAACACCTGAAATGTATACAAAAATAAGGATCATAAATTTCCTAGAAGGAATAAATAGAACATTAAATGACAAAATGAGTCTAAGTAGATATAATTTTCCAATAAACCGAAGTTTGTTCAAATACAAAAGCCTTCTTTGCAGTGTTGGATGTGTGGGGAGCCTCATTACTGTAAAAAATGTCAACATCATGCAAGAACAGATAAGGCTACCAAAATTCAAAAGGCTTCCACAGTTGGAGAAGTAGCTAGAAGCTTACCAAGGATTAATGTCACGTCGGATGATCATCAAGCTGAATACCAACCTACGATGATTGAGTTTGAAGGGAAGATAAAAAATTGGGTTGTATCTATTTTGATAGACCCGGGCGCCATTTTAAGTTATGTCAATCCTAAGATTGTTGAAACATGTCATTTACAAACTTGTAAATTCAACAACCCCTGGTTGGTGCAGTTGGCCACCATGGAAAAATCAAGGGTGACTGCTAGAGTAAATAAATATGTTATTGAAATAAATGGTCAGTTAATAGGTTGATCTGAATTTCGTACCCCTAGGGTCTTATGATGTACTGATTGGAATGGATTGATTAGAAAAATAGTTTTCAAGGGTAAATTACAAAGATAAAAATATTAGTTATCTCACTAAAGAGAATATGTGATAAGTAATTCAAGGTGTAAAGAGACCTATAATACTGTGACCAATTACTACTTCTGAGTAAATGAATTATATTAGAAAGGGATCTCAAATATATGATAGTTAAAAATGTTTTTGGGCATGTTAATTATTATGATAATTAAAATTCTTTTGTGTAAGGTAAGATATATTCAAGACAAAATAATAGGTATCTCATATGTATTAATTATGTAACTTATAAATGTTCTGTGTAACGTAAGATCAATTTTTTAATGATAATAATATTTTAAAGGAGAAATAATGCTTCGATAATTTTTATAAATAGATATAACAGTTAAAATGTATTTGTGTGAGTAAATTTTATCAAAGTACAAAAAATAAGTATTTAAAATATATAAAAATTTAATATCATTATTAGAAAAATGAGTACATATTTTAATTGAACTAAAACTATTCAAATTTGTAAATTATAATCCAGAATAACAAAAGAGGAAAATGTAACACCTCTAATTGTGTAAATAATTTCCATTTACTTTTGGACATTCATTATAGGTTCGTAAATGAACTCGAAAAAAAAAATGATGTTTATTATTGTTTCATTTTTAATGGTTACTTTAACGGAAGTTAAATTTATTCACAGATATGATAGGGAAAAGACTTAAAAACAAATATCTTTAGTTTCTAGATAGTTAGGCATGGATTAAAAAATAAATCCCTCAATTCAATGAGGCTAAGAGTGTCTATAGGAGGAAGAAGAAAGAGGGTCTATGACAGGACAATTTCCATGCTATAGTCGAACTACTAAGGAGGTATTCCTGAGCAGGAAGCTCCATACAAAATTCTGAACTGGACTTAAGATATTGAGGTTACAGAAAATTTTCTATATAATTACCTTGGAAACTAAGAGGTTTAGTTGGTTGCAGTGGAAAATCCACAATAAATTATGAAGTGGACTTAGGGCCTTGAGGTTACAAAAAATTTGTTATATAATTAACTTGGAAACTAAAGAGGCTCAAGGAGAGAAGTAGCTGTAATGGCCAGTATTAGTGGTTGGGTGGATAGAAAAGTCTTATCCTTGTTCTAATATCTCATAAGTTAACTGAAACAAATAAGTGATTCTACTTTTATTAAATTTCAATTATGAATTTTATCACATGTTAGTAGCAATTCATGAGTTATTCTTTGTAACAAAAAGGAAGTCCATCGTAAGATAGTGTATTTTTTATTTGATTATTTATGATATGTGAAAAAAGTGATTTACAAAGAATAGGTCATAAACCCTTGTTGGTTTATGTACATAGATCTTGACAAGTAGACTTATAGTAAAATATTCTTCTTTTTATAGTTTAATCTTGAATCTTGGTACAGTTATGAGAAAATTAGATATATGATAAATATCTTAGGGAGACCAACCTCCAAATAACCAAAAAATGTCTATAATAATTAGTTTTGGTATAAAAGAGAGTGTTGGAATAACCTATGAATAACCATAAGATTAATGTAGTAATCAATTTTTGTATAAACTAGAGTGTTGGGGTAACCTTTGAATAACCAAAAGATGATGGTAACAACTAGTACTGGTAGAAATCAAAATATAGGAATTTCAAATTTTGTTAAAAGAATTGTAACTAAGATAACAAGGGTTAGTTTCCCTGTGGTGGGTCGGTGGTATCCTGAAAAAAATAATACATATGCATATTACTCGGGCCCTTAAATATGTAGTTAAAAATTAAGTACAAACATGCAATATCATAATTCAAAGGAAATGCAGGGATGCATTATTTATACAAAGTAGAAAATTATCAAATTATGTTAAAATATAGAAGTTGACTTGAAAATACACAAAGGAACAGAATAAGAATTTTTGAAGCAATTGTGAATAGACACACACCTAGGTATTAAGTAAACATGGTTCAATGTAATTTCATGGAAAATAACCCATTAATACCACCACAAAGAATTATATAGGAAAGGAATCACAGGACTGGCCAAGACAAAGGACCATCAACTCAAGGGAAAAACACTAAAAATAAAAAAGATACTAACTATTACAAATCATAGATAAGCTAACTAATTATCAATAGAATAAACCCAAAGGTGTATGCATGAACATACAATGATCCTCTTAATCAAAGCTTGGAGTTCTAGTCCATATAATTCTTTAAAAAAATCATATCATTTTTACAACCAAAACGAAACAAAATTTCGGTGAACTCGACCTTTGATTAAACCTAAAAATCATACAATACTTGAATAAATGTATACATATTTGTATTAAAATTATGCAGCCGTGCTACATCTAGTTGTCCTAGTAGCCTTTAAGGTAGCATTCATAAATAGAAACCTAAGAGGCTTTTCCATATAAAATTACCATTTAATTAGTACCTACATAAGCCCCTCTCAAAATAGTGGAATAAACTTCTTGGGATATTATCCAAAACTACAAATGGAGAACCATAAAAACATGTAGGCTCGGCCTCTAACCTTGAACAAATAATGCTTTGAAAAATAAATTTTGGAGACGCATGAAGCCGACCATTTGTACAAAAGCATAAAATATGAAAACCTTTCCTCACCTTCAATGAACAAATGTGTTTATTAGAAAAGGGAGTTTATAGCATTCAATGAAACTCTCAAAATAAAAGAAAATGACTAATTAGTACCTGTGGAGATAGAGAGAGAAACTGTGGTAGAAATATTGAGCCCTAATACCATGAAAAGTAGTGAACACAAGAAGAAATCATTGTATGCATGGTTGAGTAGTAAATAAAAATATACCAGACAAAAGAGACAAAATACAATGTTTACTAGTGTAGGAGCCAAATCTCTATGCCCCACCAAGTTACTATTGTCAAGAGAAACCATGAAAGCCACAAAAGGACAGAACAAAGGTTAAATGAAACATCTTCACAAGAATGAATATTTGTGAAAAGGAAACATCAACGTTCTTACCATTCCAATGAAAACTTGCTAAGAGAGACCCTAGTGCGGTGTTGTAGAGAAGAACCAGAGGCCTGAAGCAGTGGAAAAATGTGGTCATAGAGCTAGAGGTAAGGAAAATTACCCTTAACCTTCTTGGAGGCACCTAAATCATCTCATAGAAACCCTAGTATCAGGCGAACTAGAGCAAGACCGATGTAAAATAGTCTGCAAGTGACAAGACTAGGGTGAGATGAAATTCTAGAAAGGTATACCAAATTCATGAATTATGTACACCCTATTTTACCACAGAATTATTTTCCAAAGCACCATAAGTACCGTGAATATTTATATCATAAACCCTTATGTTGCATTGTAATAAGGTTATGTGGTCAAGTGACCTTCCTTCATGGAATCATTCCTAAAAATATAGGAGAAATCTCAACCAATTTCGATTGCAACGACAAAAATCAGCCTCAAGAAGAAACTGCAGTTCACCATTTGGATGTTTTGATGGATGATCATACATGAGCACACATTTTATTTTGTGAAAAATATCTTCTTCCATCCACCTATATGCATGTGGTATAACTTTGTTTTATGAAATTGTGTTTCGGTATAATTTTTTTTTATTATTAAAAAAAATGAAATAATTTTTCCATTTGTGACTCGAGAACTATACTTTTCAATGAGAAATTATATTTTCAATACATTTCACATCATAATATGTTCTAGTAAATTATTTGTGTGTAAATTATGCTTAAAATACAATTATCTATCTTGAAATTATGCTTGATTTTACATTGGAAAACAAACTTATCCAACCATAAAACTTAACAACACCCCATTCCTCAAAAATATTAGATTATATTTTATCTATAATATAAAAAATCATATAAAATTATTTTCCAAAAAGTGAAACTCAGTAAGTACAATCTAAGTGTGAAAAATTGCACGAACTTGGAATACCTAAAAATTTGAAGTAAGTTGACTTCATAGTTAAATATGTAAATTATATGAGCTATATTTATGAAAGTAAAAAATAATTAGTCTTTTTGCACACAGAGGAGCTATACAACCTATTATATTATAGTGATGTTGTCATTTGTTCCAGTGGCACTAGAAAACCTAGTATATGAGAGTGATGTTGCATCGAAAGGCCCTCAACAATCTAGTATATGAGAGTGATGTTGCATCAGGAGGTGCTCAATAACCTAGTATATGAGTGTGAACCTAGTATATTAGAGTGATGTTGTTTCAAGAGGCGCTAGAAAACCTAGTCTATGAGAGTGATGTTGCATCGAGAGGCACTCAAAAACCCAATTTATGAGAGTGATGTTGTAACTTAACTTTACATTTAAAAAACTAGTACACGAGAGTGACATTGTCACTTAACATTACATTAAAAAAAAATTGCACCAACACCTCTCTACAACTCAGTATATCAGAAGATCAGTATATGAGAGAGATGTTATGACATAAATTTACATTAAAAAAAAAAATATATATATATATATATATATATATATATATATATATATATATATATATATATATATATTCAAGAAAACAAAAATAATAAAAATTTGCTTAATGAAGGAGGATTCGTGCCAACATCTTCTATTAAGGTATGTTTGTTCTTCAAAATTTCTTAAAGCATATAAATTGTAATATATAGTAATGAAAAAAAATTATGTCTATAAATGTTTCCTTGCTATAAAACTTACCAACCCCTCATTCCTCATTCCAATTAGCTCTGAGGGAATTACACAAAAAAATTTGGATTAGATTTAATGTAAAATATTGATCGAAATCTGTATTGGGAGCAAAATTTTTCCAAAAATTAAAATTACTTAGAATTTCACCAAACTAGAACAGCTGGATCCATCCCATCTCTAGGAATATGGCACAATTTATTTCACTCAAAACAAAGTCCCATTGAGGAAGTTAGAGCCCGTTGATCACCGTGTCAAACAAGCAAAAAAAAAAAATGGTTAAACATGTTGAAAGGCCAAAAATTTGGGTGTTTCTCAATTTCACCCAATGAGACTATGACAAGTGTCACTTCAAGGTTTTCCAGAGAGTTTTTAAGGTGAAATTTTTTTAATAGTTATCCACCAAGGTCAAATTTCGATTTTAATGGTCGAATTTAAATTTTTGACAGGTTTGGGATAGTCCAACCAGAAGTTCACATGTGGTGCCGCCATGGGCCACCACGTGCCCCCTTTGGTGGACCAAGGTTGGATGAATTTAATTTTATGACATATGGTCGAATTCCGAATTATTTATCAATTCCAAAGTACGAATTTTAAATTTAACAGCAGTCAAATTATTAAAAATTTTCAAAGGGTTGAATAAAGGGTATGTATAGAAACTTTATGAAATGACGGAAGGGTGGAGGTCGGGGCTCGACCCCACAACCTCCCCCAACCGAGCGGATGGGATTACCAATATCCCACATCACATTTCTTAGTTGTATATGTTGCACGTTTATTTTTGAAGTCAATGGTAATGACTAACAGGGGTAAGGAGGGGGCTATCCCCCTCCCCACAAGACCATACTTCATAACCAATGGTAGGCGGAGTTTATGTTAAGCGGGATTAAGACTTTAATTTGGGTTTATAACCCCTAACTATTGATTAGCACCTAATGCATATGTTTAAGTGTGATTTGTTCAAAACATGCATTAAGCACTAAACCACGGGTTATCAAATGTTAAACTGCGCTTACACTTAATTAAAGTGGAGTTTAAGATGGCGGAAAATTTGACGGTTCCACCAAATTCGATGCCACCTACAGATTTTGTGGCTATAACTAGGGATGTTCTAGTTTTAGTGGAGATTTCTAGGGAAAATTGAATGAAGCATAAGTTTTGCTGATTTCGACTTTTTTGAAGAAGAAGAAAAGTCATTCCTAGATGATTTTGATGCTTTGAAGCTGATGGAACAAGTTGCTAATGTGTTGGAGCACTTCTGGAAAAAAATTTCTACTTTGAAGATTAAAGAAGCCTAGAGCCACCAGGAGAGGAGGTCATGCCTAGATCAGCTAAAGACCATTTTCAGAGATTGAATAGTCTATTTTGAGGTTTTTGTGTCCTATGAATCCAATGGAGCAGGTTTTACAACCATTGGAGTAATGTAAGTGCATGTAATAAGATAATTTACCATTAATCCAAAGAGGGCCTAGCCAGTTGAAGCAAGTCCATGGAGATATAGCCTAGGAGGGGTTAACTTCATTATCAATTATTATGTAATGTTATTGATGTGTTTTATTTCTCTACATTTTATTTGTTGTACATGAGTTTTTAAAAGTTGATTAACTCATAAATTTCTCATCAAAGGCTCTTAAAAATTGACACATAAACCCTTTCATAATTGGCTAACTTGACATGATCCTAAACACATTTATATTTAAATGATTAAGAAGATAGCATAACAAAACTATTTTCCAATATTCAAATAAGATATCATATAAAATTATTTTTGAAAAAGTGAAACTAAATAAACAAATTCAACTCTTATTACCTGTGAAATGTTGCATGAAAAATTACATAGATGTTCATCATAGTTAAAACATTTGCGTGAGGAAAGCTTTATCAAAGTAAAAAAAAGTATCTTAGATATATAAATTAAGTAAATTTTTGAGGGTTAAATTTTCTTAAAGTAAGAAACAATATAATTGTTTCTAATATATATGTATAAATCATGTAAAGGGATAGGATAGTTAGATTTTTTTATGTAAGGTAAAATTTATCCAAGAAAAAATTAATAAGTATTTTAGGTATATAAATTAATAAAATTGATATTATAGTTAAAATATTTTTATGATGAGGTAAATTTTATCCAAGTGACAATTAATAAGTATTTTAAATATATAAATTAAGTAAACTCATATCATATTTAAAATGTATTTGTGTGAGTTAAATTTTATCAAAGTGAAAAATAGTAAATATTTAAGATGTATAAAAATTTAATTCTTATTTGATGATTTTATTATGACTTATATTTAGATCATTATTGGAAATATGAAATTAGACCTGCCTAGATCAATCTTAACTTTGGATCTACAAAGTGTTCAGGGATTCAATATATTTTTACTCAAAAATATATTTTCATCTCAAGGGAGTTGATCTCCCTGGGTGCTTGGTAGATCCAGAGTTAAGATGGATCTAGGCTCGTATATATAAAAAATTAAGAAAATTAATGTGATAGTTAATAATATTTTCGGGTGAGTTAAATTTTCTTAAAGTAAAAAATAATAAGTATTTCTAAAATATAAATCATGTAAATTTATATGATAATTAAAATGCTTTTGTGTAAGGTAAGATATATTCAATTAAAAAGTAATAGGTATCTCGTATGTATAGATTATGTAACTTATAAACATATTTGTCTAATGTAAAATCAAATGTTTAATGATAATAATGTTTTAAATGAGAAATAATTCTTCAATAAATTGCATAGATGGATATTATAGTTAAAATGTGCTTGTGTGAGTAAATTTTATCAAAGTAAAAAACAATCCGTATTTAAGATATATAAAAAATTAAGATCATTATTAGAAATATGAGTGCATATTTTAATTGAACTCAAAGAATTCAAATTTGTAAATTATAATACATTATAACAAAAGAGGAAAATGCACCACCGCTAATATATGAGTGCATATTTTAATTGAAATGAAACTATTCAAATTTGTAAATTATAATCCATTGTAACAAAAGATGAAAATGTAACACCCCTAATTGTGTAAATAATCGTCATTTAATATATTTTTACTCAAAAAATATATTTGCACCTCAAGGGAATTGATCTCTGGGGTGCTTATCTAGAATTAAGATGGATCTAGGCTAGTATATATAAAAAATTAAAAAAATTAATATGATAGTTAATACTATTTTTGGGCGAGTTAACATCAAATGTTTAATGATAATAATATTTTAAATGGGAAATAATGCTTCAATAAATTGCATAAATAGATATTATAGTTAAAAAGGTCTTATGTGAGCAAATTTTATCAAATTAAAAAAAAATAAGTATTTAAGATATATAAAAATTTAAGATCATTATTAGAAATATGAGTGCATATTTTAATTGAACTCAAACTATCCAAATTTGTAAATTATAATCCATTATAACAAAAGAGGAAAATGTAACACCCCTAATATATGAGTGCATATTTTAATTGAACTCAAACTATTCAAATTTGTAAATTATAATCCATTATAACAAAAGAGGAAAATCTACCACCCCTAATTTTTTAAATAACTATCATTTGGTATCCTTTTACTAGAAAATATATTTGCACCTGAAGGCAATTGATCCCTCTAGGTGCTTGGTAGATCCAGAGTTAAGATGGATCTATATATAAAAAATTAATAAAATTAATATGATAGTTAATAATTGTCACCATTATCAAACTAACCATACATAAAACTTACCATACATAAAAAGATTTAACTAAAATGCTTAAGGACATGAACACATTTAATATTCATACATAGCATATTTAACTTTAAGCATTAGTAGATTATACTTACATTCTTATTTCCTTTTAAATGGGCTCTGCTACGAAATTTTAATTCATGATTACCCTTACCTTTATACTACATTAGAGACCCAATAATTTATCATTGGTCAACTAAGCATATAACAATATGTCATTGTCGAAATATTTCATGAGTTCATTTATTTAGTAGATTCAAAAAGTATGATTAAAGCATTATTAAAAGGTTTATTCATTTCAACAATCTAACCTACCGAATATGCTTGGGAGCTGTCATCCACTGAGTTTTTACTGGTAATCATGTGACCGTCGATCTGGATGTAACCTAGATATAACAGTGGAGGTTGATGCGAGTGGGAGTAGGGTAACTACCCAACCCCAACGTTGCGCATATAACTCATTTGGTTTGCAATCTTCATCGTGGTTTTGCTATGAAAATTTTCTTGCCCCTTCGATCTCTTCCTCCGGTAGCTATGGTGTTCAACCCTTGTCAACGAAAACGAAATCATTGGAATCTTGCTTAGTTTTCAGTAGATTTCTTTTTCTCAGGACTAGAAGATGTCTTTTAATTTTTCTTTGAAATTTTTCCTCTTGAACAAGAAAAAAACGCTCTCATAAACGTTTACTCTCCATTTTCTTTCTATTTCACAGGTTACAATAAGATTGCTTAGATTAATGGATTTACAGGGTCTTTAATCCCTTGCACTTCTAGCTATGTTTTGTTTAGTTTGATAGCCCTGATGAGACCAAGGGTTTTTGTCTCTTCCGATTTTTTTTTCTCTTCCTTCGACAAGTGTAACCCTCCCAGCACGCCGAGAACGATGACCTTGGGTATTGGTTTTTTATCTTACTAGACCCCTGTTAAAGCAATCATTATGTTAAGGGTTTCTCACAGTAATTTAAATTTACTTACAAAATCTACTTTTCTTTGATTTGTATACAAGACGTTTTTGGGCTCTATTGTCATGGTGGAATTGGGCATCCTTCTGAGTCCTTCATGTCATTTCGATGAATGGATAGGTAAGTCAAGTCCTACCTTCAGACTACTTATAAGTTTAAGTGTGTTTCTTTTGGGTTTTTCCTGAGGATAGAACCCTATGTATGTACAAGCTCCAGACTTTGACCTTGAATGCGCTCATTGATCACTCCTCTTTACAACTATTTTATTCGGTTATGAAGGAGACTAAGTATTATCTTTTTTTTGGCTCTGTATAATATTTTCTTTTAAGCTCAATCTTGAGGATGCTATTTGTGTATCCCTCATACTTAGCTTGGACGATAGTATTTGAGTATCCCTATACCGATAATGCCTATTTGAAGTTTATTTATCCAACCCCTTGCTCATCTATGTCTCTCATGGAAGAAGTTTTCATATTATTTATATCTTCTGAATTTTTCTTTAATTTATAATATTGTAATAGCCTCAGAGTCTAAAAGTTGAAATTTGAGTTTCTAGGTTAATGTAATTTTCTGAAATTAATAATTATTCTCACTAATACGATTATACCCTTCTTGGTGTAATAAAGTTCTCTATGTATTTGTGGATTCGGCAGCCAGAGGACCCTGATCCTTGCCCTGTTTACCACAGGGCTCATCTTATAAACCTATGAGCCTATTTTACTCTACATTCAGAATGATGAAAAATGTTCAGTAGTTATGCCAAACTACACTATGTGTGGATATTTTATTTAGTATTTTCTTTTTAATATTATGCTATGTAATTTATGGCATTTATTTATTCAATACATATGAGCAGTAATAGATGGAAATTTGACACCACATGTTTGATTTACTTGCTAGCCTTGGAAGTGTTTATATGTTGATATTTCCCACTGCTTATACCTTTTATATTTCCTGTATTTGTAGGTTTTAACCCTGAACAGAAATTATCTACACACGAATCTTATAACAGAAAATAAACAATAGCGAGAGCATAAAACATAAAATAGATAAAAATAGAGATTTTCCCCTGGATCCCAAATCGGGACGACCAACTTGATTTTTCATTATATTCCTTTTAGTGTTACAACACATATATATACATGCCGAAGCATACATAAACCCCAATCCATTAACCCTGGATTAGAACATAACCGTAGTTCCCTTGACCGGATCTACAAAACACCAGGGGCCGAAAACCATCGTACCCCAAAACCATTTAAAAACTCATGCACAAAACATGGGTGGGTCCGCGCATATGAGTGGGACATACCAAAAACTTAATAGGGCGCTGCCGGACCCCGTAAGGGGGCTGCCCTTGTTGCACCTAGCGCAACGTACAACGCGTAGGGCTAGTCGTGGAAAGAATATAACACATACCCAACATTCTCCCACTTGTTGTTCTCTTTCCACAGGGGACCACATGAGAGCTTAGTCATTGGGACAATTCTTCAACACCCATTGTTTCTCTACACCAAGAGAACTTTTGAGTGCTCACAGACTTTGTCATTGCATCTGCAACATTCTTCAAAGTGGCCACCTTTACCAGCGACACCCTTTTAGCCTCAACCATATCTCTAACAAAGTGATATTGAACATCAATGGGCTTTGTCTTTGAATGATAAGCAGGGTTCTTAGCCAAGAAAATTGCACTTTGGCTATCATAGTCTATCCTTATAGCTTGATGTACCAACCCCATACTTGAACACAATCTCTGCAACCAAAATGCTTCCTTGCTTGCATGAGTGGATGCTATGTATTCTGCCTCTGTAGTTGAAAGCGCCACTACAAATTGTCTTTTACTCATCCAACTAACTGCACCTCCAAATAGGCTAAACACATACCCACTTGTAGATCTTCTTTGGTCTAGATCTCCAGCCTAGTTTGCATCAACAAAACCACGAATGTCCAACATTCTTTCCAATCCTGGTCTTCCCCGGAAGCACAAGTCATAATCACTAATGCCACATAAATATCTGAAAACCCGCTTCACTGCTGTCCAATGCTCCTTCCATGGGTTTGACATAAACACCTTTCCCGATAATCCCCTTTGCATGTGCAGTATGCAGTCTAATCTGAGACCATTGCATACATCGGGCTACCCACTACACTTGCATATGGAACACGGGACATATCCTCCTCTTCTTCTTGTGTCTTGGGACAACATTTTAGCGAACAACTTTGCACCTACGGGAATAGGAACCTCCACCCCTTGGGTTTACTATCCTTCATATTGAACCTGCAACGATATAGCCTTGACATACTTCCTCACAGTTTTTTTTAACCAGAGCTTCCTCTTTGCCAGATCTCTCTTAATTTCCATGCCCAAAATATAGTTTGCAGCACCAAGATCCTTCATGTCGAATTTGGAGAACAGTTGGGTCTTCAAATCTTAGATAATTTATTTGTCATTTCCAATCAACAACATATCATCCACATACAAGACCAAGTAAATAACACGATCACCAATTAATTTAAAATAAACAAATTGATCCTCCTGGCTTCTAGTGAAGCCAAGTCCTTGTATATAGGTATCAAATTTCTGATACCACATCCTTGGTGACTATTTTAAACCATACAGAGACTTCTTTAACCTGCATACTAGTTCTTTCTTCCCCTTCACCATAAAGCCTTCAGGTTGTTTCATGTAGATATCCTCTTCTAGATCCTTGTGAAGAAATGTTGTCTTTACATCCATATGTTCTATCTCAAAATCAAATGCAGCAACAACAGATAAAAGTAATCTAATAGAAGTAACTTTGGAAACAGGAGAAAAATATCACCAAAATCAATTCTCGCACTGAATAACCTTTGCTACCAACCGAGCTTTGTATTTCTCCACCTTGCCTTCTACATTCATCTTCTTTTTAACACCCATTTTCTCCCGATGGCTTCCTTCCAACCAAGTAACTCCACCGTATCCCATGCCTCATTTTTGTGCAAGGATGCCATTTCATCAACCACTCGCCCTTCCGTAGTTTCCATCCTCCGACCCATCGCCTCCCCCGACAGCTCGGGTTCACACGCTATAATTAGAAATCTGAACAAAAAGCGTATGGACTATACCTTTCTGTCAGCTCTCTTTTCCGAACTGATCCTCTCACAGCTGGAGTTTGTGGCTCTTCCTCTTCTTAGTCTTCTTCTGTTGTAGAGTCCGATTCATCCTCCTTTAGCTCAAAATCTATCTTTTCAGGTTCCTTTGGTAGGACTTTATGTTTAAAAACATCTTTCACCTGTCTAAATACCACATCTCGGCTATACACAACCTTCCTTGTTTCCGGGTTCCAAAGATTGTAACCCTTTAAACCATACTTATACCCAATAAAGATTCACCTTTTAGATTTATTATCCAACTTGCTCATTTTCTCCTTTGAAACATGTACATATGCATCGCATCCAAATACCCTTAGATGTGAAAGAGAGGGTTTCCTACCAATCCATACCTCATGTGGAATCTTATCCTCCAACGCTGATGAAGGTGATATGTTAACCAAGTAACATGCGCTTCCACTGCCGCCTAAACATGTCCTAACCCGCACCACCGTGATCTATTCTTGCCTTTTCCATCGTTGTTCTATTCATTCTTCATACCATTTTGTTGAGGTGTGTATGGAGTATTCTTCACGTGCTATACCACACTTCTTACTAACTCTTCAAATCTTCTAACTCCCCACAATTATCTCATTCAATGCCTTTATCTTCTTCTCTGTCTCGGTTTTCCACTGTATCTTTAAAATTCTTTTAAATTTGTCAAATTTACATTTCTTCCTCAAGAAATATATCCATGTATTTCTCCTTGAGAAGTCATCTATGAATGAAACATAGTACACATGCTTTCCCAGTGATGGAACTGACACAGGTCCAAACACATCACTGTGAACAAGTTCTAATATCTTGATTTCCCTCTTAGCACTAGAAGGAAAACTCACCCGATTCTGCTTCCCATATACACAATGTTCATAGAAATCAAAATCCAGAGAGCAATTAGACATACCTTCTACCATACCATTTCTATGTAGTATCCGAAGGCCCTTCTCTCCAATATGTCCAAGCCCTTGATGCCATAGCATGGTCTTTTCTCCAGAGACCGATTAGACTTTCCGTCCCACTTTCAGAACCATTTAACTCGCATAATCTATCAATAACAAGCCGCACTTTGCAGCTTTAAAATAAGTTCCTGCACGAACTCCTTTATTAATACTAGTGAGCCCCTTTGAACCATCTCAGCTTCTCTCTAGAACATCGTTTTTGTTATGGCATCATCCATCTTGCTTACGTAAATCAGATTTCTGGCCAATGCAGGAATATGCAAAACAGCAGGAAGTGTTCTAATCCTTCCACCTTGCAGCTTTAGCTTGACCTTTTCACCTCCAACGATTCTAGCCTTCCTATCATCCCCTGGGAAGACATCACCACCATCATATTTCTCATACTCGCAGAACCACTTCCTATGGGGATTGAAGTGAGGATGCACCCGGGAAGTCAATCAACCATGACTCATGATCTACATGTGTATTTGAAGAAGAAGCCAAATACACATCCCCACCTTCATCCGAGGTGGTTTTTGCCTCCGCAGTAGGAGCTTCATCGATCCCTTTCCCTTTCTCAAGAGCTTTAGATCGGTCATTCTTTTGTAGTGTCCTTCCTCTCGCATTTCCAAAGACACCTTTACAAACTTTCCAGAGAGATTTAGATCTCCCTCTAGATTTAGATCTCCCACTCTAAACCTTATTCTTGTTTCTGTTCTGGGACCTTCCTCGTACAGATAAGGCATCTCCATTCTGACCCTCCATATTTCTCCGTCTCATTTCCTCCGACAGCAGGGCTGAGACAATGTCATCAAAATTCAAGGTAGTTGTATTGCTACCTATTGCAATAACCAGACTGTCCCATGAATCTGGTAGAGAACACAACAAGCTGATGCACTTATCTTCATCTGAGATTTTAATATCAACAGATGACAGCTGACTTACCACAGTATTGAAGGCATTCAGATGCTTTGTCACCGAGTCTCCATCCTTCATCCTCAGGTTATACAGCTTTTTCCGCAGGAACAACTTATTCACCAGAGACTTAGATTGATACAAAGTCCCTAGCTTGTCCCACAAGGTCTTTGTCGTAGCTTCCCCAGATACATTCAACAATACTGAATCTGAGACACTCAATCGTATTGTGCTCTTAGCCTTCCGATCCAGTTTCTTCCAGTCTTCATCTGACATTGCCGTTGGTTTAGTACCTGGATCTACCGCGATCCACCGATCTTTATCCACCAGCAGATCCTCCATCTTGAGCTTCCACAACTCAAAACTCTGACCATTAAATTTCTCGATCTCTATCTTTCCGCTGCTCACCATCTTCTTTCACCGCAAGAATCAATCCCGCAGATCTCCCACTGAACAGGGTCTACCACAGGCCCGAGCAAAAAACCCTCAACAACAAAGGCATCCCCTTGAAGCCGAAACAGCTCCGATACCAAATGTAGGTTTTAACCCTGAACATAAATTATCTACACACGAATCTTATAACAGAAAATAAACAATAGCGAGAGCATAAAACATAAAACAGATAAACACAGAGATTTTCCCCTGGATCCCAAATCGGGACGACCAGTTTGATTTTTCATTATATTCCTTTTAGTGTTACAACACATATATATACATGCCGAAGCATACATAAACCCCAATCCATTAACCCTCGATTAGAACATAACCGTAGTTCCCTTGACCGGATCTACAAAATACCAGGGGTCGAAAACCATCGTACCCCAAAACCATGTGCAAAATCATGCACAAAACAAGGGTGGGTCCGCATATGAGTGGGACCGCATACCAAAAAAAAATTCGCCGGGGCGCTGCCCCGGACTCCGACAGGGGGGGCTGCCGCCCCCCCTGTGACCCCCCTGCTGCGCCCAGCGCAACGTACAGCGCGTGCGGCTTGTCGTGGAAAGAATATAACACATACCCAACAGCATTCATAGGGTTCTAAATTTTTTCTAATCTTACAGTGTTCAAAAACCAAGAATTCACTTTACTTTGTTTCCTGTTTAGCCTGTCATAACATTTCCTTGCTATTTTACTCATAACAAAATTACTTCATCTTTTCTAAAAAGAATACATAACAACATTATTTCTAGCTGAGAGAGATAATATACACAATCTTCTCGTATTCTAAATTTTAATACTATTTAAATATCACCTCCTGTGACTTAACTTGTTAACTTTTATACTCATCTATGTATTCTTATTTTAACTGATGTTTCTGCCCAACCATGATATTTGTGATCACATTTTTTTCTCCCCCCTTTCTTCATACCAGAGTTTAGGTAGTAGTTATTTTCCAAAAGTTAGACCTCAGGACGTCAGTCTAGTCGACACTTCCTTCAGGTTACAGAGCTCCACTAGTATATAAATAGCTCTGGACAACTCTTTTCCTTAGAAAATTATTTTGTAAACCCTCTTCTTCTTTCTTGAGGAAAACCCCTTCCCCTTCTCAGGATTTCCTTTTTATCCTCTTGTTGAAGGTAACCGTCAGAAAAATTACCCCTTCCTTTTACTCTGGAATCTTGGAATTCTGTTACCAATCAGTTAATCAATTACTCAATCTAATTTTTATCCATGAAATAGAAATCAAGTTTTTCTTATTAATGAATAAACATATTTTTTAATCTCTTTTCACTAACAAATTCAAATGTATTTATAAAATTCTCTTAAACATAATATTAAAATAAAACGCGGTGTTACATCTTCCCCCACTAGAGGCAAACACCGTCCTTGGTGTTTACTTCATTTCGGAAAACATTTCAGCATATGCTTCACATATGGAGTTTTCATCCTCCCAAGTATCCTCTTCTGAGGTAAAGTGCCTCCATTGAACTTTAACTTGGGGGATGACTCGCCTCCAAAGAATTATTTCTCTTTGATCCAGTATACACTGAGGCTCTAATAGAAATTTGTCATCCAGTTCTACCTGCAATAAAAAAAAGTTATAATTAATTTAATTATAAATCCATACTCTCCTAGGATTCATAATGTAAATACAACTTACATGTACGCTCTACCAATTTATAACATGCTTGGGGTCATGTATGTATCGTTTCAGTAATGACACATGAAACACATTTTGTACCAATATGTGGCTAGGCAGTGCCAACCAATAATTCACCGGCCTTATCTGTTCCAGAATCTAGAAAGGTCCACAGTACCTGGGAGCCAATTTTGCACATCTATTCCACCTTAAGGTGGTCTTCCTGGGTTTAATTCTTACATAAACGTGGTCACACACCTCAAATTCTCAAAATTTTATTTTCTGGTTAGCGTATATCTTTTCCCTGTCTTGTGATGCTTTTAAATTATGTCTGATTTTTCTTACCTCATGCTCCATTTCCTCCAGCATGTCTGACCCAAGCAATAGCTTAGTTTCTAGACTTCTCCAATTTATAGGGGTCCAGAATTGTCTTCCGTACAATGCTTTGAAAGGACTCATCTTGAGAAATTATTGGTATCTATTGTTGTAGGCAAATTTGACCAGATGCAAATATTCTTCCCATTTTGTAGGTTTCTCCATCACATACATGTGTAGCATGTCTTATAATATATGATTCATCCTTTTATTCTTTCCATCTATTTGATGATGATAAGTTGTATTAAACTGGATATTTGTTCCAAAACTAGTGAATAACGCCTTCCAGAAAGCTCACGTGAACATTACATCTCAATCTGAGATGACGACTCTCAGTATGTCATGCAGTTTGAATATTTGCCTCATGAAAATGTTAGCAATCTGTACGGTCTTGTAAGTTAACTAGACCTGTATGAAATGAGCTACCTTGTTGAGCCTATCCACCACCACCATAATTTAATTGTCGTGTCTTTTACTTCTCGGTAGACCTGTGATGAAATCAAGTGATATCACTTACCATTTCCATTCCGATATAGGAATAGGCTGAAGCAATCTCGCTGGATGTTGGTGCTCCAACTTGACTTGTTGACACCCCAAATATTTGGTCAGGTATTCAGATATGTTCTTATTCATTCCATGCTAAAAATAGTCCTTTCTAATTTTTGTTATCATCTTTTGATGTTTGGGATGTCCAACATAGGAACTTCGATGTATTCATCCAAAAATCAGCTCCTTCAAGTTCTTATGATTTGGTATACATATCTCCCTAGAATTATCAAAAATTTTCTATCATTAATTCCGTAATATAATATTTTTTTTTTTTTAATTTTTTTTTTTATTTTTTTTTTATTTTTTTATTTTTTTATTTTTTATTTTTTTTTTTTTTTTTTTTCTGCCTCTCTTTATTGTTGCCATATGAATTGATACTCAGGGTCTCTCTTTGCTGCATCTACAATTTTATCCTGGAACTTAAATTCTGCTTGATTAAAGTAGAGTTCATAGATGCAATGTAGTTTCCTACTTAAAGCATTAGCTAAATTGTTCTCCTTACCTTTTACATGTTGATTGTTAAAATTAAATTCAATCAGGAACACATTCCATCTTGCTTGGCGAGAATTCAAATAAGCTTGTTTAAAGTAGCTAGTTAGGCTACTATGGTCGGTTCTTAACAGAAACCTTTTACCCAATAAGTAATGTCTCCAAATTTGAAGGGCTTGCACTACCGCAGTTAACTCTAAATCATATGCAAAGTATCACTTCTCATGGTCCTTTAGATTGATGGATTCATATGATATGACCTTGCCATCTTCTGTCAATACCGCTCCCACCCCTTCCTTACAGGCCTCAGTGTAGACTTCAAATTCTCTTCTTGTATCCACCACTTTCAATACATGAGAAGTACTTAATAGCTCTTTTAATCCTTAAAAAATTACTTGACACTCATTATTCCACTTAAATACTTTCCCCTTCTGCTGCAAGGAAGTAATGGGAAAGGCTATCTTAGAGAAGCCTTCAATGAATCGTCGGTAATAACTAGCTAGGCCATGAAAGAGGATATGTATGGTATGTTTCTAGGAACTCTCCATTCCATAATCATCTTTATCTTTTTGGAGTCAACCGAGATCCCTTCAACAGATATTACATGACCCAAATATTGAATTTGTTCTTTGTAAAAATCACCTCTTCTAAATTTGTCGTTGAGTTGATGTTCTTGCAAATTTTTTAACACCAAGCGTAAGTGTTCTTCATGTTCTTCAACACTTTTAGAGTATATCAGTACATCATCAATAAATATTAGAACACATTTATTCAAAAATTGGTGAAATATACCATGCATCAGATTCATGAAAGTTGTTGGTGCATTGGTTAATTCGAACGGTAACACCACAAATTCATAATTTTTGTACCTAGCATGAAATTTTTTTTTGGATATGTCCTCATCCTTAATCCATAAACGGTGATACCTAGATCTTAGTTCAATCTTTGAAAATATTATTTCTCCCTTCACCTCATCAAAAATATCGTCTATATATGGAAATGTGTATTTTTTTTTTACAGTCAACATATTAAGATGTCGTTATGTTAGGTCCCTATATTACTAGTTTAGTCCCTTATTGTTGTTAGTGTATCCCCCTTATTGTTATTGTTGTACCCCTGTAACCTCAATATTGTTATTATTGTGCTCTTAAATTGTAATTTTTAGGTCGGCTAGGATTATATTGTGGGCCCTTAGACTCCTATATATCAAAGGAGGTTTTGGTCATTTGTATCATCCAAGAATTGTTCATTTATGTAATGTAAAGGAGGTTTCCCCCTCAAAGTGGCTTATTTGTAAGGATTTTATCTCTCTTTTCTTCTATTTTTGGAGTTGGTTTCATAACATTTGGTATCAAAGCTTTAGATTCTAGGGTTTCGCTTCTCCAAACAGGTCATCGTGGAATTTTCGCAATAAAGTCTTTTCTACAAAGGTTCAAAAGCTAAAAGTTTTACAGCACGAAGCTGAAATCCTAAGGAAACGCCTATAAAAATTTCAGATCTTGGTTTGTAGCATTTTAGGATATATGATCTAGGGAAGTTATGGCTTTTTCAGGCTCCCGAATTTCAACTAAAACATGTCATTGTGGCATTTTCATTATAACTTTTCGTATACGAAGTTTCAGAATATGAAATTTTTACAGTGCGAAGCTAAAATCTTGAGGAACCTCCTATAAATATTTCAGATCTTGGTTTGCAAGATTTCTGGAGATATGATCTGTGGAATTTAGGATTGTTTCAGGCTCCGGAATTTCATCTCAAAGAGGTTACCGTGGGAAAAACCTCATAACTTTATATGTGAGCGTCGGATTGGGATTCTGTAAAAATTAGCCGCAAATACAGAGACTTTAGTTTTTGGTATATCAATTAAAGGCTTGAATGAGGAAACGATATTAACATGATCATACACGTTCACTCCTCTTGAACCAGTCCATAATTAGGTCATCGTGGGAGATTGGGCATCACTTTGTCTTGAAGAATCCAAATCAAGTTAGACCCATGGCATTCAAAGGAAGATTTAGAGAGCTACTTTAGGGCTGAATTTCAGATATTGAAGATCCAAAATCAGAGATAATTCAGTTTCAACATCGAGCTCCTCAAAAGCAAGAAAAAGGTGTGTATTTTTTTTGAATTACATAAGTCTCGTTTGAAAAATATTAGTTTGAATTTATTCCAAGGGCATATTGAAGAATAGATATCAGTATTGGGTTCTAAAATTCCCCCTAAAAATAATTCAACACCCATTAAGCCTTCATAAGTCTTTACTATGACTCATGAAGACAAAGAAATACAGCATAAGATATCAAAATTACAAGAGAAAGTGCACCAAATTTTGCTATCGCAAAGAGCAACAAAAAGTGAAATGAAATTTTTGAAGAAAGGCGTGGAAACTAAGATGGATGGTTTGAAGAAAGGTGTGGAAGCTAATATGAATGGTTTGGATGCTAATATGGATGGCATGGAAGTGGGCATGGAAACTAAGATGGATTCCATGGAAGCTAAGATGGATCACATGGAAGCTAAGGTCGATGAAAAAATGAAAGACAACATCGAAAACATAAAGAATGATCTAAAATTAGACATCGAAGGTTAGGCAAAGTTGATACAAGAAATGTTTCCTAATGGCGAAAACATAGTAGAGGAAACTCATGATGAGAACAAAATAAATGTTGATCCTGATTTCATAAACTCTAATGTTGGAGGGAAGAACCACCATATTCCAAAAATGGATATGAGGAAGTTTGATGGAAAGGATCCTGTAACATGGATACTACAGATGGAGCAATATTTTGATCTCAATAATGTGCAAAACACACAAAAGTTACACATTGCAACTTTACATTTAGAACAAAATACATTTGTATGGTATCGATGGCTTTGCTCTAGTAAAAAAATTGTCACTTGGTCGAGATTTTTGCGGATGATAGCACATTATGAGGATACAAAAAGCAACACCTTATTTAGCCAATTGATAAATCTCAAACAAAAGGGTTCAGTGGTGGATCACATTGAGGACTTCCAAAAATTGAATATAAGGGTAACTGATATTCCAGAGGAACATAGGATTCATGTCTTCATAGGGATTTTAAAGGATAACATTCAACATGAAGTTCACGTTTGGGAACCTAATTCATTAGAAAAGGAATTCAAGTTGGAAAGAAAAATTGAATGTAAAATTATGGCGACAATGAAGCCTACCACTCACATATATAAAGTTGGAAGTGTTTCTACTCCTAGACTTCCACAACGTACAAGGTTGACATGAAAAAAATTGGATGAAAAAATATCAAAAGTTCTTTGCTACAATTGTGATAGAAAATACACTAAGGTCATAAGCGTGCTCAGAAGAAATTATTTTACATAGATTGTGAAGAGGAAGGAGAAAATGAACAAGAATCTTCAAAAGTAGTGGATATACACCAGGAACCAACCCTAGAAGAGCAAGAAATGAGTTCAACAATATCATGTAATGCATTGGTAGGAATTACCACTCCTCAAACTCTCAATATAGAAGGACATATCAAGAAGAAAAAGGTACTAGTGTTGATTGATTCGGGTAGTACCCATAATTTTATTCATTGTAAGGTAGCCAAGGAATTGAATTGTTTCCTATACTTGGCACCATAATGTCAAGTAATAGTTGCAAATGGATGAACTATAAATTTCTCTAGAAAATGCCTTAATATCAAGCTAACCATGAGGGAATATGTATTGGATAGTCCAATGCTTTCCATTCCTATGGGAGTTGCTAATGTTGTGCCAGGAGTACAATGGTTACAATCTTTGGGGACTTAATTTTCAAGAACTTTTCTTGAATTTTTTTTATAAGGAAAGGAAGTCGAATTATGGGGTATCGTAGGGAAGCTGGGAAAGATAATAAGCTCTAATGTCATGACAAAGCTTCGAAAGAAATAACAATGAGGTGTAATTGCACAATTATGCTCACTAGAAGTTCCAACATCAAAATCATCTATTTCTGCAGTTCTCCAAAAAGTCTTGGACAATCATTCCAACGTGTTTGAAAGTCCCAATGGACTCCTACCTATTCATGATCATGATCATGCTATTAATTTGCTTCCAGGAAATATTCCTCCAAACATCAGGCCTTATAGGTATCCTTATTTCCAAAAGAGAGAAATTGAACGTATGATTGAAGAAATGTTAGAGGTTGGTATAATTCAACCTAGTCAAAGTTCATTCTATGCTCTAGTAGTATTGGTGCACAAGAAGGATGGATCATGGCCCATGTGTCCAGATTATAGGGAGCTTAATAAGCTCACCATTAAAGATAAATTTCCCATTCCTGTAATTGATGAATTATTGGATGAATTACAAGGAAAAATTTATTTTACCAAGTTGGATCTTCATTCAGGATATCATCAAATTAGAATGAAGACTAAAGATATTATAAAAACAACATTTAGAACTCATTAGGGTCATTATGAATTTTTGGTCATGCCTTTTGGCCTTGCCAATGCACATTATACATTTCAAGGGTTGATGAATTCCATATTCAAACCCTTCCTTAGAAATTCGTGCTAGTATTTTTTTGATGATATACTAATCTACAAGACGTCTTGGAAGGATCATGTTCAACATGTTGATAGGGTTCTCAATCTATTATAAGAGAAACAATTATATGCAAAAACATCCAAATGTTTCTTTGGAGTACAAGAGGTGGAATATCTGGGTCATATTGTATCTCACGAGGGTGTAAAGGTAGACCCTAACAAAATTAAAGCCATTAAGGAATGTAAATTCCCCACAACCATAAAGCAGTTGCAATGATTTCTTGGGTTAACAGGGTATTATCACAAGTTTTTTAAGAATTATAGAAACATAGTAGCACCTCTAACAACATTATTGAAGAAAGATGCATTTTCATGTACTCTCGAAGCAACTAAGGCCTTTGAACATCTTAAAGAAGCAATGTGCCTAACACCGGTCTTAGCTACGCTAGACTTCAGAAAAACCTTTATTGTGGAATGTGATGCCTCAGGAAATGTAATTGGTGTATTTTTAATGCAAGAAGGAAGACCCATTGATTTTGAAAGTCATCCAATTAAAGGAAAGTATTTACAGAAAGCTATTTATTAGAAGGAAATGTTAGCAATACTACATGCACTAAAGAAATGGAGACCTTACCTGATGGGAAGACACTTCAAGGTAAAAAATGATCATGATAGTCTTAAAAAAAATTTGGAACAAAGAATATCTTTGGAAGAATAACAAAAATGGGTCACAAATACGTTGGGTTATGACTTTGAAATAATCTACCAAAAAGGGAAGCTAAATGTTGTTGTAGATGCACTCTCAATAAAGAATGAAGAGGTGGAAACATTGCTTTGTGCCATTTCTATTATCCAACCAGATTGGATAACCAAAGCAAGGGATGAATAGAAGAAGGAAAAAGAAGAGTGGACACTCATTCAAAAGTTGTAGCAATATCCTAGTAAATCTGATACATTTAGTTGGAAAAATGATTCCTTATGGTACAAATATTGCTTATATCTTTGTAAGAATTCCCAACTAAAACAAAAGTTTCTTTTGGAATTATACACTTCTCCTTTAGGAGGAAACTCGGAATTTTTAAAAACTTACCACAGGGTGAAGAAAGAATTTTTTTGGGATGGCCTTAAATCTGATACTCAAAAGTTTGTGGCAGAATGTTTGGCTTTCCAGCAAAATAAAGTTGAGAAAATTAAGACCCCAGGTCTTCTACAACCTTTATCCATTCCCAGTCAACGTTGGGAGGAGATTTCAATGGATTTTATCATAGGTTTACCTAAGTCCAAAGGAAAGAGTGTCATCATGGTGGTAGTTGATATACTTACCAAGTATGCACACTTTTGTGCATTATCTCATCCATTTAAAGTAAGTACAGTTGTTACTACATTTATGGACACAATTCAAAAGCTACATGGAAACCCAAAGGTTATTGTGAGTGACAGAGTTCCCATTTTTACTGGAAATTTTTGGACGGAGTTATTTTCTTGTCAGGGTGGTCAATTAGTTGATAGCTCATCTTATCATCCTCAATCTGATCGTCAAACTAAGATAGTGAATAAATGTTTGGAAGGATATCTTC
This sequence comes from Pinus albicaulis, assembly GCA_034641835.2. Taxonomy (NCBI): domain Eukaryota; kingdom Viridiplantae; phylum Streptophyta; class Pinopsida; order Pinales; family Pinaceae; genus Pinus; species Pinus albicaulis. Next base: position 1,386,570,746 of record CM076581.1, read on the forward strand.
ATTGTTTTGTATCTAATAAAAAAACACAATGGGTCAAGTGGTTACCTCTCGCCGAATGGTGGTATAACACTTCCTTCCATGCTACAATAAAAATGACCCCTTTTATGGCACTTTATGGATATCATCCACCGTCCATCACATGATCTTTAAGAGAAAATTATAAGGTTCAAGCAATGAAAGATCACATCGAGCATCAACAAGAAGTTCTCTAACTATTAAAGGATAACCTAAATTTGGCACAAAATTGAATGAAACAATGGTCAGATCAACGTCGCAGCGAGAGAAGATTTGATGTAGGAGACTGGGTATTTTTACGGCTACAGCCATACAAACAAATGTCCCTCAAGCAAGATAAGAACGATAATAAATTTTCGCCAAAGTACTATGGTCCTTACAAGGTGTTGCAAAATATTGGTACTATGGAATACAAATTGGAGCTTCCTACTTCTTCACGAGTGCATCTAGTTTTCCATGTTTCATGCTTAAAGAAGGTTATAGGTGAAAATATTCCAGTTCAAACAATATTGCCAGAAGTTGATGAGGAAGAAAAAATCATATTGGAACCTGAAGCGGTCATGGAAACAAGAACTCGACAACTACGAAATCGATCAATTCCAGAGTATCTCCTCAAGTGTAAGAACTTACCCACTGAAGATTCTACATGGGAGGATGAGAATTTTATATAGAAGCACCCAAAGCTACTCAAGTGTTGAGGACAACACTTTTTTGGAGGAGAGGGGCATGTTAGGTCCCTATATTACTAGTTTAGTCCCTTATTGTTATTAGTGTGGCCCCCTTATTGTTATTGTTGTACCACAGTAACCCCAATATTGTTATTGTTGTGCCCTTACATTGTTAATGTTAGGTCGGCTAGGATTATATTGTGGGCCCTTGGACTACTATATATATAAGGAGGTCTTGGTCATTTGTATCATCCAAGAATTTTTCATTTATGTAATGTAAAGGAGGTTTCCCCCTCGAATTGGCCTATTTCTAAGTCGTTGATCTCTCTTTTCTTCTATTTTTGGAGTTGATTTCATAACACGTTAATCCATGCACATCCACATCGTGCCATATTTATTTTTAAAAAACAACATTGGTGCTCCCAAAGGAGACACACTTACACACATATACCCTTTGTATAATAGTTCTTGCATCTTCATTTTTAATTCTATCAACTCATGCACACTCATTCTATATGGTGCTCGTGACAGAGGTGTTGCTCCGGGTAGTAACTCTATGGTAAAATCAATACATCATTTTGGGGGTAATCCTAGAATATTTTCAGGAAACACGTCCATAAAATCCTAAACAACTGAAATATTCTCCAACATAAGGGTCTTTTCTTTGGAGTTAGTAAACCCCACCTGAATAGCATAAAGTTGACACCCTTTTCCAATGCATTTACTCAATTGGGATGCAGTGATGGGGTGAAACTGAGGTGGTTTCTTAATTCCTTGTAATTCTTGACAAGTACCATCTTCAGTCTTAAAATGGATATTTTTCTCCTTGCAGTTTACCAGTGACCAGTGTATTTCTAACCAGTCCATCCCCAACAAAATATCGTAGGAGCCCAAAGGTAGAATATTCAATTCAACAATTATATGTTGTCTTCCTATTTCCAGGATACAATTCGAGATTTTTTCATTAACTCTTCTTTTTGCTCTAGTAGCCAATTGTACCAACCATGGAATTTTAAATTTTTGGCTTTTCAATTTACAGTTTTCAACTACTCGAGGATTTATATAACTTAAACTGGTGCTAGGATCAACCAAAATGGAAATTGTTTTGGAATATAACTTACCTTCCAGTTATATCATATTTTACTGTAAATTCACTTGCCGATATTCTAGTGCACTGTTGATCCTTGGTATGTTTTGTGCTACATCCCCTACTATATATGCCTCTTGTAGATTGGCTATAACTTCATTTCATCCACGATGAGAGAAATTCATAAAGTAATGTGCCTCACCACACCCCCAACATTGTAGTGGTGGTTTATGGGTTTGTCCATCATTTGGTCTACTAGATGATTCAATAGGCCTTTCATGAATTGACCTTTTGGGATTTTGCTGATTCTTCCCAAATTTTCTATTTCCTAGATTCCTTGCAACATTTTTATAATTTCCTAGTCTGCTAATTTTAAAATTCGAGGCACCCTTTTTCCCTTTCTTTGGTGGCCAACTTCTGCCAATTTCTCCTTTCGCCTTGGCCTATTGATAGTACATTCGTGCATTTTGAATCACCTCATCCATATTATTTGGATTCATGAATTCGATCCTTTACTTCATGTGAGAAGGCATGCTATTAAAAAATAGTTATAGATATTTTTTAATCTCTTAAATATGATACATACTTTAACAAAGAGGTAAATTTAGTGATGTAATCATCCATAGTCAGTTGACCCAACATTAAATCATGAAACGCTCGAGATTTTTCATCATAAAATCACTTTAGTAGGTCCTTATCCTTAAAATATTGTTGGAACTCGTCCCATGTCACATTTTGGTCTTCAATTCCCCACACGTTTTTCACCTCCTCCCACCATAACGTGGCTTTTTCTTGCAGTTGATAAATAGGAAAGTGAGATTTCAACTTGTTTTTATGTTCATAGACTTGAAAATATGTGTTCATATTAATTATTCATGCTTCTGCTACTTCCTCAGCCTCTCCATGAAAAGTAGGAAGCTTAATTTTCTGAAATTCACCTTGTAACTCCACTTTTTGTTTCTTCATTTCCTACTGTTCTAAAGTATTTACAAACTCTCCTTCATTGTAATTTATGTTTTTGTCAATTCATTGAGTGCGAATTCCTTCCATATTTTCATTAACTTGTTTTTTTTTATCTCCTTCTTCATGGGTGTCCCTTTCTAGACTAGGTTCTGTTGTAGTATGATTCTTCTTATCCTAGAGACATTTGAGTATCCTCTCTTGTTCCTCATCAACCTTTCATTTTCACTTCGTATTTGGATCATTTGTTTCTGGAGCTGTTGTACTGTATCTAGCAATCTATTGTCTGATGTTGTTTTACCTCTAGTAACCTACTAGTTTGTTCGAGCTGATCCACACTCAATTGTAGCCACATCTCTTGGTCAAGTTCCGGATTAGGGTGGGAATGGGTTTCCCCTGTAGTTCTTGGTGTCTAATGACTAGATCCTCTTTTTATTGAAACTTTTCAATAATTCTTGTCACTGTGCATGGAATTAAAAAAAAATGAAAGCACCTAAAGTTATTCAGTTTTCCCAATCTGGCCTACTGTGAAAACTATGCTCTGATACCACTTGTCACCATTATCAAACTAACCATACATAAAAATTATCATGCATAAAAAAATATTTAACTAAAACACATAAGGACATGAAAACATTTAATATTCATACATAACATATTTACCTTTAAGCATTAGTACATTATACTTACGTTCTTATTGCCTTTTAAATCAAATCAACTACGGAATTTTAATTGATGATTACCCTTACATTTATACTACATTAGCAACCCAATAATTTATCATTGGTCAACTAAGCATATAGTATTATGGTGTTTTTGAAATATATCATGAGTTAACTTACTTAGAGGATCCGAAACTATGATTAAAGCATTATTAAAAAGTGTATTCATGTAAATGATACAGCATGCTGGATAGGCTTGGCAACTGTCATCCACTGAGTTTTTATTGGTAATCGTGTGACCGTCGATCTGGATGTAACCTAGATTTAACGGTGGAGTTTGTGGGGGTGGGATTAGGGTAACTACCCGACCGCAATGTCGCGCAAATAGCTCATTTGGATTGCAATATTCATCATGGTTATGCTCTGCAAATTGTCTCGCTCCTCTGAGCTCTTCCTCTATTAGATATGGTGTTCAGCCCTTGTCAATGGAAATGAAATCATTGTAATCCTTCTCAGTTTTTGGTAAATGTCTTTTGCTCCAATGTTTAGCTTGAAATTGCAGTTCTATTTATATTTTATTGGTGAATCCACAATATTGTAAACACTAATGACGACATAATGTATTTTACCTTTTCTTTCAAAGTATTCCTCTTGAGCAGACAATAAAAGTTCCCGTAAATGTTTTATGTCCATTTTATTTCTCTTTCATAGGTTACAGTAATATTTCTTATATTAATGTATTTATGGGGCCTTTAATCCCTTGCACTTTTGGCTTTGTTTTTTTCAATTTAAAAACAGTTATGAGGCTGAGGTTTTCTAGTTCTTCCAACATTTAATTTTTCTCTTCCTTCAACAAGTGTAACCCTCGTAGCACGCCGAGAGCGACGACCTCAGGTATTGGTTTGTTATCTTGCTAGACCCCCGCTAAAGCAATAATTATGTTGATGGTTTCTCACAATTATTTAAATTTACTTACATAATCTACTTTTATTTTATTTGTATAAAATATTTTGATATGTTCTATTTTCCTCGTGGAATGGGGTGTCCTTCTGAGTCCTGCATGTCGCTTCCATGAAGGGCCAGGTAATTCGAGACCTGCCTTTAGACTAGTTATAAGTTGAAGTGTGTTTCTTTTGGGGTTTTTGCTAAGAGTAGAACCATCTGTATGTACAAGATCTAGAATCTAGCCTTGAATGCACTCATTCGTGTATGAAGAGCTGTGCATAGACCAAGCATTCCAGAATTTAAATGTTAATTCATTGCTCCTCTTTATAATTGTTTGATTTGGTTATGAAGGAGACTGTTTATTATTTTTTGTTTGGCTCTCTATAATATTTTCTTTTAAGCTCAATCTTCAAGACTTTATTTGTGTACCCCGAATACTTAGCTTCGACGGTTGCATTTAAGTATCCATGTAATGATAATGCCTATTTGAAGTTTATTTAGCTAGCCCCTTGCTTAGCTCTGTCTCTCATGGAAGAAGTTTTCAACTTATTTATATCTTCTGCGTTTTTCTTTAATGTATAATATTGTAATAGCCTCATAGTATAGAAGTCAACATTTGAGTTTTGGGTTAATGTATTTTTCTGAAATTGATGATTATTCTCAGTAACACGATTATACCCTTCTTGCTGTAATATGTTTTTTTTTATACCTGTGGATTCAGTAGCAAGAGGACCATGATCCTTGCCTTGCCTTGTTTACCATAGGGCTTGACTTCAAAACATATTAGTCTATGTTACTCTATATTTAGAATGATGAACAATGTAAAATAGTTATGCTAAACCACAGTATGTGTGGATTTTTTAGCTATTATTTTATTTTTAATATTATCGTTTGTAATTTATGGTATTTATTCAATACATATGATAAGTAATAGATGGAAATTTGAAAATGCATGTTTGATTTACTTGGCAGTGTTTATATGTTGATATTTTCCACTTCTTATACCTTCTATATTTCTTGCATTCACGGGGTTTTAAAGTTGTTCTAATCTTACAGTGTTTAAACAACAAAAATTCACTTTACTGTGTTTGCTAATTATCCCGTCATAGCATTTCTTTACTATTTTACTCATAACATAATCACTTAATATTTTTGAAAATGAATACATAACAACATTATTTCTAGCTGAGAGAGATAATATATATAATCTTTCAGTATTCTAAATTTAAATACTATTTAACTATCACCTCTTGTAACTTAACCAGATAAATTTTATACTTATTTGTGTATTCTTATTTTAATTGATGGTTTCACTCAACCATGAGTGAGGTGATCACGTCCTCTGCTCCCCCCGTGATTTTACCAGAAGTTAGAACTTAGGACATCAGTCCATTCTACACTCCCTTCGGGTTAAAGAGCTCCACTGGTATATAACCAGCTTTGGACAACTATTTTCCTTACAACATTATGATGTAAATGCTCTTCTTCTTTCTCAAACATAACCCCTTCCCCTTCTCAGGATTTCCTTTTTATCCTCTTGGGGAAGGTATCTTTCAGAAAAACTGCCTCTTTCCTTTACTCTGGAATCTTGGAATTCTTTTACCAATTAGTTAATCAATTACTCAATGTAATTTTTATTCATGAAATAGAATTCAAGTTTTTCTTACTAACAAATAACCATATTCGTTAATCTCTTTTCATTAACAAATTCAAATGTATTTATAAAATTATTTTAGACATAACATTAAAATAAAATGGGGTGTTACAATAATATTTTTGGCCAAGTTAAATTTTCTTAAAGTAAAAAACAACAAGTATTTCTAACATATAAATCATGTAAATTGCTATGATAATTAAAATTATTTTGTGTAAGGTAAGATATATTCAAGTAAAAATTAATAGGTATCTCATATGTATACATTATGTAACTTATAAACATTTTTGTCTAAATTAAAGTCAAATGTTTAATGATAATAATATTTTAAATGGGAAATAATGCTTCAATGAATTGCATAAATAGATATTATAGTGAAAATGTGCTTGTGTGAGTAATTTTTATCAAATTAAAAAACAATAAGTATTTAAGATATATAAAAATTTCAGATCATTATTAGAAATATGAGTGTATATTTTAATTGAAATCAAATTATTCAAATTTGTAAATTACAATCCATTATAACAAAAGAGGAAAATGTAATAGCCCTAAGACATAAGTGTGTATTTTAATTGAACTCAAACTATTCAAATTTGTAATCTATAATCCATTATTAAATGTAACACCGTAATTGTGTAAATAATTGTCATTTACTTTCTTTTAGTGTGCAAAGACTTGGTAATTCATTATAGGTTGGTAAATGAACTAGAAAGAAAAATGTTTATTATTGTTTCATTTTTAATGGTTACTTTAAAGGAAGTTACGCTTACTTGGAGATATGACTAGAAAAGACTTAAAAAAATATATCTTTAGTTTCCAAGTAGTTATGAGAAAATTAGATAGAGGAAAAATATCCTAGGTAGACCAACCTCCGAATAACCAAAATATAACTGTAATAATTAGTTTTATAAAAAGTGTTGGACTAAAAATAATATGAATGTAATAATCAATTTTCATATAAATTGGAGTGTTGGGATAACATTATAAACCATAGTAGTTTTGGTATAAACCAAAGTGCTGAAATAACCTCGGAATAACCAAAATATGACTGTAATAATCAATTTTGGTATAAATTAGAGTGTTGGGATAACATTATAAACCAGAGTATCTGGTATAAACCAAAGTGCTGGAATAACCTCAGAATAACCAAAATATGACTGAAATAATCAGTTTTGGTATAAATTAGAGTATTTGGATAACATTCTAATAACCAAAAGATGACAGTAATAATTATTACTAGCATAAACAAAAATATACAAATTCAAATTATGTTAAAATAATTGTAACTAAGATAACGAGGGTTAGTTTTCATGTGGTGGGCCAGCGATCGCTTGGAGAAAAGAATCCCTTTGCATGTTACTCACGCCCTTAAATATGTTGTTCAAAATTAAGAACAAACATGAAAAATAATAACTAAAAGGAAATGCAGGGATGCATTATTTTGCAAAGTGGGAAAGACTCAAATTATGTTAACAAACAGTAGTTAACTTCAAAATACAGAAAGGAAAAAAATAATAATGGTTGAAGCAATTTCAGATACATATACACCTAATTATTATAGAAACAAGGGCTGATGTAATTTCAGGGAAAATGACCCATTACTACCACCACAAATAATTATACAAGAAATAAATCTCAAGACTAGCCGAGACAAAGTGTAGTCAATTCGAGGGAAAAACACTAAAAAAATATATATATATTGTGACTATTACAAATCATAGATAAATTAACTAATTATGAACAAAATAAACTTAGAGGTGTTTGCATTAACACACAATGATCCTCTTAATCAAAGCTCAGAATTATAGTCCATTTAATTCTTTAAAAAAAATATATTATTTTTACAAGTGGAACGAAAGAAAATTTTGATGAACTTGACCTTTGATTAAACCTAAAAATCTTACAATACTTTAATAAAATATATACATATCTATATTAGAATTATGAAGTCGTGCTACATCTAATTAACCCAGTAGTTGTTATGGTAGCATACATAAATAGAAACCCAAGAGGTTTTTCCATATAAAATTACAATTCTACCACAACCTACATAAACCCATCTCAGAAGAAGGGAATAAAATTCTCGGGCTATTACCCAAAAATAAAAATGGAGAACCATTAAACCATCAAAGATGAGTCTCTAACCTAGAAAAAAGAGTGGTTTGATAAATCAATTTAGCAGGAAGATGGAGCTGACCATCTATACATGAGTATGCAATACAAGAAAAATTCTTCACCTACCACCAACACATGGTTTTATTTAAAAAGGAGGGCTTATATCATTCAATGACACTTTAAAACAAAAATAAAATGACTAATTAGTACGTGTGGAGGGAAAGAGAGAAATTGTCCTGGAAATATTAAGCCATAATACCGTGCAAATCAGTGAACATAAGAAGAAATCATTGAACACATGGTTGTGCAGTAAATAAAAATATACCTAATGAAAGAGACAAACTAGTATTGTTACCAGTGTAGGAGACAGAGCTCGCTACCCTACCAAGTTACTATTACTGAGGGAAAGCATCAAAGCTACATTGTTGGGTATGTGTTATATTCTTTCCACGACTAGCCCCACACGCTGTACGCTGCGCCGGGCGCAGCGCCCCGGCGAAATTTTTTTTGGTATGCGGTCCCACTCATATGTGGACCCACCCATGTTTTGTGCATGAGTTTGCACATGGTTTTGGGGTACGATGGTTTTCGACCCCTGGTATTTTGTAGATCCGGTCAAGGGAACTACGGTTATGTTCTAATCCAGGGTTAATGGATTGGGGTTTATGTATGCTTCGGCATGTATATATATGTGTTGTAACACTAAAAGGAATATAATGAAAAAATCAAGCTGGTAGTCCCAATTTGAGATCCAGGCGAAAATCTCTCTGTTTATCTGTTTTATGTTTTATGCTCTCGCTATTGTTTATTTTCTGTTATAAGATTCATGTGTAGATAATTTCTGTTCAGGGTTAAAACCTACATACATAAGGACATAACAAAGGTCCAATGACACATCTTCACAAGACTAAATATTTGTGACCAAAGAAAAGGAACTGATCTTACCATTTCGACGAAAAATCATTGAGAGAGATCGTGGTGTGATGTTGCAGAGAAGAACTAGAAGAGAGGTGATAGAATAATGTGGTCACAGAGCTGAAAGGAAGGAAAATTACCCTTAACTATCTTAGAGGCACCTAAATCGTCTAATTGAAACCCTAGTATCAGATGGACTAGATCAAGATAGATGTAAATTAGCACAAAAGTGACAAGACTAGTGTCAAATGTAATTCTGAAAAGGTCTACAAGATCCATGAGTTATGTACACCCTAGTTTACTATAGAACTATTCATCAAATCACCATAAGTACCATGAAGCTTTACATCATAAAATCTTAGGTTGAATTGTAATAAGGTTTGTTTCATGGAAATAAAAACCTACGGAAAAGTATGCTTTCCCTAAATGTGGTGGCTCACTTAGAACAACAGAAATAAAGATATTTGATCTTTTCCATAACATGAATAGATAAAGGGGTGAAACCTACTTGTGATATGTTTGCTTTCCCTCGCCTCCCTCTATCTCTTTAATCTCTCTCAATCTAACTTAACTCACTTGATTGATACCTTCCATGGCAAGCATAAGATGAAAAAAAACATAAAGGAAATATAATTTATTCAAATTAAAAAAATTGAATCAATTAAAATCATTAATACACATATAACATCATTGACATGTGCATTAGGAAAATAACACATGTATTTATTCTGAAGTAGAAGGAAGAGTACAACCAGTTGATCGATTTGTCGTCACTCATCCTGTTGGTGCTGGAATTAGCACTTGGACTCCACCAAGCACTTGACCAGACACATATTAACTATAAATAAATTTAAGGATTTGTTTTATGAGATTGGTAGGTGGTACAAACTCTGAATCACTGAAAAGATATTTCAGTGAAATCCTCAATTATACTAATGAGGGTATTATAACTTGATGTGGTAGCAAGGTGCAAGTTTGTAGTCTATGAGGAGAGGAAATTGTAAGATGAGAGAAGAATCAGTGGGTCTGTCATTAGGGGAATTTTGAGGTCTAAAATGGGCCTCCTAAGAAAAATGTACAACCAAAATAAACTTTATAAGAACCAATAGGATTCAAGATGATGATGTCAACCATGGGGGATGATTCACCATTTTTTGAGTAAAAAAGTAAAAATATTAAAAAATAATAAAATAATAAAACTACTTTTTGAACTCGTATTTTAAACTTATCTCCCAAAATTTTTACTCAAATTTCGAGTGGGAGTACTCGTTGGATGCAAAATTTAATTCCTCATCCAAGGAGTACTCATGTTGCATACTTTCGATGAACTCTACTACATGAAAAATGAGAAATACATAAAAAATGTGATTGTAATTACGTTGTTTTATGTATTTCTCATTTTTCGTGTAGTAGGACCCATCGAAAGTATGTAACATGGGTACTCCTTGGATGAGGAATTAAATTCCGCATCCAACGAGTACTCCCTCTCGAAATTTGAGTAAAAACTTTGGGAGATAAGTTGAAAATATAAATTGAAAAAATAGTTTTTTCATTTTTCCCTCTAAAATTTGATGATGTCATCAAATCTTATTTGATTTTTTCCACTATTATTTTATAATTTCCTCAGGAGGCCCATTTTAGACCTCAAAATTCCCTTAATGAAAACAGAAATCTATTGAATTTAGTAGAAATTCACAAAAGTAATAGTTTGACAATATTCCATTGAGATAAATCTATTTCTAGTCGGACAAGATTCTCACTGAAATATCATGAAGAAGAACTATCATGAGTGATGCTCTTCCACTATTATAACATATATTTTATCGTGAATTTTCACTATGTGATACTAACAAAAAATGATAGAACACATAACATGCTTAAGAGACTAATAAAAACACATAACACTATGATGATTTGCAAACTGGAACTAGAAGAAAGGAGATATGGAAACACAAGTAAAGTAGACAAGACACACAACAAATTGGCAATAATTCCTCAGTAGTATCATTCCATTTCATTCACAAAAAATATTACAAATCATATAAGTCAATATTCTATAACCACCAACCAACCCTAAATTCATATAAGTTTGGCATATATATACAAAATATGATACTGTCATCTTCCACTGAAAAATGTGAATATGTTTCAAAAGTCATTACAAATTCGTGAAGAGGTGAGGCTTATCCCCTAATATTAATTAAAAAGTGCTATATTAAAAACAAGATAAACATCATGAAGGCATCATGAAGTTTGTTACTCCGAAATGGTTGTGTGAGGTGGTAGCCTATTCGAAGATGACTCTTCTGTTTTAGTGCAACCAATCTTCAACACAAAGTGGAAAAACAATGGGAATGACATGTGCTTGTCTCGTATTAAATGTGAAAAAAAAAAACATGATATTTTGGAGAAGGCTGGATATAAGACACCTGGAAGCATCCATTGCAATTGAATAACCTCTCCACTTGATCTGTTTAATGTCACCAACATAGTTTAAAATAAAAATTAGCCCATTTCCATCACATGTTGATATTTCAAAATAATTTCCACTTTCACAAAAAAGGTATAAATAACCGGAAAACATGGAACATTTACCCAAAAAATTTCTCCAAGTCAGCCCTGTTCTTCATTCATCCAAGGTCCAGAATAGAAGAAAATATTCTTATGACTTCTGCTTTAGTTACCCTTTTATCAGACCCCTTTTTCTGTGCTTGGTTCTTTGACTGAGCTTTCTTCTTTCTTTCAATTTTGTCTTCTAGGCTTTCTTCAATGTTGATAATTTCATCCCTCAGTTTAGGATTGGAAATCATCTTTCTGTTTAGCTTGAGTTTTTTCCTTGGTCTAGTATGAGGTATTTTGACATAGGTATTAGGGATAAATTTGGACCTCTTTCCTCCATGTATAAATTTTCTAGACTCTACCTCCTCATTTTCTGACTCTGTGTGCTTAGGATCACTACTGTATTCAAATGAGGAATAGGAATGTATCTCATTTTTCTTCCTCTTCTTGATCGAAGAAGAAATGGAGGATACTAATTTAGCCAAGGTAGGCTCTGTCATTTTCTTTTTTCATTTATTGAGAGAAAGCAAAACTTGTGAGAGGGTGGACTCAATGAGAGATGTGCCACTGCTTGGCTGCACTAGATGAGATGACTCAGAAATCTAGCTTGAAATTTTCATACCAGGGTTGACGTCCATGGTGAGAAAACATGCTTAGGCGCAAGAAGACCAGGGTTGACTTCCACTAGTTCTTTTTCCATGAAACGTTTCTTCTTACACTGGCTTCATGAAGACGAGGCAATTTGTTCTTTATTCTTTCACATAGGCTACTTAGGAGAAGATGGTGAACTATGCGAGGTAGGGGCAACACTGGATTTCTCATGAATGTCTTTCTTCTTTGGCCTCCCTACCTTTCTTCTGAAATTAATACTACCAAACCCTTCCTCTCTTAAAAACCTGTCCCAAGTAATTTTCTTCTTTCTAAGATGATAGACAACTAAAATTTTAATTGTCCCCCTATGATACAAATTATGCAAGGAGTCATTTGGAATTTTCTGTAGCTTGAGGGACATTTTAAGCAGAGATTTATACAGAAAATAGTGTAGGTTTAGAGGTTTTCTCATGAGATATGGGCCATGAATCTCAACTGATAACGATGAACATAAGAAAACCTCCCTTTGCATGTGATGTATTTCTAGATTGAGGTAATAACATGCTACCACTCTGCTTTGAAACAATAAATATGAGCGGTTGAATGCCATTTCATATGTGCATATTTGGAATTAAGGTAAGAACTTACTTCTTCAATAAGAGATTTTATTTTAAACCAACATTAACCGGTTGTAGAAGACTAGGTTGCATGGGCTATGATAGCCTCATAAATGCTGAATGTTTTGTTGCATAACCTAACCTTTTCACCATCGAAAGACTCAGTGAACGCCTGAGCGAGTTCCATGTTCTCCCCAGAAAATTTCTGGAGGAATTTATACCAACCTGCAAATTTGAATTGTGATTTTTCCCTTGCATCCACAAATCTTTTGTTAACGGGCTCTAACCTATTTACCTTTCCTCCTTTCCCCATTTTCTGATAGCTAAACTTCTCCTGAATACAACTGTTGAACTTTAGTTGTAATGTTGTCCACGAAACTTGAGACTACTTGCTGGAGGATTGGTTTTTTGTTTACCTGTATCATACACAGAGCCCTTAGGTTGAGTGATCACTAAGCTCTCTTCTCTAATTTTGTGCTTGAAATTATGATAAGGAGTAATGACACCTTTTTGAAATGATTCAAAAGTCAGGCCAAGTCATCCTACAAAACTTCACACTTCCACCTTATCAATACATGTGCTTTCTTCCTTGTATGAATCTTAATGCATCATGAAACTACATTTTAACATGCATTACATATGAAACCATGGTTCTTGGGCCCCAAAACTAGTTGACCAATTGGAAGAAATCACACATCGCAACTTTCCGTCTTATTGAAAATCAGCGTTCGCAAATTTAACTCTACACTGATAACGTCTAAGCCATAAACTATGGGATGTGCGATATGTGTTGGCGCACTATTCTGACACATGCCCTTGACCTCATCGCATTGCAAATCACTTAACATACCACGCTATTTCCTTAAAGGTAAACTTTAAAAACAACGATTTTCAAAATCACTCCATTTTTGCTTTAATCCCCACCGTCGATGTGCGCCCAGATCTGACGGTCTTCTTTTCTTGCCCTGGAGAGCTTCCTTTAAAATTTCTCTACTGCTCTTCTCCAGATCTCCCTCTCTTTTGGTCAATCTTCTTTCTTCTAGCCACACTTTGCTTTTAAAGAACTCTTGTTGCAATATTGTCCACGAAGCCTTAATTTTCCTACTTTGAAAACTGATTACCTGTTTACCGGTGGCCTCTTTATTGAGATAACCAAAATATCAGTGAAATATTTCTTCTTTTCACTGTGTGGAGTATATGTCTTTCATTTACGAGAAATAGTTTCCTTTTGTTTCATTACTGTTTTTTACAATGAATTTGCAATAAAGGTAGCTATTATTCCAGACCGGATGACTGCAATTTTATTACCAACACAACACCTAACCTTCAACACTAACATAATTCAAAATAGAGATTTTAACTTATTTTAGGACTCTAAAATACTATGACACCTATTCAATTAAAAATACCTTGATGATGGGACTCTTTTTAACTTTTATTTGAAATGAATCAAACTTTGGACATGGACTAGGACACAATAAAAAATTTGAAAGCAGTGACACAATGGCGATTACACCATTAAAATTTTTAGTGCTAACAATGGCTCCTATTGGGGATGAAGTCCTCCCTGTGAGGCTTCAAGGACTATAGACTCAGTGCCTCAAAAAATCTTGGATTGACTATTGACATACTGGACTCAAGACTAACCATATATATAGACATAAGTACCATTGGGCATGGAGTTTATTAACACATCACACTGGATATTTACAATGTATTGATTCAACCGACATACTAAATAAATAAATTTTTAAGAAAATTACCATTAACTGGGCCTCCATCCAGTTGATCATCATCAATATGTTTGAGCAAAAAAGTATTATTCTCCAAAACATCAACAAATCTAAATGGCCCAAACCAATGATTGTCGAACTTACCATGATTTCTGTGGTCTTATATGCTAGCATCCCAACACAACACCGAATCATTCGCCTGAAACAACTGCTTATTTTCACTTTTATCAAAGACATATTTGACTTTAGCCTGATACTTTTGAACGTTTTCCAGCAATGATTCTCTGATTTGGTGTGCCTTTATCAATTGTGGCATTCTCCTTTGGACTAGGTTTTCATGATCAACTTCATCTTGTAGGAACTTCATCACAAGAAGAGCTAATTGAAAAGGAATTACAACATCAATACTATATACAAGCAGAAATGGATACATTACAATTGAGTTTTTACTACTTACTCTATCTTCCCACAGAGCATGTATCAGTTGAGTGTCCCAATTCCTCTTATTTTCAGGGAACATTTTCTTAATAATCCTTACCAAAATTTTATTGGATGACTCAACCAATCCATTAACTTGACGGTAATAAGGCGTGGAATGAGTCAATTCAGTCCCATATTGTTGATAAAATTTTTACATCTTAGCAGACTTAAAGGCCATTGCATTATCAATTACTAATTTATGTGGACAACCAAATATTGACATAATATTTTCCAATAGAAATTTGATAATTACCATATTAGTAGAATTTCTGGTTGGTATAGCTTCAATCCATTCTGTGAAATAGTCTGTATTTGTAAGAATACATCTATGATATCTCGATGAAGGTGGATTGATTTCACCGATGAAGTCTAGCCCCCACTGCTAGAAAGGAACATTTGCTGATATAGGAATGAGAGGTAATGGCAGCAATTTCTTTTGACCAGCAAATTTTGAACATTCGACACAACTCCTATCTTTGGCAAAGGCATCAGAGAAAAGAGTTGGCCAATAATAGCCAGCTCTTAAGATTTTGTTTGCAGTGGCTCTCCAATATAAATTCCCCCCACACACTCCTGCATGTATCTCTGTCATAATCTCCTAGGATTCTAGATCATCTACACATTTTAACAAGACTCCAACATGATCCTTCCTGTAAAAATGGTCTTCCAAAATGAAATAATTCATAGCTCTCAATTTAAAATATCTTCTTTTAGATTTCTCCATTTTAGGTGGACAATTGAAATTCAACAAAAAGTAAAATATATCCTTGTACCAATATGAATTAAATATTTCAGGATAATTAGCAATACCTTCTCCATATTCTCCTTTAGCTACCGCTACATTCAGATTTAAAGCTTTGCAATTAGATTCAGCCATCAAGCGAGCCAAACCTTGACCCTTTATTAATTTTGTTGGTTTTATTTCAACATCAAATTCTAGAATCTTGGTCAATCATCATCCCCTCCTTCCATCTATATCTAGCTGCAGCAACACATATTTAACAGTGATATCGGGCACAAAAGAAATTGTTTTTTAGTGCAACACATAAACTCAAAAATGATTCAAAGCCTTAACTAGCGTATATGCTTTTTTTTTCAGTCAAGTTGTACTTTAATTGAGCATCCCTTAAAGCATGACTGAAAAATGAAATTGGTTGCTCCAAACCCTCCTTTTTCTTCTATGGTAAGACAACCGCAACTGTTTCTTCTGAAGCATATGAAAAAATCATAAAATCCTTTTCAAAATCAGGACTAATCAAAATTGGTGCTTCATTCAAAGCAGACTTAATTGCTGAAAAAGAATTCTTTGCTTCATCTCACCACTTAAATTCTGCATCTTTTTTTAGTAAGACATTTATATGTTTGACCAACTCTGCAAAGTTGGAAACAAAATGCCTCAAAAAATTGATTTTCCCTAAAAATGATTGCAACTCTTTTTTATTTCTTGGCAAACCAATATTCTAAATAGCTTCTACTCTTCCTAGAGCAATACAGATGCCAATTTTTGTTACAATATGTCCCAATAACTTACCTTCTTGGATAGTAAAAGATGACTTTTTCAGGTTTAAGGACAAACCAAACTTTCTACATTTGTCAAAAACTTATTTCAAATGTTTCAAGTTATCTTCATCAGATTTTGAATATACTATGATGTCATCCAAATAGATGACCAAAAATATGTCCTTTTCTCCCGCAAAGGCAATTTCCATTGCCCTTTGAAACGTTTCACCTGCATTCTCAAACCAAATGGCATTTTGTTGTACATGAATGTGCCTGAGGGTGTGGTAAAAGTTGTTTTTTCTCTGTCTTGACTGTCAACAAAAATATGATTATAGCCTGAAAAGACATCAATCATTGACAGTCTTTTGGATCCTACGACCTTCTGGAAGATATAATCCGTCTTGGGCAGTGGATAGTTATATTTTAATGAACACTGGTTCAGGTTACGAAAATCGACACAAATTCTTATCTCTCCATTATTTTTCCGGACCAGGACTATATTAGCTACTCAGTTAGAAAATCTCAAAGTTAGAATTATCTTTACCTCCCATAATTTTTTTCTTTCTTTCTCAACGATTGGGAGCAGCATGGGATTGATATGTCTAATTCTTTGTGCTACGAGCTTTGCATCTGTTTTCAAAGGGATATTTTTCTCCATTACTCTCCTATCATAAGTTTTCAATTCACTATAAGACCATGCAAAAATATCAGAAAATTCCTTCAGCAGTTTGATATATTTTGTTCTTGTTTCAATAGGAAGGAATCAGGACACTTTTACTAATATTGGCTGGTCTTCCGTACCAATGTTACATTCTATTATACTCTCTCCATCAACCTTGCTTTCAAGCATAAGAAAAACATAATTATTATCAAACAGTATTTCTAAAGGAACTAAACCCCTAGGAATAAAGTTAGTTTTCATATCTATAATGTTTTTTCCAGCCATAGTTTTCTTAAAAGGGTTGTTGTTTTGGTTTTCAATAATTTCCTGCTCATCATCAATTTTTATGTCTAAAAATTTCCAAATCTCCCTGCCATCCTCAAATACTTGCCAGTGCTTAATGTTATCAGCAATTGAAGTTATTGTTTTGATTTGAAGATCATAGGTTGCCTTGAAATCTAGAGGAACTTTGAAATTACTAGCAATAATTGCTAGTGAATCAAAAATTTGATTTTCTTCTGTAGTGACAAAATTTATATTAAATTCTAAAAAGTAATCTTCATTCAAATCTCAGACTTCATTCCTATAATTACTCAATTTGGAATTTTTCACTTGGTAATTGTTTCTCACCTGCTTAATCACCAACTCTGAATCACCAAAACCAATTAGTTGTTTTGCTCCCAAATCTTTCGCTGCCTTCATACCCAGCACAAGTGCTTCATATTTAGCAGTGTTGTTAGTGGTAACAAATTGTATTTTGTATGATATGGTTACCTTCTGCTGAGTAGGAGAAATGAGGACTACACTGGCTCCCGATCCATCTCTTAATGAGGCTCCATCAAAGTACAATTTCCAAATCTTCCCTTCTTCCGAATACTGCTCATTTTCACCTTGAAAGTGCTATTTTTCACTTATTTTGGGCTAGAAATCATTATCATCATGAGCAAGGTGCAAAATTGATTACCCCAATTCATTTTCTTAAGCATATATGGGATGGTTTGATGGATTGTGCTGATCACTAATGATGTAGGCCATTTTAGTTTCCCTATATAGCCTTCTAAATTCCCTTCCAAATACTGGGATGGTAACATATGACATGTCCATATGAAGGGTACCTCCCAATTTCTTAGACCAAGATCTGGAAAGTAACATCCAAAATCTAGAAGGAATGTGGGCAACTACAATGTCCATCACTAAGCTCTTCATAGGTAGCTGGGTAAGGGAAACAACCAAATCCTTAAACACTCCTAGACACTTGAATTTTTGGAGTCAAAGGTGTCAAGGTCACGATATTGCTTGGTGATCTCTAATCCCAATTCATCCATCACTTTATTTGGCATGAGATTGTGGAAAGTTCCAGAATCTAATAGAAAATTATGCAACAATTTGTCATGTATATTGAGTAGAAAAGTGGTAATTTATCATCATTTTGGTCTTGGAAATGACAACCTAGATAAATATTGGGATGTTCATCGTCAAGGTTGAAGGAATCAAGAGCGAGAGGAGGTTGTAGTAGACTTTTGAAGGATTCTTTATATGGTAGGTTTTTCAATAATTCCAGTAGTGGGATTGAAATTTTGATTTTATTCAATTTAGATTTGAAACTGAAATAAATTACAAGTAATTCCTTATTTTCTGCACCAATTTTGACAACTGGAGCATAATGTTGAGGTGAAGCAACCTCATTTACCATGGCCTTCTGTTTAGCAGCTTGTTTATCTGAATGTGATTTTTATTGAGGCTACTGAACAGGACCTTTGGACCTCAAAGGGTAATCTTTGTTTTGAACTTCTTGTTGTTTTTTATAATTCTATGCATAAATTTTAGCATTCATAACATAAAAAAAAAACAAATCCTTGATTTCTCTTCATATTCCTACAATGTCAAACATTTTGACTATGAATTTTCTCCCACATGGTTTATTTCTTCATTTTGTTCCTCATTTCCTTGATGTTCTTCTTCAGCAAAATTATTCAAAGGAGGCTAAACATTTTGATCATCAACATTCCTCCTTGGGCGCTGTAGGATTTTTTGAGGCTGAAAAGGCCTCTTGAAGAGAGCTTGATTTCTATTAGCTCCGTTTTCATTGGCTCTAGCAGCTGGTTTATTTTCTACCTCTAATTTTGACATCTTAGAGGCAAGTTCCTTGGTCAAATTGGACATTTGATCAATATTTTATTCTGCTGAAAGAGACTTAAAATAAGAAGGCTCTTCATCTTTCATCTTGTTTCTATCTTTTACTGCCTTTTCTTCCTCCATTTTTAATTTATTAGAAGCCATGAGATTATACTGCACTCCAATTGTAGCCTCTTATATAGTTGTCAATTTATATTCTTTTTCAACCCTCAACCATAAGGAAAACTCAGAATATAAAGCATTTGCAAATTTTATCATAGTTGTGGTTTCAGTAGGTTTAATTTCTTCAGGAATTTTCTGGTAAAACTTATTAAAACTCTTAGTAAAATCAGCCAAAGACTGATCTGCCTTCTTATTCAAGGTTCCAAATTCTGTAAGATAATAAACATAGTATTTCCTATCACCCCAATGCTTAAAAAAATATCTCTTCTAATTCATCAATTCTCGTTATTGAATTTGGAGCCAAAATTATGAACCATTTTCGAGCTTCACCATCCAAGCTCTGAATAAGGAGTCTTGAAAAAAAATATTCATGTTTAATATTCTGGTTATCAGCATAACTATAGAAAGCCACTAAATGTTCCTCAGTAGAAACAACTTCTCCCTCCCAGTGTATTTTACAAGATATTTCAAGTAATCTACTTAGGGAAGTGGATTTAAGGGTTGAGGGAGAACAAGTGATGCATATCTCACAACCACTATCTGCTGCATCCTTATAAGGGCAAGTTGGGCCATATTTTGCTAATGTACAATTAATGTAGTTGTTTGAGAAATAGAAATTACAATTGGTGAATTCTGATTCCGATTTAGGATAGCATAAAATTGGGGGTCTTGAGATGATTTTTAAAGCTTTGGAATTGAGAAGAGTGGGTTTTCAAAAAGATGAACAAAGGATATCTTGACTTCTCCTTCAATAGAAAAATCGGAATCTAAAGTTGTCTCTTGAGGGGATGGAGTTAATTCAGCTTTATTTTGTTGAGCAAGGAAATTAGATAAATTAAAAGTAAGACCTTCAGGTACAGTGTCTTCAAGTGGATGAGAGGAAGATGACCCAACAACTGGATTTGGAGAAAAAGTAAAATACTCTTGTTGAGGGGTAATAAGATACTGGCATTCAGGATGAGTCTGAAGGAAATTTTAAATAGTCTTCAAGTATTCTTCAGTCAAACTATCCATATCAAGGAAACGTGCAATAGCCAATACTTGTTCTAATTCCCCTTTAGTCAGCACAAAATCTTCTGACTTTTTTTCAACACTTAAAAATTTAGTTTCTTCCTCTTTGACTAGAGCAATACTTATTTCAGTTTTACTAGGTGATGAGTAAGAAAAATTTTCAGGTGAGCCTAGGTTAACAACATCCACTTTATTTTATAGGGGAGTAGCTTCAACTTGAAATTGTTCAACAGAATATTTTGAAACTAAAACCTATTTATATTCTAAAGTAGATAGAGGTACCTGTTAGTCATCAGTCATTTTTTGCCTTGACGATGAATAAATGACTATCCCAAGATTTCTAGAAACAAGGTTCATAGACATTGTGAGTTCTAGAAATCTCATTGCCTTCATTATCCTCAAGATAATTTTTCACTATCTCATCACTCCATAATGTCTATCTTTGCTTACCAGTCCTAGAAAACCCATTAGGTTCTTATATCACCCATTATGTGCATATGTATTCACCTTTGGACCAAATCCTCTATTTTGTTTTCCTAAAAATTCCCCACTACCACCTAAGCCTACTAATCAAATAGCTTTGCTATGCCTCCCATGATACTCTCAAACATTTATGGTCTCAAATTGTCTCTGTAGACCCTTTGGGAAGTCAAGTATCTTGGATTTTGGATCTTCAATAGACTGAGCTTATCATAGATCTTCTATTACACTTGGTGATCCCTAATTCTAAGTCTCAGTCCAAAATCCAGGTCTAAGAAAGCGTCCATTAGGTCACCTAAGGTCTCACTGAGTCATAGGATGGATTTGGTGCCCTAAAAACTATGTCTTCCTGTATGAAGATATTGTGTTCAAAGAGGAATAAAGTCAAGCAATTTGATCCAAGACTGATCAACAGTCATCCAAGAAAAGCCTCCTTGGCTTCGAGCACAAATACTGCAAGGGACAACTGCCCTTGTTCACATTTTTGCAATAAATTATGAAGGTTGCCATCAGCAATAAGAACAGTTAAGGTAATAGGATCTAATCATCACCAGGAGACATCCACAAACAAGAAAAAGGCAGCAGGCCTGTGTTTAAAAGAGAATCAGGGTTTTTATGGTTGGTTAACAAAATAGTGGTAATAAGAAAGAGACCATCACAAAGGCTACAAGGACAGAAACCACCTCAAATCCATCGAGTGCACATTGAATATTTTTTACAAATGATAAATAAATTTTGAGAGGCTATAGATAACTTAGAAGACAATACTCCTTGTTTTTCTCTAGAAGCCCTAAAACCCAGGGATTTGGAAAAAATGAAAAAATGATCAAAAGATGATGATAGAGTGTCCTTCATTACAACAGATGGCTACCAGAGAATTTGAAGCTACCTTTCTAGGGTTTGTCAAAAACAACACTGTTTTCACCTGCACTAAAAGGAGAGATGGAAAAGAATATCAGTTTAAAAGGGCTAACCTCCCAAATGAAAAATGTCTTCAAAGTAAACAAGAGGAGGCAAGCATAAGGTTGAGTCTCTGAAAATTCCCAAGTTATCAGAAAGAAGAAGGGTGAAAAGGACATCAGAAAATCAACACCACAAGAGGACAAAAAAGTGCCTTGAGGAAGTTTTCAAAACCCTCTAAAGGACAAAAGGTTATGAAACAAATGAAAAAATACCAAGACATGGTAAAAATGGCTTTGTTGGTTTGATTTATATTTTTCAAAGTGCATAAAGGTTTTTGAATTCATTTTTTAGCTCATTCCCGCACTTGGCAAGAAAGGAAGAAGCTTCAAAGAAGAAATTAAAGGTTTCTGGGCCGTTTCTGGGCAAACTATTCAGGCACTACGCAAAACTTAGGCACAACAGAAAAAGGGAGTCAGTTCTATGCAAACCCCCACCCCTCCCATTTATTTTTACATGGCGCTACGCAAAAAAACTTTGGTGTTGCACAAACGCAGGCCTAGCTCGCCTTGAAGATGGAAAACCCTACCTCTCACCTGACACTTCAAAATTTTCTTTGGGCATTGCGTAAACAGGCTGCCCAGCTCGCCTAATCAACGTGCAGAGACTGCCTATTCCTCCAGACACTGTAAAAAAAAATGGCCCGACCTGCCCACAAGGTGTGCAGACCGCCCGACGCTACGCTAATCGCTGTTCAAACTCATGGGCACTGCGCAAACTGCCCGACCTAACAGCTCAGGCAGAGGCATTGTGCAAAATCCAGGATGGTGTAGAAAGTGTAGCAAAGACCCCTGATGCCTAAATTCATCCTTTTAGAAGCTTCCAAGATTGAAGAAAGTTGAAGAAAATGGTAATTGGTATTTTCTCTTGATCACCCAAGAAAATTTGCAAAACAATCTTGGTTTTGTTTTTGGTTATTGACGTAAAAACCCTAGAAGGGTGAAACCCTAGGTCAAAGTCACAAAGGAGCCTTTCTCTTTTAAAAGGCATTTTCAAACCAAATTTGATAGTAGGGGTGGGTAAGGGAATTAAGGTTGTTACTATATTCTCATGATTAAACTCCTCAAGATACAAAACCACCCACAACCTTAGAACTGATCTCCTTAGCTAAAGTTGACCTCATCATCATTTCTCACTTGGTTTTTCCACTAAACCTCAATTTTCAGAACAGTGTCTCCCATCACCATGTTAGAGACTAAAAAAAGCAGTGGTAGTGGAGGAGTTCAAAAGCCTTCAAAGACAAACCACAAGGGAGGGAAAGTTAATAGGTTGGAACCCCAAAATACAGTGGCTATCACATCTTATCCTAGGTCTTGTCATCCTTTCAGAACATAAGTTGTTTTCAGTTTTGTGAGAAGGTCAAGCAGGTGAAGAGAAATCCTGAGCTTACAAGGCTCCTCATCCTCAATTTACAAAACAAGCATGCTGACCTTGCAGGGTTGAAATTCAAGATTTCAACAATGTCCATATCTGAATCCACAGGTATCCCTTTAGTGGGTGAGAAATGGTTCAAGAATGGTAAGCTAGAAAGAGATTTATTTTTTCCATTTATCAAAAGGAGGTATAGAGAAGGAAGTATCACAGTTTTCCCTTTCTCACATATCAAACACAGGTATACACCCTTGATGTTGGCTATCATGAAATACTTCACCTATGAGGGGAGATACTCCAGGGTCTATACCTATCATCTTAGACTCCTTATGCATTTAACAGGGGTTAAGGCACTTGACCTACCCTTCTATCTCTACAAGAGTGTTATGAAAATGTGTTCTGTTGTCCAAAGGAGCAGTTACCCCCAACAAATGTATATCTTGTTCCACCATTCCTTGATCAAGATGGTGGTTGTACATCAGCTAGAGAAGCAGGGTGTATCTTGGGATGTTTTCATAAGAAATGAGTTCTTCTCAAACCCACAACATCCTCTTCAAACAAATATGCCTTCCTCATCTGCACAAGTGCCCTCACCACAGGCACACATCCCTTCCTCTCCTTCTCTTGATGCATCAGGTGAAGCAAGGAGTGGAACTCAAGGATCACATAGAGATCAAGGTGAGGGTGAAGAAGTCAATGAGGTAAACACAGAAATATATGAAGAAGAGGTAGAGGATATGGGAAGTGATGGAGGAAACAGGGATGAAACACAAAGCAGTTAGCATAATGAACAAACAGATCACAGATGATTGTCATGACACTGATCAGTTTCTAGATAACTAAGAAACTAAAAATGATAGTACAGGAAATGACCAAGGAGAGAACCTTAGTAAATAAAAAAGCTAAGATGAGGTTTATGGTAGTGATGAGGGTCAAAGAAATGATGAAAACATGGTCAAAACTACCATCATCACCCCTGACATATGCACATACTACAGAGGACAAAGAGATGTGTTTTCTACCTCAAAAAGGCAAAGGGCCATCTCTCCTTAAGCTATCAAAATAGTGGACAAGGGAAAGGAAAAGGTGAAAAATATTGAGCAGCAAGTAAAGGTGAGGAGGAGTAAAAGGATAAAGAAAACTACTCAAGGGCTTGAGTTCATTGACTTAGACAGTGATAATGAGGATGAGGAGATGACCACTAAAATGCTACTCCAAGACAAAGATGCATAAATCAGGGAGAGGGAGAACGATTTTGAAAGAGAACAACACGTCATTCAGTACTACAAGAATGATCAAAAGTACTTCAAGAAGATCAAGAGAGGCCTTGCTCTCCAAAATAAGATGACCAAGCATTACGCAAAGAAGAGCAGGCTTGCTTGTGCCAAACTCAAGGAGGCCCTCCTTGAGGTAAGAAACCTAAAAGAGGAAAATGAGAATAACAACCTTGGAATTTTGGCTTAGGCTTCTCCAAAGTTTTCTGAAAACATGTAAGGGAACTCTCCACCAATTTTCAAGGGATTTGGAGAAAATTTTGTTTTTTGAGAAATTTTGGCCTAGATTGCGCAGCGCCACTGGCACTCAACACAAATATGGGGCATCTTTAAGAGGGAATATTGAAATTTTTGGATTTATCATGACCTTCACAGCATCCACACAAAATTTTAGAATATTTGGAACAGTTTTGACCCCTCAAAAGTTCAAAAAACACCTCAAAAATCACCTTTCTGCCCCTGTTTTAGGCCTGGCACTGTGCAAATGATAGTCTAGGGATTTTGGAATCTTTTATGGGGTCATAGGAGCTAGATCAGAAAAAAAAAAAAAAAAAAAAATTATTGGAAAGTAGACTCTTCAGGCTTTCCAACAAGCCATCACGGAGCCAAATCCCACATCAGGAAGTGGTCCAAAACTTGGTTGCAAAACAACCCATTTTCTGCAAAAGTAGTGCTCCACAAACAAACTATCTTTTTGGAAAAAAGTCAACAAAAGACACAAATTTATGGAAAAATAGTTTTTTAATATTTTCTTGGGCAAAACACTCTAGATTTGATTGAGGAGTTATTTTATGATATTTTTCATTTATTAGCTTATCTATTATGTGTGTTCGGCCTTCCATGGTCATTAAGCACATTAATGACATTTATGACAGAATTAGGGTTGCTTGAAGCCTCTTATGGTTTCCACCTCCTCACATGCTCCGTAAATAGAGCATGAGGCTCTTATGTATTGTGTTGGCATTTGGTAACTGATTTTGAAGTAATACATAGTATCTTGGAGCTTGAAAATAATTCGATGTCTTGGAGCTTATGAATGCCTTGATTTGTTTGTTGATGGAGGAGGATTGGTTGCGGGATCCATGAGCCTGGTTGATGGTGAAGTGTTTATTTTTTTCATGTTTTATAGTTTATCAGTGTGTTTCCATCTTTCTATGCTGCAGTAGGACAAAGAATTTAGACTAAGAAATGTTTCTGATGGAACCTTAACTCTATTTGTTCTTCATTGCCTTAATGTTTTCTTTTGTTAGGACATGTTACGGGATCCTTCTTTTCTCTCTAATATCTCCTAGGTTTGTTTATTTCATGCATGGTTTAATACAATAGGTATCAAGCACGATTCATGGTTATCTTTGCTTACTTGTTGCCACTAAAGCATTGTTCTTGAAATCTCTCTTTAAAGCATCGTTACTTAGGTTTGTCAAAAAAAATTTGTGTCAAATCATACTCTTTGCACTTGCTTCGTTAATTGTTTTAAAGATCTCCATAGCTATACTCTTGGATGTTTAGGAGTTACCTCCTCTTTGATTGTAGTTATTTGTGACCTTAAATTTTTTCTAATTTTGAAGGTGAATTTACTAAAGTTAGATAAGCTCTTATGCTTTCTATGTTTCACTGGAATGTTTATCTTGGATATTGATCAGTTTTAGTATTGTTCGTTGAGATTAATGGTTTTCCATACCTCATGAGTTATATATTTTTCTTATCTTTGTTGAAATATCTCCTTGTTTAAGTATATGATAGAGAATTCTTTACTACTCTTTGTAAAAGTTTGTTTCTCAAAATTAATGTCCATCTCATGATCCTTCAAACCCCAAAGATGCACCAACCAAGCTAGATTTTTGCTATAATACTCCCTAGTCCATTAATGAACCTATCATGACCTTGTTAGACTCCATTTCCCAATGACTTGAAGTTTTCTTTGTTTCTATCTAGTCTATCTAATCATCATACCCAACCAAAAAACAAACAAACCCAACATTTCATAACTAGCCTAAAGTCAACCCTAATCAGCAAACAAGTT
Source organism: Pinus albicaulis (assembly GCA_034641835.2). Lineage (NCBI taxonomy): Eukaryota > Viridiplantae > Streptophyta > Pinopsida > Pinales > Pinaceae > Pinus > Pinus albicaulis. The sequence continues at coordinate 1,386,597,325 of CM076581.1, forward strand.
CACATATTTGCACATAATAGAGAGATCCCTCTTTGAATCTAGGAAGGGTAGGTGCTTGGATTACAAATCTTGGTTTTATGTTACCCATGTCCATTTGTATCTCAATCAATATAGCAAATTATGGGGAGCTAACATAATGGCGGTCATGGAGGGATTTATGAGTATATAGTTGGTTGAACACCTCTTAAGACTCTTTATACCCTAAGTTTGACTTAGAAAATCCAGTGAATCTACCACCTCATCACCACAGTAACATAATGGTGATCATGGTGGCACTTTGAGTCAAAAACATCCTAGGTGTCCCTTAGGAATTATCAAAATCTTAGTTAAGCTTATAAAATCAACTAATAGCCAAAGAATAGAAACTATTTGCCTCACCATCCTAGCAATATGATGACTCAGCTAGAGGATACTCATTGAAACCTTAGGGTTGCATAAGGAAACTCAGAAAACCCAAAATATTCCCTAGATTGATTTTCTTTTCAAAATTTGGTGGTGGACCATCACATATGTACCCTCAAAACTACAAAAAACATCCACCTGGTGACTCCACTAGCCTCTAGTAGGCCTTTACACTTCACTGGTCCCATACGTTTTCCTAGGATTTGGTAAAATCAGTCCTAATCAGTTTTGAGACCTAGTTATACCTTGTGTCAGTAAAATAAACACTAAGAGAGTTCAACCTTCCAAAAACAGTCCCAAACATTTCAGCCTCTCTGATTTTTGACTAAGATCTGGCTTCACAAAGGATCAATACTAGATCTCATCCAAACCAAAATCCTCCTACCATAGTTGATGACCCAGAAAATATTTTGTGGCAAACTTCTAAAATTGGAAAGTCAACCACTGTTAGGACCATTCATAGAGCAAGCTCTGCACTGGAACACCTTACAATTTCACAAGATCCTCAGTTTGACTTGCACCATACCCAGAACCTATTCATAACTAAGTCACAAAGTGTAATTGACCGAGCTAACCTTGAGCTCATAGATTTACATCAGAGCTCTAGTAGGGAAGCTTCTCCTTCTACTCCACGTGACCTTTAGCTACTCCATCTCTTCAGCTCTTTTCATCCCAAATCTACTCAGAATCAATTTTTTGGCCCAAGTACCTCAACTACACCCATTCACACCACCACTATGCAAACCACTTCACTCCATCCTCCTCCACCTCTCACAAACCCTCCTCTTGTAAATCATCCTTTGTTTCCATTCCTCCCATCATGGAAGTATGGTATTCTCCACTGGCTCTACCACAACCACTATTACCTTTACCAAATTATTATCAGTCCAGGATCCCTCACTTCACGGGGCCTGAATCCATCACTGTCCAGAAACATGTAGATAGAATAAATTATGCTTTTGACTACATGGATATAGAAGAAGAAACTATGCAAATGAGGATTTTTGCCTAGAGCCTGGGAGGAGATCCCAAGAAATGGTTCAAAAAATTACCTCCTAATAGCATACATTATCTCCCTTCCCTCTACCAAACTTTTGTAAACAAGTGGGAAATCAAGAAAAACCCCCTTCAAATTCTTCCCGAGTATAAAAATCTTAAAAGAAATCCAGGGGAAAGTGTTCAAGACTACTCCACTAGGTTTAACAGTGTTTACAATGCCCTCCCACCTCACTTAAAACCTCCCCAAGGCTTGGCCTTACTAAAATTTCTAGAAACATTTGATGCTGACATGGCCAATGAACTAAGGGAGAGAGATTACCTAACTCTAGAAGACATGCAAAAGGGGGATGTGAGTGTAGAAGCCAACTTAATTGAGAAAAGAGATAGGATGGGATTAGATAAGAGAGTAACCTATAAATATGAAACAATACCTTCAACCTCCTCTTCCGACACCAAAATTGACTCCGTAGTCAAGACAATGGAGAGGATGATGGAAAAAATAAGTTTGAATGAGAGAACACCTCCTAGGGAAAACCAATTCAATCCTCAAAATAGGAATAGGAATCAAAATTTTAGAAGAGACCCTCCCCAAATTAGACAAAGAGAGAATGAAAAACAAATTGGACCCCCTTTCCAAGACAACTATGTAGATGAAGAGGAGAGAGAACTAGAACAGTTGGAAGAAGACCATGTAAATGTCATAGGTTATAATGATGAGGATAATAATTTTCTTACCGAAGAAGAACAAAGGATGTTCTCTTCAAAACCAAATGAAAAATCATATGAATATTCCAAAGACTAGAAAGTAGGATTTGAGAATGTCATAATGGAAGTTCATAGGCAATATGACCTTAGGAGAAAAAAGAATCAATATATTACTAAAACAAATCAGTCAAGCACTGCTGTTAGGAAAATTCCTGAACATATGCATAAAAGGACAGTGGAAAAGACAAATACTATGGCTAAGAAAGCTGATCTAAACAAGCTAAAAACCAGCCAGCCTAGTAATGATTCAATCTGCCCTAGTACTTCAACTAGTGGCCCTGAAAAAACATTGATGTCCAAACCATCAAATCAGAATCAAAAAATCAAAAATGTAGAAAAGTTTATGGCTGATAAAACCGATGTAAATGTAATAAAGACACCTACGCCTTTCAGCTTTGAAGGGGAGATTCCCAAAATCAAGATAACCATGCCCCTCACTGAATTGGTGACCCGAGAGGTATATAGATCTCAATTTTTCAAAGTGTTAAACATAGAGAATGATACCAACACTTTAAACTTAACTGATGATAAACCAGAGATGTTGTTTGGTCCTGAAGTAGAGGGAAAATATCAAGAAGGAGCTATCCCCGCTTTTTATGTCAGTCTGAACATACATGAAAAATTTATGCATAATGCTATGCTATACTACAGTGCCTCACACAACCTCATGCCTAAGATTGTGATGGAGAGATTAGGCCTAGAAATCACAAAGCCTTACAAAAACTTGTACTCTTTTGATTCAAGTAGGGTTAAGTGTTTATGCCATCAAGGATCTGTGTGTCAATCTGGCACAAATCCCCGCTAAAAGTCTTGTCATGGACATAGTTGTTGCTGACATCCCCCCAAAATATGGCATGCTTCTATCTAGATCATGGGGGGCCAAACTCCAAGGTAGTCTTCAAATGGACATGACTTATGCCACCATCCCTGTCCTCAACCAAACAAGGAGGTTGTACCGGGAATCCCACATGAAATATATGATGAGTAGCTTATATAGGCGAAATAACACACCGGTTTATTCCATTCACTCATACCTTGACTCATTTATCTTGTACAATGAAATGATATTAATGAACAAGTGAATGAAAGTGGAGGAGAAATAAGCCTCCCAGATCAACCAAATCAGCCCTCTAATCAAGAAAATGACACACAATACTTTAGCATTCCTGAGGTACAAAACAGTGACAAATCTAAAATTGACACACTTTGGCATATGTGCTTTGATGGCTCTTATGGTAAGACTGGCTCAGGAGCTAGAGTTTGGATCCATAACACAAATGAATGCCATTCCTATAGACTATATTTCCAGTGCACTAATAACATTGTAGAATATGAGGCTCTCCTTATTGGTTTACATTTACTTAAAGACCTCAAAGCTAAGAAAATCTCGGTTCAAGGAGATTCAGAACTGAAAAATAAAGGGATAATATTCAACCAAGAACCCTAGACTGAGAGAGTATAGAAATGCTTCCCTATACCTTTTCAAAACCTTTGAGAAGTATGAGCTCACTTTCATTCCTAGAGCCCAAGAATTCCTTGCCAATGAGCTTGCTTTTGCTGCCAGCAATTGCCCATTACCTTATGAAATTAAACAATACCTCATCAAAGTTAAAAACATGCCTACTGTATCAGACAACTTGGACCATTGGCAAGTTTTTGAGAGTGACGAGCAAATAGATGATTTTCTGCAGTCAAGAAATGAATTTGCAAGCACAAAACAGATTTTAAGATTTGAGAGAAATATTTTTGCTGAAGACGACACTCCCAAAACAGAGTTATCCTTTGATGGTGATATAAACCACATTCAAAATCCTTGTGTTGCAGAAATATTCGATAAATTAGATCAAATATAACATGAGGTTTTGCAATGTAAAGATGACACCTTGCCAAGAGGCCTTACACAATTAGAAGAGTTGTTTGATTTTATTGATGTAGCATTGGAAGAGCCCAAAATAATCAGGCTGTCCAAAAATATCCCTTCCCACACAAAATAGAAATACATTGAGCTTTTTATATAATATAAATATGTGTTTTACTGGGGGTATGAAGACCTGAAATCCTATGACACAAAAATCATTCAACACAAAATTCCTCCCAAAGAAAATCAAAAACCCTTCAAAAAAAAATTGAGAATGATTAACCCCATCTTTTTACCTTCAGTTTAGAAATAAATCAAAAAAATGTATGATGTCATGATCATAGTCCCTATCAAATACTCGGAATGGGTGTCTAACCTTGTGTCAGTTAGGAAGAAAATCGGGGAGATTAGACTTTGCATTGACTTCAGAAATTTGAACAAGGCCTCCTTAAAGGATAATTAGCCCTTGCCTAAAATGGAGCACATACTCTAAAAGGTAGTTGGCTCACAAAGAATCTCATTACTAGATGGCTTCTCAGGTTATAACCAAGTACTAGTCTTTCCAAGTGACCAACTCAAAACTCCTTTCACTACACCTTGGGGTACATTCATGTATGTTAAAATTCCATTCAGTTTAATGAATGTAGGGACCACTTTCCAAAGGGAAATGGACATAAATTTTTCAGAGGAGATAGGTTACTTCATAGTCATATACCTTGATGACATCACTATCTACTCTAAAACTGATGAAGAACACTTAGTCCACTTGAGAATTTTTTCTGAAAAGTGTAGAAAGTATGGTCTATCTCTGAATCCTAAGAAAACTCTGTTTGGCCTTAAGGAAGGAAAACTCTTAGGCCACATCATCTCTAAAGAAGGAATCAAAATAGATCCTAAAAGGATAGAATGCATATTACAAATTAGCCATCCTAGAAACATTAAAGAGTTGCAATATTTCATTGGGAAGATCAACTTCCTAAGAAGATTCATCCCCAACCTTGCTGAATTGCTAAGGAATATTACAAACATGGTGAAAAATGAGGTAGGATTAAAGTGGAATATGGAAGAAAAACAATCTTTTGAGCTGGTAAAACAAGCACTCACACAAACACCAGTCTTAATCAGTCTTGACTTCACCAAGGATTTCTACATCTTCTCATTTTCATCTGAACACACTGTTGCTGCAGTATTATTGCAAAATAACATCATGGGGCAATAACAACTCATAGCTTTCTTTATCAAGGCCTTCAGGGATGCTCCTCTAAATTATAACATCATGGAAAAGCAAGCCTTTGCCTTAATCAAAGCTTTGAAAGATTTTAGAGTTTATATTTTGCATTCACATATCGTAGCTTTTGTCTCGCACAAAGTGGTCAAAGACATACTTAACCAGGACCCTGATGGTAAAAGGGGCAAGTGGATTGCTACTATCTTAGAATATTATTTAGAAATCAGACCCACTAAATTGGTTAAAGGACAAGGACTTGCAAAACTTATGGTTGAATCAAATTTCCAAGCTTTAGAAAGTAATATGGTTGATGTGTTAGAGGATACAGAAGAATTTGTAGCTCCATACAATGAAGAAATGTTTTTAAATTCATCTTGGTATGTTGATATCATTTATGTGCCTCTTTATCTCAATGCTCCTCCTTCTCTGTGAAAGACAAAATCTAGATTCTTAAAACAAAAAGCTCTAAATTTCTACATTTTAGATGGAGTATTGTACTGGAAGAGTTATGTTGATTTGTTACTTAAATTTTTTCTTGAAGATGATGCAAAAAATATCATGCATGAATTTCACGAAGGGGAATGTGGAGGTCACCTCTATTAGAAGACTACAGCCAACAAGATCCTTAGAGCTAGCTATTATTGGCCTACCCTTTTTCCTGATACTCACAAACTAGTTGTGACTTGCCATAATTGCCAAATATTCGATGGAAAAAGAAAACTTCTACCTTTTTCTTTGCATCCCATCAGTGTTGAAGCTCCTTTCCAACAATGGGGGTTGGATTTCATTGGAGAAATCCATCCTACCTCATATACTCAACATAGGTGGATCCTCACTGCCACTAATTATTTCACCAAATGGATAGAGGCCATCTCTTCTAGGAATGCCACTGACTTAGTCATTATCAAATTCCCTAAAACCAACATCTTACCCAAGTTTGGTTTTCGTAGAAAAATCATCACTAATAATGTTGCTGCCTTTACATCTAAGAAAATGGTGGACTTTTGTTATAAATATCACATCATACTAGGCCACTCCACTACTTATTACCCGCAAGGCAATGGGTTAGCTAAGTCCTCTAACAAGAGCTTGGTGAACATCATTAAGAAGCTCCTAGAACACAATCAAAAGGCATGGCATGTAAAACTAGTGAATGCACTATGGGCTGATAGACTAACCACCAAGAAATCAATTGGTATGTCTCCCTATCAACTAGTGTGTGGCATGGATGCAGTTTTCCCCACCTCTTTGGGAGTTCCAGTCATGAATATCCTCGAAGAGGTACAATCAGAAGAAAATGACATGCAAATAAGGCTGAACCAAACCACTCATTTGCAGTAGTCAAGAGAGGAAGTTTACAAGAGAACACAAGCAATACAAGACAATATTTCTAAAATGGGATTCAAGAAGGGAAGACAAGGGAAAACATGGTAAGTTTGAAAATTTATGGAAAGGCCCTTACATCATTCATTCAGCTAGAGGCAACAATGCTTTCTTTCTGAAAGAGCTTGATGGAGCAGAAATGTTTGGAGGTCCTGTCAATGGAAGGATGCTAAAACGCTACTTTTTTCAAGATTCCTGAACTTTTCATATAGCACTCACTGTACATAAATTAATTGATTAAGAAACAGAAAATACAAAATCCTTAAAAAATAGAAAAAGGAAAAAGAGGGAAGATTTTGAAATAAAGGTACAGCCCCATACCGAAAAAATAGTGATGCTGAAAGTGTGCAAGTCTAAATGCCACTACTTGTTTTTAAAAAAGAGAAGTCTTGTTCAGTCATCTAGCCTAATCATGGCTGAACATTTTTTTCAATTTATTTGCTGATAGGTTAGTAAAAGGAAGAACTTGTCAAAACATCTAATCTTGACTTGTTAATAGGTGTAGATTAGGAATGAAAGATGTTGGTTCCACATTCTCAAATCTGAACCAAAGAGGAAAATAGGGATGCTTAACAAATGACATATATTGCCCTTATGTTTCCTAAGTTTTCTTTGTACAAAAATAACACTTGTGTGCAGCTTGTTCTAATACCACAACCCATGGTCAATTAGATTGCCTAATCCTGATTTAGCCATGTTTTCAATTTCATGTCAGTAGCTTAGAGAATAAAGTTTGTCAAACAGCTCAATCTTGAAAAATAAGTAGACTAGGTAGAAAATAAAGAGAGTTCAGTAGCCTAATCTGAAATCTCAAAAGAAATAAAAACACATTTAGATAGTTTGATTTTTGTTTTCAAAAAGAAAAATGTCAAGGGTTTGCCAGTTCAAGTGCACCCAAGGAAGAAAAAAATGTTAGGCAAGTAGGTTGGGTAGGTACAGATGATGCTGATATAAATCATGTGTTTTCAGATTACTAAGATCACAGCCTCAAGCAAGCATCAACAAATTAAAAGAGAGAAAAATATGCTCAATGGATGACACACTGGTCTCCATAAAGCCAGAAATCTGAGGTTCTGGACACCTCCTGAAAAGGAGCTACCCTCCCCAAGTGGAGCCACTATTAGTCATCAGTAATTTTTTGCCTTGATGATGACTAAATGACTATCCCAAGATTTCTAGAAACAAAGTTCATAAACATTGTGAATTATAGAAATCTCATTGCCTTTGTTATCCTCAAGATAATATTTCACTATCTCATCACTCCATAATGTCTAGCTTTGCTTACTAGACCCAGAAAACCCATTAGATGCTTGTATCACCCATTTTTTGCATATGTATTCACCTTTGGCCCAAATCCTCTATTTTGTTTTGCCTAAAAATTCCCCTCTACCACCTAAGCCTACCAATAAAACAACTTTGTTATTCCTCCCATGATACTCTCAAACACTGATGGTCTCAATTTGTCTCTGTAGACCCTTTGGGCACTCAAGTATGTTGGATTTTCGATCTTAAATACACTAAGCTTATCATAGATCCTATCTTAAACTTGGTGATCCCTAAGTCTAAGTCTCAGTCCAAAATATAGGTCCAAGAAAGCCTCCATTAGGTCACCTAAGGTCTCACTGAGTCTTAGGATGGATTTGGTGCCCTACAAACTATGTATTCCTGTATGAAGATATTGTTTTCAAAGAGGAATAAAGTCAAGCAATTTGATCCAAGATTGATCAACAGTCATCCAAGAAAAGCCTCCTTGGCTTAGAGCACAAATACTACAAGGTACAGTTTCCCTTGTTCACATTTTTACAAGAAATGATCAAGGTTGCCATCAGCAATAAGAAGAAGTAAGGTAATAGGATTTAATCATCACCAGGAGACATCCACAAACAAGAAAAAGGTAGTAGACGTGTGTTTAAAAGAGAATCAGGGTTTTTATGGTTGGTTAAAAAAACAATGGTAACAAGAAAGAGACCATCACAAAGGCTACAAGGATAGAAGCCATCTCAAATCCATCAAGTGCACATTGGAGATTTTATACAAATGATAAATAAATTTTGATAGGCTATAGAGAACTTAGAAGACAACACTCCTTGTTTTTCTCTAGCAGCCCTAAAACCCATCGATTTGGAAAAAATGAAAAAATGATCAAAATATGATGATAGAGCCTCCTTCATTACAACAGATGGCTACCAGAGAATTTCAAGCTATCTTTCTAGGGTTTTTCAAAAACAACATTGTTTTCACCTGCACTAAAAGGAGAGATGGCAAAGAATATAAGTTTAAAAGGGCTAACCTCCCAAATGTCTTCAAAGTAAACAAGAGGAGGCAAGCATAAGGTTGAGTCTCTGAAAATTCCCAAGTTATCAGAAAGAAGAAGGGTGAAAAGGACATCAGCAAATCAACAGCACAACAGGAGAAAAAAGTGCCTTGAGGAAGTTTTCAAAACCCTCCAAAGGACAAAAGGTTATGAAACAAATGAAAAAAGACCAAGACATAGTAAAAGTGGGTTTGTTGGTTTGATTTGTATTTTTCAAAATGCATAAATGTTTTTGAATTAATTTTTTAGCTCATTCCCGCACTTGGAAAGAAAGGAAGAAGCTTCAAAGAAGAAATTCATGGTTTTTGGGTCGTTTTTAGGCAAATTGTTTAGGCGCTGCGCAAAACTTGGGCACTGCACAAAAAAGGAGTCGACGCTATGCAAACCCCCGCCCCTCCCATTCATTTTTACACGGTTCTGCGCAAAAAAACTTCGGCGTTGCGCAAACTTCAGGCGCTGTGCAAACGTAGGCCCAGCTTGCCTTGAAGACGACAAACCCTGCCTCTCGCCCAACACTTCAAAATTTTCTTCGAGCGCTGCATAGACAGGTCGCCTATCTCACCCGACCGACATGCATAGGCTACCTATTCCTCCAAGCACTGCGTAAACAGACGACCCGACTCACCCAGAAGGCATACAGATTGCCTAGCGCTGCACTAACCACCGTTCAAACTCACGGGTGCTGCACAAACCGCTCGACCCAACAACTCGTGCAGAGGCACTGTGAAAAATCCAAGAAGGTGCAGAAAGTGTAGCAAAGACCCCTGATTCCTAAATTCATCCTTTTAGGTGCTTCCAAGATTCAAGAAAGTTGAAGAAAGTGGTAAGTGGTATTTTCTCTTGATCGCCCAAGAAATTTGCAAAAAATATTGGTTTTTTTTTGTTATTAAGGTAAAACCCTAGAAGGGTGAAACCCTAGGTGAAAGTCACAAAGGAACCTTGCTCTTTTAAAATTCATTTTCAAAAAAAATTTAATAGTAGGGGTGGGTAAGGGAATTAAGGCTATTACTATATTCTTGTGATTAAACTCCTCAAGCTGCAAAACCACCCACAACCTCAGAACTCATCTCCTTAGCTAAGTTGAGACCTCATCATCATTTCTCACTTGTTTTTTCCACTAAACCTCAATTTTCAGACCAGTGTCTCCCATCACCATGTTAGAGAATGAAAACGATAGTGGTAGTGGAGGAGGACAAAGGTCTTCAAAGACAAAGCACAAGGGAGGGAAAGTTAATAGGTTGGAAACCCAAAATACAGTGGCTATCGCATCTTCTCCTAGGATCTTGTCATGCTTTCAAAACACAAGGTGTTTTTAGTTTTACGAGAAGGTCAAGCAGGTGAAGAGAAATCCTAAGATTACAAGGCTCCTCATCCCCAATTTACAAAACAAGCATACTCACCTTGTAGGGGTGAAATTTGAGATTTCAGCAATGTCCATATCTTAAGCCACTGGTATCCCTTGAGTGGGTGAGAAATGGGTCAAGAATGGTAAGCTAGAAAGATATTTATTTTTTCCATTTATAAAAAGGAGGTACAGAGAAGGCAGTATCACATTTTTCCCTTTCTCACATCTCAAACAGAGGTATACACTCTTGATGTTGGCTATCATGAAATACTTCACCTGTGAGGGGAGATACTATAGGGTCTATACCTATCATCTTAGACTCCATATGCATTTCATTGGGGTTAAGGCACTTGAACTTCCCTACTATCTCTACAGGAGTGTTATGAAAATGTGTCCTGTTGTCCAAAGGAGGAGTTACCCCCAACAAATGTATAGCTTTTTCCACCATTCCTTGATCAAGATGGTGGTTGTACATCAGCTAGAGCAGCAGGGTGTACCTTGGGACGTTTTTGTAAGTAATGAGTTCTTCTCAAACCCACAACATCCTCATCAAACAAATCTACCTTCCTCATCTATACAAGTGCCCTCACCACAAGCACACATCCCTTCCTCTCCTTCTCTTGATTCATCAGGTGAAGCAGGGAGTGGAACTCAAGGATCACATAGAGATCAAGGCGAGGGTGAAGAATTCAATGAGGCAAACATAGAAATATATGAAGAAGAGGAATAGGATATGGGAAGTGATGGAGGAAACAGGGATGAAACACAAGGAAGTGAGCATAATTAACAAAAAAGATAATAGTGGAGATGATGGAGACAATAGGGAAGAGAAGCTAGATGAGGAAGGCAGTCAACAAAGTGCGCAAGACAACCAAGGAAATATTCATGACAGTCATGACAACTGTCATGACTGTCATGACACTAGTCAGTTTCTAGATAACCAAGAAACTCAAAATGATATTACAGGAAATGACCAAGGAGAGAACCTCAGTAAAGAACAAAGCCAAGATGAGGCTGATGGCAGTGATGAGGGTCAAAGATGTTGGGTATGTGTTATATTCTTTCCACAACTAGCCCCATGCACTGTACATTGTGCCAGGAGCAGCAGGGGGGTCACAAGGGAGGAGGCAACCTCCATTGTTGGGGTCCGAGGCAGTGCCCCAACGAAAATTGTTTTGGTGTGTGGACCCACTCATAAGCGAACCCACCCTTGTTCTGTGCATGAGTTTGCACATGGTTTTGGGGTACGATGGTTTTCGGCCCCTGGTATTTTGTAGATCTGGTCAAGGGAACTATGGTTATGTTCTAATCCAGGGTTAATGGATTGGGGTTTATGTATGCTTCGGCATGTATATATATGTGTTGTAACACTAAAAGGAATATAATGAAAAATCAAGCTAGTCATCTCGATTTGGGATCCAGGGGAAAATCTCTGTGTTTATCTGTTTTATGTTTTATGCTCTCGCTATTGTTTATTTTCTGTTATAAGATTCGTGTGTAGATAATTTATGTGCGGGGTTAAAACCTACATTTGGTATCAAAGCTATTTCAGCTTCAAGGGGACGCCTTTTTTGTTGAGGGTTTTTTGCTCGGGCCTGAGGTAGAGCCTGTTGAGTGGGAGATCTGCGGGATCGATTCTTGCGGTGAAAGAAGATGGCGAGTAGCGGAAAGATAGAGATCGAGAAATTTAATTGTCAGAGTTTTCAGTTGTGGAAGCTCAAGATGGAGGATCTGTTGGTGGATAAAGATCAGTGGATGGCGGTAGATCCAAGTACTAAACCAACGGCAATGTCAGATGAAGACTGGAAGAAACTGGATCGGAAGTCTAAGAGCACAATACGGTTGTGTGTCTCAGATTCAGTATTGTTGAATGTATCTGGGGAAGCTACGATGAAGAATTTGTGGGAAAAACTTGGGACTTTGTACCAATCTAAGTCTCTGGTGAATAAGTTGTTCCTGCGGAAAAAGTTGTATAACCTAAGGATGAAGGATGGAGACTCGGTGACAGAGCATCTGAACACCTTCAATACTGTGGTAAGTCAGCTGTCATCTATTGATATTAAAATCTTAGATGAAGATAAGTGCATCAGTTTGTTGTGTTCTCTACCAAACTCGTGGGATAGTCTGGTTATTGCAATAGGTAGCAATACAACTACCTTGAATTTTGATGACATTGTCTCAGCCTTGCTGTCAGAGGAAATGAGATGGAGAAATATGGAGGGACAGAATGGAGATGCCTTATTTGTATGAGGGAGGTCACAAAACAAAAATAAGAATAAGGTTTCGAGTGGGAGATCCAAATCTAGAGGGAGATCTAAATCTCCTAGAAAGTTTGTAAACGTATGCTGGAAATGCGGAAAGGAAGGGCACTACAAAAAGGACTGCAGATCTAAAGCTCCTGAGAAAGGAAAGGGATCTGATGATGCTCCTTCTGTAGAGGCAAAAACCACCCTGGATGAAGGTGGGGATGTGTATTTGGCTTCTTCTTCAAATACACATGTAGATCATGAGTCATGGCTGATTTACTCAGGTGCATCCTTTCACTTCACTCCCCATAGGGAGTGGTTCTGCGAGTATGAGAAATATGATGGTGATGTCTTCCTAGGGGATGATAGGAAGGCCAGAATCATCGGACGTGGAAAATTCAAGCTGAAGCTGCAAGGTGGAATGATTAGAGCACTTCCTGGTGTTCTACATATTCCTGCATTGGCTAGAAATCTGATTTTTGTAACCAAGATCGATGATGCAGGTGTAAAAAAAATGTTCGAGAAAGATGCCTGCAAGATGGTTCGGGGAGCACTGGTATTAATGCGGGAGTTCAGACTGGAACTCTATACAAGCTACAAGATAGCACTGTTATTGATGGGTGTAATAGTTATGTGGTTCCTGAAAGTGGAGCGGAAAGCCTAGCTGTCTCTGGAGAAAAGACCATGTTATGGCATCAAAGGCTTGGACATATTGGAGAGAAGGGCCTTCGGATACTGCATAGAAATGGTATGGTAGAAGCTTTGTCTAATTTCTCTTTGGATTTCGATTTCTGTGAACATTTTGTATATGAGAAGCAGAATCGGGTGAGTTTTCTTTCTGGTGCTAAGAGGGCGAACAACATATTAGAACTTGTGCACAGTGATGTGTTTGGACCTGTGTCAGTTCCATCACTAGGAAAGTCTGTGTACTATGTTTCATTTATATATGACTTCTTAAGGAATACATGGATATATTTCTTGAGGAAGAAATCTAAAGCTTTTGACAGATTTAAATAATTTAAGGCTCTGGTGGAAAACCAGATAGAGAAGAAGATAAAGGTGCTGAGGACAGATAATGGTGGGGAGTTCTGCAAGAAGGAATTTGAAGAGTTCTGTAAGAAGTTTGGTATAGCACGATAGAAGAATACTTCATACACACCTCAAAAAAATGGAGTTGTAGAAAGAATTAACAGAACACTAATGGAAAAGGCAAGAAGTATGCTCAGTGGTACCGGGTTAGGACAAGAATTCTGGGCAGAGGCAATGAAGACTACATGCTATCTGGTTAACAGATCACCTTCATCAGTGTTGGAGGATAAAACTCCACATGAGGTATGGACTGGTAAGAAACCTTCTCTTTCACATCTAAGGGTATTTGGATGTGATGCATATGTACATGTTCCAAAGGAGAAAAGGACCAAGTTTGATAATAAATCTGAAAGGTGCATCTTTATTGGGTATAAGGATGGTTTAAAAGGTTACAAGCTTTGGAACTCGGAAACAAGGAAGGTTGTGTACAACCGAGATGTGGTGTTTAGAGAGGTGAAAGATGTTGTTAAACATGAAATCATACCAAAGGAACCTGAGAAGATAGAGTTTGAGCTAAAGGAGGATGAATCAGACTCTACAACAGAAGAAGACTCAGAAGATGAAGAGCCACAAACTCCAGCTTTGAGAAGATTAGTTCGAGAAAGAAGGCAACCAGAAAGGTATAGTCCATCTGCTTTCTGTTCAGGTTTTGCCTTAACTATAACTGATGATGATCCCAGAACTGTTAGGGAGGCAGTAGATTCAGAGGATGGAAAACTCTAAAAGGAGGCCATGGTTGATGAAATGGCATCCTTGCACAAAAACGATGCATGGGATCTGGTGGAGTTGCCGGCTGGAAGGAAGCCCATTGGGAGCAAATGGGTGTCTAAGAAGAAGATGAATGTAGAAGGCAAGGTGGAGAAATACAAAGCTCGGTTGGTAGCGAAAGGTTATTCCCAGGTGCCGGGAATTGATTTTGGTGATATTTTTTCTCCTGTTGCCAAGGTTACTTCTATTAGATTACTTTTATCTGTTGCTGCTGCATTTGATTTTGAGATAAAACAGATGGATGTGAAGACAACATTTCTTCACGGGGATCTAGAAGAGGAGATCTACATGAAGCAACCTGAAGGCTTTATGGTGAAGGGTAAGAAAGAACTGGTATGCGAGTTGAAGAAGTCTCTGTATGGGTTAAAACAGTCACCAAGGATGTGGTATCAGAAATTTGATACCTATATACGGGGACTTGGCTTCACCAGAAGCAAGGAGGATCATTGTGTTTATTTTAAATTAATTTGTGACCATGTTATTTATTTGGTCTTGTATGTGGATGATATGTTGTTGATTGGAAATGACAAAGAAATTATCCAAGATTTGAAGACCCAACTATTCTCCAAATTCGACATGAAGGATCTTGGTGCTGCAAACTATATTTTGGGCATGAAAATTAAGAGAGATCAGGCAAAGAGGAAGCTCTGGTTAAACCAGAGGAAGTATGTCGAGACTATATTGCAGAGGTTCAATATGCAGGATAGTAAACCGGTGAATGTTCCTATTCCTGTAGGTGTAAAGCTGTCTGCTGAACAGTGTCCCAAGACACAATAAGAAGAGGAGTATATGTCCCGTGTTCCATATGCAAGTGCAGTGGGTAGCTTGATGTATGCAATGGTCTGTACTAGACCAGACATTGCACATGCAGTGGGAGTATTGAGCGGGTTTATGTCAAACCCAGGGAAGGAGCATTGGACAGCAGTGAAGCGGGTTTTCAGATATTTACGTGGCACTAGTGATTATGGCTTGTGCTACCAGGGAAGACCAGGATTGGAAAGAATGTTGGACATTCATGGTTTTGTTGATGCAGACTGGGCTGGAGATCTGGACCAAATAAGATCTACAAGTGGGTATGTGTTTAACCTATTTGGAGGCGCAGTCAGTTGGATGAGTAAAAGACAGTCTGTCGTGGCTCTTTCAACTACAGAGGCAGAATACATAGCAGCCACTCATGCAAGCAAGGAAGCAGTTTGGTTGCAGAGATTGTGTTCAAGTATGGGGTTGGTACAACAAGCTATAAGGATAGACTGTGATAGCCAAAGTGCAATTTTCTTGGCTAAGAGCCCTGCTTATCATTCAAAGACAAAGCACATTGATGTTCAATATCACTTTGTTAGAGATATGGTTGAGGCTAAAAGGGTGTTGCTGGTAAAGGTGGACACTTTGAAGAATGTTGCGGATGCATTGACGAAGTCTGTGAGCACTCAGAAGTTCTCTTGGTGTAGAGAAACAATGGGTGTTGAAGAATTGGCCCAATGACTAAGCTCTCCTGTGGCCCCCTGTGGAAAGAAAACAACAAGTGGGAGAATGTTGGGTATGTGTTATATTCTTTCCACGATTAGCCCCACGCGCTGTATGTTGCGTCGGGCATAGCTGGGGGGTCACGAGGGGCGAAGCAGTCCCCACCGTTGGGGTCCGGGGCAGCGCCCCGGCCAAAATTTGTTTTTTGTGCGGACCCACTCATAAGCGGATCCGCCCATGGTTTTGTGCATGGTTTTGCACATGGTTTTGGGGTTCGATGGTTTTCGGCCCCTGGTATTTTTGTAGATCCGGTCAAGGGAACTACGGTTATGTTCTAATCCAGGGTTAATGGATTGGGGTTTATGTATGCTTCGGCATGTATATATATGTGTTGTAACACTAAAAGGAATATAATTAAAAATCAAGCTGGTCGTCCCAATTTGGGATCCAGGGGAAAATCTCTGTGTTTATCTGTTTTATGTTTTATGCTCTCGCTATTGTTTATTTTCTGTTATAAGATTCGTGTGTAGATAATTTCTGTTCAGGGTTAAAACCTACAAAAGAAATGATGAAAACATGGCCAAAACTACCATCAGCACCCCTCACATATACACATACTACAAAGGACAAAGATATGTGTTTGTTGCCTCAAAAAGGGAAAGGGCCATCTCTCCTCAAGCTATCAAAACAGTGGAAAAGGGCAAGGAAAAGGTGGGAAATATTGAGCAGCAGGTAAAGATGAGGAGGAGTAAAATGATAAAGAAAACTACTCAAGGGTCTGAGTTCATTGACTTAGACAGTGATAATGAGGATGAGGAGATGACCACTAAAATGCTACTCCTAGACAAAGATGCACAAATCATGGATTGAGAGAAGGATTCTGAGAGAGCACAATGCGTCATTCAGTACTACAAGAATTAGCATAAGTAATTCAAGAAGATCAAGAGAGGCCTTGCTCTCCAAAAGAAGATGAAAAAGAATTACGAAAAGAAGAGCAGGCTTGCTTGTGTCAAACTCAAGGAGGCCCTCCTTGAGGTAAAAAACCTAAAAGAGGAAAATGAGCATAACAGCCTTGGAATTTTGGCTGAGGCTTCTCACCAGTTATCTAAAAACATGTAAGGGAAGTCTCCACCATTTTTCAATGGATTTGGAGGAAATTTAGTTTTTTGAGAATTTTTGGCCTAGTTTCCGCAATGCTACTGGCACTCCGCAACAATATGGGGCATCTTTAGGAGGTAATCTTGACATTTTTAGAATTATCATGACCTGCACAGCATCCACAAAAAATTTTAGAATATTTGGAGTAGTTTTAACCCCTCAAAAGGTCAAAAAACACCTCAAAAATCACCTTTCTGCCCCTGTTTTAGGCTTGGCGTTACGCAAATGACAGTCTAAATATTTTGGCATTTTTTTAAATTTTATAGGAGCTCAATCATAAAGCCACAAGAAATTTTGGAAATTATGCTCTTCAAGCTTTCCAACGAGCCATCACGGAGCCAAATACGACATTGGGAAGTGGTCCAAAACTTGGTTACAAAACAACCTATTTTCTGTAAAAGTAGCGCTCCGCAAACAGATTGTCTTTTTGCCAAAAAGTCAACAAAAGACACAAATTTATGGCAAAATAGTTTTTTAATATTTTCTTGGGCAAAACACTCCAGATTTGATTGACGAGTTATGTTATGATATTTTTCATTTATTAGCTTATCTATTATGTGTCTTGGGCCTTGCATGGTCATTAAGCACATAAATGACATTTATGACAAAATTAGGGTTTCTGGAAGCCTCTTATGGTTTCCACATCCTCTCTTGCTCCATAAATAGAGCATGAGGCTCTTATGTATTGTGTTGGCATTTGATGAATGCTTTTGAAGTAATACATAGTCCCTTGGAGGTTGAAAACAATTTGATGTCTTGGAGCTTATGAATGCCCTGATTTGTTTGTTGATGGAGGAGGATTGGTTGCATGATCCATGAGCCTGGTTGATGGTGAAGTGTTTCTTTTGTTCATGTTTTCTAGTTTATTATTGTGTTTCCATATTTCTATGTTGTAGTAGGACAAAGAATTTAGAATAAGAAATGTTTCTGATGGCACCTTAGCTCTGTTTGTTCTTCACTGCCTTAATGTTTTCTTCTGTTAGGACATGTCTTCTTTGCTCTCTAAGATCCCCTAAGTTTGTTTATTTCCTGAATGGTTTAATACAGTAGGTATCAAGCATGATTCATGGTTAGCTCTTCTTACTTGTTGCCACTAAAACATTGTTCTTGAAATCTCTCTTTAAAGCATCATTACTTAGGTTTGTCAAAGAAGTTTTGTTTCAAATCATACTCTTTGCACTTGCTTGGTTAATTGTTTTAAAGATATCCATAGCTATAATCTTATATGTTCAAGAGTTCCCTCCTCTCTGATTATAGTTATTTGTGACCTTAAATTCTTTCTAATTCTGAAGGTGAATTTAATAAAGTTAGATAAGCTCTTATGCTTTCTATGTTTCATTGGAATGTTTATATTAGATATTGATCAGTTTAAGTATTGTTCATTGAGATTAATGGTTTTCCCTACTTCATGAGTTATAGATTTTGCATATCTTTGTTTAAATATCTCCTTGTTTAAGTATATTATAGAGAATTATTTACTGCTCTTTTTCAAACTTTGTTTCTCAAAATTAATGTCCATCTCATGATCCTTCAAACCCCAAAGATCTACCAACCAAGCTATATTTTCCCTACAATACTCCCTAATCCATTAATGAACCTATCATGAACTTGTTAGACTCCATTGCCCAGTGACTTGAATTTTTCCTTGTTTCTATCTAGTCTATCTAATCATCATACCCAACAAAAAGTAATCAACAAACCCAATATTTCATAACTAACCTAAAGTCAACCCTAATCAGCAAACAAGTTCACATCTTTGCTCCTAATAGAGAGATCCCTCACTGAGTCCAGGAAGGCTAGGTCCTTGGATTCCAAAGCTTCGTTTGATGTTACCCCTGTCCATTTGTATCTCAATCAATCTAGCAAATTATGAGGAGCTAACAGAACCTTTTTCTTTGGAACGTACTTTTTGTGTACCTTCTTCACTAACTAAGATGACGCTTCAACTGATCTCTGTTTTCCTTTAGCATCTCTGATAATTTTCTCTGGGTCAGCAACTAGGGTTACAGTTGGAGATCTCTAATTCCTCATTGTAGAAGGAGGTCTTTAAACCCCTCTTCCTCTTTATGGAGTCGCCAAGTGAAAAAAATTTCAGTCTTCTTCAGGTCACCAATTCTTGTTCACCTTAAGGAACTAATTATCAGCAATTCATAACAATAGACTTGGGAGAATAATTCATTGCAAGGCCTTCGTCTCCTATTAGATGCACCAAAATATGTTGGCGCTAGAATCAACACTTGGACTGCAGAAAGTGCTTGACCAGACACATATTAAACTATAAAGAAATTTAATGATTTGTTTTATGAGATTGGTAGGTGGCATAGACTTTGATTCACTAAGAAGAGATTTCAGTGAAATCCACAGTTATACTAATGAGGGTATTGTAACTTGATGTGGTAGCAAGGTGCAATTTTGTAGTCTATGAGGAGAGGAAATTATAAGATGAGAGAAGAATGAGTAGGGCTGTAAAACATAAATCTATTGCATTTAGTAGAAATTCTCAAAAGTAGCAGTTTGACAATATTCCATTGAGAGAAATATATTTCTAGTCTGACAAGATCCTCACTGAAATATCATGAAGAATAACTATCATGAGTGATTCTCTTCCATTGTTATAACATATATTTTATCTAGAATTCTCACTACGTGAGACTTAAAAAAACTGATAAAACACATAACATGCTTAAGATATTAATAAAAACACATAATAGTATCAAGATTTGCAAACTGGAATTGGAAGAAAGGAGATATGAAAACACAAGTAAAGTATACAATACACACAACAAATTGGTAATAAGTACTCAGTAGTATCATTCCATTTCATTCACGAAAAATATTACAGATCATATAAGTCAAAATTCTATAACCACCAACCCACCCTGACTTCATATCAGTTTGGAATATATATATACAAAATATGATACTGTCATCTTCCACAAAAAAAGTTAAATCTTTTTCAAAAGTCATTACAACCTCTCCACTTCATCTGTTTAATGTCATCATCATGATTTAAAACAAAAATTATCCCATTTCCCTCACATGCTGATATTTCAAAATAATTGCTACTTTCATAGAAAAGGTACCAATAACTGGAAAATATGGAACATTTACCCAAAAATTTTCTCCAAGTCAACCATGTTCCTCATTCATGACAGGTACAGAATAGAAGAACATATTCTTATGTCTTCTTCTTTAGTTACCCTTTTATCAGACCTCTTTTTCTCTACTTGGTTCTTTGACTGAGATTTCTTCTTTCTTTCAATTTTGTCTTTTTGGCTTTCTTCAATGTTGATAATTTACTCCCTTAGTTTAGGATCAACAATTAGCTTGTTTTTTAGCCTGAGTTTGTTTCTTGGTCTAGTATGAGGTGTTTTGACATAGGGATTAGGGATGAATTTAGACCTCTTTCATCCATGTATAAATTTACTAGACTCTGCCTCATGATCTTCTGACTCTGTGTACTCAGGATCACTACTCTCTTCAGATGGGGAATAGGAATGTATCTTAGCTTTCTTCCTCTTCTTGATTGAAGAAGAAATGGAGGATACTAATTTAGCCAAGGTTGTCTCTTCTTCTATGGTAAGCTCTATCATTTTTTATTTTCCTTTCTTGAGAGAAACAAAAACTTGTGAGAGGGTGGACTCAGTGAGAGATGTGCCACTATTTGGCTACACTTGATGATATGACTGAAGAATCTAGCTTAAAATTTTCATACCAGGGTTGACTTCCACTGGTGAGAAAATAGGCTTAAGCGCAAGAAGACCAGGGTTGACTTCCATTGGTTCTTGTGCCATGAAAATTTTCTTCTTAGGTTTTCTTCATGAAGAGGAGGCAATTTGTTCTTTATTCTTTGAGATAGGATTCTTAGGAGAAGACGATGAACTATGTGAAAAAGGGGTAGCACTAGTTTGCTCATGAATGTATTTCTTCTTTGGCCTCCCTACCTTTCTTCTGGAATTAATACTGCCAAATCCTTCCTCTCTTAAAAACCTATCCCTAGTAATTCTCTTCTTTCTGAGATGATAGACAACTAAAATTTTATTCAGCCCTCTGTGATACAAATTATGCAACGGGTAATTTGGAAATTTTTGTAGTTTGAGGGACATTTTAAGCAGATATTTATACAAAAAATTAGGGTAGGTTTAGAGGTTTTTATCTTGAGGTATGGGCCAGGAATCTCAACTACTAACTATGAACAGAATAAAACTTCCCTTTGCATGTGATGTATTTCTAGATTGAGGTATTAACATGCTACCACTCGGCTTTGAAACAAGGAATATGAGCAGTTGAATGGCTTCATATGAGCATATTTTGACTTAAGGTAAGAACTTAATTCTTCAGGTAGAGCTTTGATTTTAAACCAACGTTCACCATTTGTAGAAGCTTGGGTTGCATGAGCTATGATAGCCTCAAAAATGCTGAATGTTTTGCTGCCTAACCTAACCTTTTCACCATCGAAAGACTCAATGAAAGCTTGAGCGAGTGCCATGTTCTCCCTAGAAAAATTCTAGAGGAATTAATACCAACCTGCAAATTTGAATTGTGTTTTTTTCCTTGCATCCACAAATCTTTTGTTAGCAAGATCTAACCTATTTACCTTTCCTCCTTTCCCCATTTTCTGACAGCTAAACTTCTCGTGAATGCAACTGTTGAACTCTAGTTGCAATGTTGTCCACGAAACCTGAGACAAATTGCTTTGAAACTTGAGATTTCTTACTAGAGGATTGGTTTTTTTTACCTGTATCATACTTAGAGGCCTCAGGTTGAGTGATCACTGAGTTCACTTCTCTAATTTTGCGCCTGCAATTATGACAAGGAGTACTGACACATTTTTGAAATGATTCAAAAGCCAGGGCCAAGTCATTCTACTAAGTTTCACACTTTCACCTTTTCATTACATGTGATTTCTTCCTTGTATAAATCTTAATGCAGCCAGAAACTAAATTTTAGCATGCATTACATATGAAACTGTGGTCCTTGGGCCCCACAACTCACTGTCCAATTGGAAGCAATCGCACATCACAACTTTCTGTCTTATCGAAAATCAGCGTCCACAAATTTAACTCTACACTGATAAAGGCTAAACCATAAACTATCTGATGTGTGATATGCGTTGGTGTGTTATGCAGTGTGTTCCCTTCTCCTCATCACATCACAAATCACTTAACATACCACGTGATTTCCTTAAAAGTAAACTTTAAAAACTGTGATTTGTGAAATCGCTCCATTTTCCATTTAATCCCCAACAATGATCTATGCCCAGATCTGACAATCTTCCTTGCTTGCCCTGGCAAGCTTCCTTTAAACATTTTCTGCTACTCTTCTCTGGATATCCCTCTTTGTTGGTCAATCTGTTTTCTTCTAGCTATGCTTTGCTTTTAAAGAACTATAGTTGTAATACTATCCATGAAGCCTTAATTTTCCTTCTGTTTAAACTGATTATCTATTTACCTATAGCCTCTTTATTGAGATAACCAAAATCTCAGTGAAATAGCTGCGGTTTTCACTGTGTGGAGTATATTTTTTTCATTTCTGAGAAATAACTTCCTTTTATTGCATTACTGTTTTTGACAATGAATTTGCAACAAAGGTAGCTATTATTATAGACCAAATGATTGCAATTTTATTACCAAAACAATGACTAACCTTCAACACTAACATAAGTCAAAATATAGATTTTAACTTATTTTAGGAATCTAAAACATTATGACACCTATTCACTTAAAAATACCTTGATGTTGGGACTCTTTTTAACTTTTATTGGAAATCACTCAAACTTTGGACATGAACTAGGACACAATAAAAAGTTTAAAAACAGTGACACAATGGCGATTACACCATTAACATTATGAGTGTTAACATATCCAACTTGAGTTCCATCATCATCACATCCAGCATCAACAATCTTGTAGCATCACAATACATGAACAACACCTTCAAGAGGTGATATCTCACCAGCATAACTCTACTTAACACAAATTCTTGCTCTCTTGTGCACTATGTTCAATTCTATATTTATAAGTGGATGAAGGTTGTTTGAAATAAATGAATCATTTAATGACTTTCCTAAAAATGAATGAAGAGGTTTCCCTGTTCATGGGAGTAGGAGGATAAGAGGTTTAATGATTTCATGGGTTCCAAATTCAAGGCTATCAGATGAGGTGAGAGTTGGAACAACTTCTATAAGTCACTAGAAGTGGGAAAGGTTCCAAGAATCCAATGAAAAATTCTCTTTGAGTCAACCAACGCACTCCAAAGTGGGCCTATATCCTCTACAACACAGCCTTGCATGGGAGTATATGCTCTGCAAAGTAGTTACAATTGTCTAGGGGTGAATTGATGGCCTGATAGAGCATAATTTGGTCACAGAGCTGGAGGGAAGGAAAATTACCCTTAACTTTCTTGGAGGCACATGAATCGTCTGATTGAAACCCTAGTATCAGATCGAATAGATCAATATAGATGTAAATTAGTGTGAAAGTGACAACATTAGGGTCAGACGTCATTATAGAAAGGTCTACAGGATCCATGAGTTATGTACATCCTATTTTACCATAGAATTATTCACCAAATCACCATAAGAACCATGAATCTTTACATCATAACATCTTATGTTGCATTGTAATAATATTTGTTTCACAGAAATACAAACCTATAGATAAGTATGCTTTCCCCAAGTGTGGTGGCTCACTTAGAACAATAGAAATAAATATATTTTATCTTTTCCATAACATGAATAGATAAAGGGAGAGAAACCTACTTGTTATCTATTCACTTTCCCTCACCTCCCTCCATCACTTTCATTTCTCTCAATCTAACTTAACTCACTTGATTGATACTTGCCATGGAAAACATAAGACAAAAAAAAAAGATAAAGGCAATACAATTTATTAAAATTAAACAAATTGAATCTATTAAACTTATTAATACCCATATAAAATAATTTACATGTGCATTAAGAAAGTAACAAATGTATTTATTATGAAATAGAATGAAGAGTACAACTAGTTAATTGATTTTCCGTCACTCATCCAACTTGAGTTCCATCCTCGTCACATCCAGCATCAACAATCTAGCAGCGTCACAGTACATGCATAACAACTTCAAGAGTTGATATCTCACTAGAATAACTCTACTTAACACAAATTATTGCTCTCTTGTGCACTATGTTCAGTGCTCTATTTACAAGTAGGTGAAGGTAGTTTGAAATAAATGAATCATTGAATGAATTCCCTAAAAATGGATGAAGAGTTTTCCTTGTTCATGTGAATAGGAGGATAAGAGATTTAACGACTTCATGCACTAGTACATTTGGCGGAAATTCTGACACTTTAGTTCCGACACTTTTGTCGTACTGTCGGAAATTTCCCCAATTTCTATCAATTTTTCAAATCCCGTGAAAAACCGTCGCTATACCGACGTTTAGGGACATTGTCCCTTTTGCAACATTTATGTTTGTCATCGGAAATGAGACGTTTTAAACTCTTTGTCGGTCTTACGATGTTTATGGGACGAAACATCGGAATTGCAACTTCTCTTACACATTCGTCGATATTGTGACGCTTTGGAGAAAACATTGGAAAAGCGACGTTTCTCAAAGAAACATTGGTCTTGTGACGTTTTGAAGCCAAATGTCGCAAGACCAATGTTTATTTGAAAAACTTCTCTTTTCTGACTTGTTTTCCAAAGCGTCACAATACCGAAATAAAAAGTGTAATTTTATTGCACCTCAACTGATCATTAACTTCAACTTTATGTGTTCGTGTTGATAGTATATCATAAGCTTCATAATTCTTTTTTTTGGTTACAACGAATGAAATATGAAAAGGATATTAAGAATATTAGTTTTGTAGATATTTTGTATGTTTATAAAATTGATCCAAATATATTATTATTGACGTTGTTTTGTAACATTGATAAATTAACCGATTTATTAACCATATATTTATATGAAAGATACTTATTTCAGATATTAACACGATGAGAATCAACTTGAAATATCAACCATATTTTTCTATTAAAGACACAAAAATTTCATGTAAAAACAGTTTGATAACCCACATGAAACATGTATACTAAAAAAATGATATATACTTCACAAAGTTTCTGATATATATTCACAAATATATCCTCCATATATATACGGGCCTATGTCTTGTACTTGAATCAAGGTTGAAGATCCATTCTTTAGGAATAATATTAAAATGATCTCAAACATCATGGCTTCTATGTTAAATTCCTTATATACAATGAAACGCTCTTTTTCTAACAATTTAAACATTTTTTATATCATGTTCCATATCTATAGTATGCACATGTACTGAGAGGCAACTGCTACCTTTATCCCTTCTCCTATATTGGAAAGAAGTGACAAATCTTCCACCTATTAATGCTCAACTAAATAATGGATCTACTCCCCACTTTATGATAACAACATAATGTTTTTCTTCTCTTGTTTTGTCTAGTTTTGTTCTCTTTTATTTATCTCAATCGTAATTTTATCCTTCTCCATGAGTGAGAGTGCTCTATGTGTGCATGCTCTTTATTGTATCGTGTGTGTAGTCTCCTCCATGAGGATGTTTTTATTTTAATAAGGTCATTGAAATTGTCTTTGGTTGTCTGGGTTAGTCATTTTTTTCGCCCCTCTTCCTTCTTCACTATAATGGTTCTTTCATGTTTGACTGTGGAGAAAATGTTGCGTGTTAGCACTTCCTTCCTCCCCACTTCCTGTTGCTTTACTTCTCTATCCCCCAAATAACAATACAACCCTTCCTCTATTTAATTTTGTCATTTCTACTTTATATATTTGTCCAAGGCAAGAATGGTTCTTGTGTTCTTCCTTCCCACTCCATTAATTTGTAAAACCAATCCATTTATGGCACACTTTCCAACCTTCAATGGCTATTGGGAAACAAGTCAAGATTCCTTCAAATCCCAAGAAACCTCCTTCCTAAAAATCTAGAATATGTGTCATAAATTCTCAATTATTTTTAATTATAAATCAAAATATATGAAATATTTACAATGAAGGGGAATTTTCCCTAGGCTGTCAAGAAAACCTGATCTCTGAACGCAACTATTACAACTTAATTGCATCCTTGCTTGCATAAGTTCCTACTATGCATTCAACTTTCATAATTGATGGTTCCAAGACCAACTGCCACTTAATCATCCATATTTTAGCTCCATTGAACAACTTGATTACATATTAGTTAGTTGACACATTTTGTTTAGATATCAAATCCAATCATCATCTAAAAATATTTGTACAATTGTTTTATTGTCATCCTCAAGTCTTCGATTGTAGTATATATGAACATCACTTGTACCACACAAATATTTTATTAATCTTTTGACAACAAATTAAGGTTCTTTGTCAGTTTTTGTCATTTATATGCTTAATACTCCCACAGTATGAGCAATATTCAGTCAAGTGCAGACCAATGCATAAATTAGAATAGATGCAAAAAATGCATATGAAACATAAGCCATGTCCTCTCTTTCTTCTTGTGTCTTTGGAAATTGATCAACAATCAGTATTTCCCTGACATGAATTGGTACCTTCGCTAGTTTAGTACAATATACATGTTGAAACACTTCAAGGTTGTCACAACTTACTTTCTCTGATTTACCAATAGTTTCTTCACTACATAGTCTTTTGATGATATCCATTCCAAGAATGAAACTTACAATATTGAGATTCTTCATGTCAAATTTGGAGGATAGTTACATCTTCACTTTCCTGATCGCACCCATGTTGTTTGCAACTAGTAAGATGCTATCAAAATACAACACTACATATATGAAATGCCTACCTTTTGACTGGAGATATACATAGTGATCAACTTGGCTTCTCAAAAATCCCAATCCCTGGATGTACATGTCAAAATTATGGTACCATATCTTAAGTGATTGCATCAAACGATAAATGAAAATTTTCAGCTTATATACTAACTTCGGCTTTCCCTTTACTACAAAAATTTCAAGTCATTTCATGTATATTCTTACTCTATGTCACCATGTAGAATTGTTATCTTTACATCCAATTGTCATATCTCAAGATAAAAAGCCACAACCAAAGACATTAGTAATTTAATGAAATTTAATTTTGCAATAGGGGAAAATATCTTACTGAATTTGACTCCCTTGAGTTGGGAATGGGAATATCCTTTTTCCCTAAGTCAAGCCTTGTATTTCCTAACCTGATCTATTGAATGCAACTTTTCCTTTAACACCCACTTGAAACCAACATTCTTCCTTCTAATAAGTAACTTGGCCAAATCCGCCATGTCTTATTCTTATGCAAAGAATCCATTTATTCATTCATAGCTCTTGACCAAAGTTAACCATGTATCAAGTTGATTCTCTCCTCAAATGTCCTAGGTTCATCCTCAATGGAAAATAACAAAAAGAAGACCGAAAAGCATGTTGGGTATACCTTTCAAGATCTTTCCTTAATCGACTAGACCTCCTCAGAATCAAAGTTTGATGTTCCAAATCTTTGGCTGAATTTGTTGACTCATATAAGTCACTTTACTCCAATTTCAAGTCCAATAATAAATTCTATTTTCCTTCCTTTTTGAAGAATCTTATGTTTTATAATTACACCTTACTTCCCTAAGGATCACTTTTGACTATAAATTATCTTCCTTGTCACATAATTCCATATCTTCTATCATTTCATTCCATCCTTATAGTCTATGAAAGTACACTTGATTTACTTTTTATCCAATTTTTTCCATTTTTCCATTGGAACATGGAAAAATGCATCAAATCCAAACAATCTAAGATGTGTGAGTAATGGTTTCTTACAAAACCATACTTTGTGTGGAGTATTGTCACCAATGTTGATGATGAAGACCTATTCACGAGGTAACACACAATGTTGATTGTTTTTTTGTATAATTCTTATGCTAGTTCTGCATTATTGGACACACTCCTTCACTTTTCCATCAACATCTTATTCATTCTCTCAATGAATTTATTTTTGTAAAGAGTGTATGGATTAGTTGTTTGGGGAACTTATATCCCATGTTGTTTGCATATTTTCTTAAATTATTTACCATATAATTCACTTTTTTTTATCGATTATCATAACCTTTACCTTTCTATCTATTTGGTTCTCCATAAGAGATTTGAACTCTTGAAATTTATTGAAAACATTAGACCTCTTCCTTAGGAAATATATCCATGTCATCTTGGAGAAATCATCAACGAGGAAAACATAATATAAGGATAGACATAGTCATTTCATTGGTACTATCCCAAATACATTATTATTAATTAACTCCATAATTCTCTTTGCCCTTGTAGTACCAAATGGGAATTTAACACTATTTTTTTCCCATAATTAATAGAATATTCACATAAAGCGACTTTTAGAGAGTTAATATACAAAACTTTAATCATGCCTTTGCTTTGCATAACTCAAATTATTTTCTCTCCATTGTGTCACATCTTTTGATGCTACAACATGGTCTTGTTGACTAAACAACAGGGTTGACCCATAAGTTTTATGAACATTTTCACTATTGCAACCACTTTGGTCAATATGCCCTTACAACTTGTATAATATGCCAATCTGAACACCTCTTATCAACACCATCACACCACGAATCATCTTACATGAATCTTTCTTAAATATGATATGCATGATTACATCACCCATTTGACTTATAAATATTAGATTCGTAGCTACCTTGAAAATATGTGGTACCCATGACAATTTTCTACTCCAACAATCCTTTAGTACTAGTCAAATTTACCTTGACTAATTATCCTGGTGGTAGAGTCATATTCTAGATAGTGATCCCCTATGTCATATTCTTCATATTTTCAATACCACTCCTTATAGGGTGTCATACATGATATCATGAGGCTTGAGTGTCGGTATTGCGACGTTTGGAGATGAGTTTCGGTATTGTGCCACAGGAAACTCATTCAGGTTAAATCGTATGAGGGAGGTCAATCTGTATCAAAAATGCTAATTTATGACCACCCGTGTACCTTGTGCATGTTCATGCGACCCATTTGTCATTTTCTCCCTCATGCCTTTGACATTCAGGCGGGTCGGGTCAGGTTGGGTTGTGTGATGTCACCTAAGGAAATGCATTTGGTTCGGGTCTAGTTGGGTCATGTTGTACCGTGAGGGCGCCCAAGGAAACATGTTCGAGAGGGTTGGGTCAGGTCGGGTCATGTGAGAGCGCCCAAGAAACATGTCCGATTGGGTCAGGTCGTGTCGGGCCATGTCATGAGGGAGCCCAGGGAAACACGTTCGGGTGGGTCGGGTCGAGTCGTGTGATGTTGCCCAAGGAAACATGTTTGGGTCGGGTCAAGCCGGGTCATGCCATATTATGAGGGCGCCCAAGGAAACACGTTCGGGCAGGTCGGGTCGGGTTGGGTCATGTGAGGGTGGTCGTATCAAAAATGATAAGTTGTGACCACTAATGTTTCTTGTGCACGTTTGTGCGATCATTTTTCCATTTTCTACCTCTTGTACCCTTCGTTCAGGCAGGTCGGGTCATGCCGCATGAGGGCGCCACAGGAAACATGTTCGAGTTGGATCATCTAAGGGAGGTTGTATAAAAAATGCTAAGTTGTCACTACTTGTGTGACTTGTGCACGTTTGTGCAACTTGTTTGTTATTTCCCCCTCATGCCTTTGACGTTCGAGAAAGTCGGGTCAGGTCAAGTACTCGTGTGATGGAGCCCATGGAAACGCGTTCGAGTTGGGTCGGGTCGGGTCGTGTCCTATTGTGAGGGTGCCCAAGGAAACATGTTCGGGTGAGTCGGGTCAAGTTAGGATACTACATCCTATAAGAATATCTAGTCGGGTCGGGTCATTTCGTTAGAGGGCACCCACCCAAACGCGTTTGGGTAGGGTCGTTTCGTTTGAGGGTGGCCGTTTCAAATTTGCTAAGTTGTGACCACATGGGTGCTTTGTGCATGCTAATGTGGCCCATTTCTCGTTTTTTGATCCCTTGTGCCTTCGTTTGGTCGGGCGTGCCATGTGAGGGCACCCGCCCAAACACATTTGGGTCGGGTCGGGTCATTTCGTTTGAGGGCGGTCGTATCAAATTTGGTAAGTTGTGACCACACAGGTGCCTTTTGCACGTTTGTGTGGCCCATTTTCTATTTTCTCCCTTGTGCCTTCGTTCGGTCGTGCGCATTGTGTCACAACATGTGAGGGCACCTGTCCAAACCCGTTCAAGTTGGGTCATTTCGTTTGAGGGCGATCGTATCAAATTTTCTAAGTTGTGACCGCACAGGTGCCTTGTGCATGTTCCTGTAGACCGTTTTCCATTTTCTCTCTTGTGCATTCGTTTGGTCGAGCACGCCATGTCATTTTGTTTGAGGGCACCCGCAAAAACTAGTTCAGGTCGGGTCATTTTGGTTGAGGGCGCCCACCCAAACGTGTTCGGGTTGGGTCGTTTCGGTTGAGGGCACCCGCCCAAATGCGTTTGGGTCAAGTCATTTCAGTTGAGGGTGGCCATATTAAATTTTGTAAGTTGTGACCGCACGGGTGCCCTATGCACGTTCGTGCGACCCATTTTCTGGTTTCTCCCTTGTGCCTTCATTTAGTTGTGTGGGCCATGTCGCACCATGTGAGGGTGCCTGCCCAAACGCGTTCGGGTTGAGTCGTTTCGTTTTAGGGCGGCCATATAAAATTTGCTAAGTTGTGACTGCATGAGTGCCTTGTGCACGTTTTTGCACCCATTTTCCATTTGTTCCCTTGTGCCTTCGTTCGGTCGGGTGCGCCGTGTCATTTCGTTTGAGGGTGCCCGCCCAAAACCATTCGGGCTGGGTCGTTTCGGTTGAGGGCGCCCGTATCAAATCACCTAAGTTCATGTTATAGTTATATCTTACATACCATTTCCTGGGCCAACATTATATAACTCTAATTCACTAGGATGAACATTAACTAAGGCTTCATGTATGCATCCACCAAATCTGTCACATTAACGTAGTCCCTAATACATGTACCTTCAAGAGTATTGTAATATGTTCCTTTAACCCACATTGGTAAAAGGAAGAAAGCAACACTACAAAGTTTATAATAATATATATGTTCATAATTGAGTTGATCTATTAAATTTAAGAATTTTAATCATCCTCCAACATTAATTCTAACGAGTTTAATGTATAATTTAATCCAAACTAAGGAAAAATTAACTTTGGGGGTAGATATGTTTATTCTTTAATAAATTGAATTTTAAATTTTTGACCACTCAACGGCGCTCGTCGGTCTTCCCTGCACTGATTATTACACTTCTCATACATTTCACAATTTAGTTTCTCTCCTGTGTGCTCTATTCTCCTTCCCCGGCATCCAGACCTGCATCTATCTCCTTCCCCACAGCCAGACCCCACTCTATTCTCCTTTCCCGCAGCCAGACCCCACTCTATGTTGCTCTATTGATTTGCAAGTGTTGCGTCAGTGTAGGGATTAATCTGATAGTGCCATGTCAAAGGAAACATTAATCTGCTAAGGTGACATTGAAGAAACTCTTGACTTAATTGCTACACAGCAAAATGGTAATGTGGTTTCTTCATTCTTCAATAGTAGTGTTTTTTTTGCATGCAAAATGTTTGAAGAAACTCTTTGTGTCTATTATACTTTATAAATGAGCAAAATATGCCATTGTTATGATTACAATTCACTGTTATGATTACAATGCCCTCTAACCTTCCTCCACAAGCTACTATTCACTGTGGTCTGGAACAAAGGAATAATTACCATAAAAAAAACACAGAAGTACGCTTAACCTCTCCTCACACCTTTGGCTTAGTCCTACAAGAAGTACGCACCCTAAAAAAGAGAGAAACTTGTCCTTCTTGCTCCATGCTAGCCACAGTTCTCTGCTATAAATTTCAAAGGTATTTTCTTCATGAGATTGCTCTTGGATGATTCAAATTGGGATGATAAGAGAATTAGAGCTTAACTGTTGAATAAATCAGTGATCATTATACCTAGAATTTGATGGAGGAAATGGCACCTTCTAAAATATGATCTAGCCTAGGATTTGGTACACTTAAGTGATGCCCAGGATTGTGACTTCTTAGATACAAAACTCGACTTCTAATGTAGAGACAGATAATATGAATGAAAAACCATACCTCATTTGAAGATGATATCAGAATATGTTGAGCTTGAGAAACCTTACCATGTCATAAATGATCATAAAGTTTCTCAATAACTTCAACCTTCCTGTGATAGATAAGAGGCTGAAAAAAGAGTCTCTTGATAGGTGATCTGGATCTTCCTTCAAGAAAAAAAAAGCCTTTGGTCTTCTCTGAATTACAGATCCATCTTTCATATATTATTTTTCTTAAATTTTTCATACAACTTCTTAGGCAACTAGAGATATATGGAATCATTTTTAGAGTCAATAGATCAATAGTCATGACTTTTATTTCATCAAGTCTTTTGACATGATCTTACTTATAATAATTATTGGACAGAATAGCTCCTTCTGCAGACTTATTTTTAAGATCATAAAGTCAAATTCCCAATTATCAATCAAAATTAGAGATTTTTCAGTCCACTCCATTAATGCTTCCTCAGTGGGGTACTTCTGTTCTTTGTGATTGTAAGAACTACTACAAGATTCTGATCCAAAGGGTCATAAACTAGTCCTTTAAAAAGGAAGAAACTTTCAAAAATTGCAACCCATGTTTTCTTTCTGGACTTTTTTCTGCTTAAAAAAAAAAACTTCCTCCAGATTTCCTTAAATAATGATGGATCTATTCATCTATGCTAGATCCCTTTCAAAGGATGACAACTCTGCTAGCATGATTCAATAATACTATTACAGGTCTCAAGGATGAATTATGATATAAAAGGTTTCAAGGAGACTGCCCCTTCAAAAATGAAAGAGGATTAATGCCTTTCTATACATTTGATATAGAATATTAATTACTCCCTCTGCTTGATGGTGTGATCAAGATGTCTATACCTTAGGAGTATAACAACGATGCCACCGAACATCAAAAATTTCCACTGAAGTTTAGGTTGTGTACATGAATGTGCTGATGATGTCACTTAGAGCCTGGAGCATATAAAGGAAAATGAGATAGGAGTCTCGATTTTTTTCCTTCATTGAATAAGAGACTTGAATTAAGTTCTCTTGAAGTATAACGAACATCAAGCCCTGCCACTCAAAGATTTTAGATTGATATTCAGACACTACCAATTCTTGCATCATTAAAAACACTCAATCATTATGTCAATTATCACACATTATAATATGACCACTTTGTTCAACATAATGTCATGTAGACTTGCTAAAAACACCACAGTCTAATTCAGTCACAAGCATTATCCAGAATGTGCCTTTGAACACACAAATCTACATGACTCAAATTACATTTCCAATCTTAATATTGTAATTCATATTAAGTTTCCCACTATGGATCAAGGGTCATGGGTGAAAAGTTTCTAGATACTGCTTCAAATTCTTACTTGTCGACAATTGGATTTGAACAGTGCATTCTTTGAGTAATTCTAAAACATTGTGGGGTGAGACAATTTCGTATAGATCTTGTAATAAATTTGAGGTATCGATTTATTTCTTTGGAAAATCAAGGAATTTAGAAGATGACATTTCTCATGATCCATTTCCCTTGATGGTTGGTAGTGATATAGGCTTGTCTCAATGTGATGTTGTACAATATTTCGACATGAGCTAGATTTATCATGATATTATGCCCCAATCGTATCTAGTTTCTGGTATCCTATCATGATGAGTTTTCATGTTCTAATTTTGTGGCCTTCCTTTTCAGTATTGAACACGATGGAATTTATCATAAAGTATCTTTTTCAAACCATGGTATTAGTAAAGGGTTATTTCAAGAGACAACAAATCCCAAAATAGGAACAAGTCACCAAGCTTCTTTCTGAAAATTAATGATATTGCTGACTGAATTTTCAATGGAAACCTCAATAGCTCTACTCAATATACCTACTAGCAGAGATCTTTAGCAACACTTAGCACTCCCCTGATCCTAGCATATCTATTGAAGAAATACTTAACTGTTCTTACTCCATCTTATTCAGGGAGACCACAAGCCTAAGCTTGTCTTTATAGAGTGCAAAGCATCCATCTGGAAACATGCTCATCATTAAATCCATCCACTTTGAAGGTAATTTATCAATCAATCATGCACTTCCATAAGTAGGAATGTCTTTTTCTATATATGCTAAGAGGGTTCAATAGACAAATCCCTCTGAGACTCAATATGTGGTAGCATCGAATGTGAAAAAATGGCATTCCTCATGTTCCAATGAAACCATCTCCCCTTTGGTTGGTAGGACACTAGCCTATGATATATTTTTCTCATCTTAGATACTCTACAAGTGATTTGGAAAGAGGAGGTAAAAATGGTAGCATAAAAATAACTGAAATAAACCAAGAAAGGTGTGAACATAAGTTTGAAATAGTCTCTAACTTTGTGTTGTGAAATGACTTTGTTTCATATAAATATTAGGTGTTGTTCTTGTCATAAAAAAATCCTATATGAATTTACCTTGTCAACGGTTAGAGTGCTTTCCATTTGACAACATACCTCACATATGCATTGAATTGACACAATGATACAAATTACAGTGAAAAAACATAGTGATCCTACAGTTGTCAACATGTGATAGTAATTCTCGCTGCAATATCATTGTGCATAGGTACCTATTAGAAGAGTGACAGTTGTTTGGAAACGTCGGAAAAAGTGATTTGGAAAGAGGAGGTAAAAATGGTAAAACAAGTGATTTGGAAAGAGGAGGAAAAATGGTAATTTTTGGAAGTTTTAATTTGAGGACATTTTAGTGGGGCATTGGCTAGTAGACAGTGAAATTACATTGAAATGTGGCTTTGTTGCTGTTATCACCTAATTTTAACCTTAGGCTAGAAGAAGGAAAATAAGGGTAACCTCAAACCACGCTCAGCCTTGTAGCTAGCCCTACAAGGTCAGGAGAGGGCTCTCTCTGGGAAAAATATTCAATGAAATATAAGAGTAAACTGATTTTAGGCTAGGTATAATAATTGGAAGTGTTTTTATAAATTCTAAGGGTTGTATGGAGCAGATGGGGCAGTTTGAATCTGGGGAATTAAATCAGAGATACAGGGTATTTCATGGGGCAAGGTAGGTAAGGATTTTAACATTTCAGTTTAAATAATGATGGAATGGTAAGACTGGTGAGAAGCTGAAAAGGGCATGGGAGATGGATCCTTTTCAAACAACAGAAAACATAAAGCATTGAATAATTTCCCAAGGCAGAGCATTATACAATGGATTCTACCTATCTATCTTGAAACCATTCAACCAAAAATGTGAATGAATGAATGGTGAACATCACAATTAACAGATGAACACAAAGGAAAAAATAATGCTAAAATCCATACCACAGGAATCCCAGAAATCAGAGCTGCATATCTTTATTAATTCCCTGCCAAACTATTACAAATGGAGTGCAGAGCGTCCTCAGTGATTTCCAACTTATTCCACACTTTATTCCCCCCTTACAATGATGAAGAATTACATTAAATATACAAAATTTGATGGGGAGTAGATCCACCAAAAAAGAAGCTGTTTCACCAGCTCATAAACCGAAATCTAAACATAGGAAAAAATACCAACTGTATGCCCCTGAAAAAGAGGGGAAACAATATATTTTGAACATTTGGAAGGTTTTCTATTACATTTTCTCAAACAAAGGAGAATACAAACTGTAATGATCTTTGTGCTTTATAATAGTTCGTGGTCCGAATAGAATGTCCTTTTTAATCTTGAAGAAAACCTTTGCCGAAAAAAATGCCTTTGAAACCGATGAGAACTAATAAAAATGAAATTTTTCCTTTTAATGAAGAAAAAGCCCCTTTTGAGTAAAAGAACAAAGGAAAGGATTGGTGGGCCCGCATTGTGATCGCAAATCAAAATCGGAAGAGGGGAGGGGGTGTACCACCTAGCGGAGGGAATGCAATTGGGAATTTTGCAATTTGATAGTGTATAGGGAAAAAGGGAAAATCACAATCGCAAATCGAAAGGGAAGGGGTGTGACATATAGCAGAGGAAACATGCGATGTGATGAAAGGAAATTATTTTTAAAAAAAAATATGAAAAATTGTTTAAACACAGGGGAAAGCCTCTTTTTCTTTGAAAAGGGTGGAAGACTTTAGGTGGGACCCAGGAGAATCGCAATTGCAATCGGGAAGGGGATCAAGTGTATTACACAATGGGATTCACCGATTGCGATGAGCGATATGCGACTAATTGCATCGGAAGGGGGGGGGGAGGGAGCGGATTTATGTGCTGGGGGAAATGAAATAATGCGATGCGATAGAGGAAAGGTTGATGCGATAAAAGACTTAACAAATATTTTAAATCAATTTATGGCATTATGAAGGGAAAAAAACTTTTTATTTGGAGCGGGGCAGAAAGGACTTATGGTGGGACTCGAGGGTAAATCGCAATCACAATCGAGAAATGGAAGGGGAGTTTAGTGGAAGAAAAGGTGTGTGGGAAATGCCGATTGTGATTGGCGATTAATCGCGTCGGAGGAAATCAGAAGAGTGGGGGATGAGTCGAGGGACCTCTGCGAAGTTTGCGATGTGATTACATGTGGGTCGTCGGATCGTTGAGAAGATCAACGGTCGAGATATGATCAGAGGGGGTCAATCGCGTCAGAGTTTCTCAATCGGAAGTGGGTCAATCGGGACCATGTGATTGAATGGTGCGATTGGATCGGAGGGAAAGGGTTTCGATCGAAGGAAGGGGATTATAATGAAAAACTTTAAAATTTTATGAAATAATGTCTAAGGGACAAATGGGAAAAGGGGTAAGGTTAGGCTATTGGGGACTTTTGTTCACTTAGGCATATTTTTCAATCCAGGAGTCAGTTTTGAAAGTATAATATACCGTTGGAAAGCTCTTTCCAGGCTCTTTCTGATGGACATACTTAGAATATGACTTTGCATTGAAACTACTATGGAAAACACCTTTGAAAAGTAGGGTGTTGGCTTTGTGGAGATGGCAGCTTCTGAAGTTCAACTTATTACATATGAAGACATAAAATTACATAAAGATGATAATAAAAGCAAAGTACCATGTTTTCACCTCAAAACATGGTTTTGAGGTGAAAATTACATCAAGTTCAATAGAACAATTCTTTGATCTTTCCAGATGTTGTGCCTTTGAGTTTATTTGACCTCCTCATGACCTTGCTAATGTTTATTGACACTTGACTCATTGATTTGGCCATGATGAGACCCTAGAACCTAATGAGATCAACCCTATGACCTAATAATATGAATTGGGAGTGAAAGTGAATCATGATTGAAGACTATAGAGAGGAGAATCAACAAGTTTCACATGAGGGAAAACTAATGAAAAACTACTACCATCAATGATCTCATGACCTAATGGAATGATGAAAATTTATGGTATGGGACTCCTAATATGCAAATGCAAAAGAGTAAGTTTGATCACTGATGGCAGTATGACAAGACTGACACTAACAGTTGCAACACTGCAAAATTATCTAGGAAAAATTTTGTACAAAAATTGCAACTAGAAGTAGTTCTGGCCCTCACAGAACTAAAACAGGGAGACTCTATATGTGGTTGTAACTATTCTATATGTATCATATTAATAGGGATATCAATCAACTAATGGATCACTAAGGTAATTACACCATTAAACTAGACTAAAAGGGAGGCATATTTTTCAAAGGTGATTCTAGAACTATATATTGACAAGACCTTGACAAAGGTTTTATTTGATTACATAGTTGTTATAGTTTTAAGGTCAAGTAATTAAGCTAAGAGTTGGCATAAACAGAAATGAAATAAACCAAGAAAGGTGTGAACATAATTTTGAAATAGTATTTAACTTGGTGTTGTGAAATGACTTTGTTTCATATAAAGATTAGGTGTTGTTCTTGCCATAAAAAATCCCTATATGAATTTACCTTGTCAACGGTTAGAGTGCTTTCCATTTGACAACATACCTCATGTATGCGTCGAATTGACACAATGATACAAATTACAGTGAAAAAACATAGTGATCCTACAGTTCTCAACATGTGATAGTAATTCTCGCTGCAATCTCATTGTGCATAGGTACAACATCTTAGGCAATCTCAGTCAAGGAATTATTAGACTTATCATTTTTCATTTTGTGTTTTCAAGTTAGATATTGTTTTCAAGTTTTCAAATTTCTAATTTTATTGCAATGTGGCAGACTGATCAGGGCAGTACAGGAACAAACCCGAGACAGGATGATCACGGAAAGGGGCCAGCGGAAGAACATGTAAAGTGCCAGCATTGCTCTATCTTCAGGTATTTTATTTATTTATATAATTGAAATAATATTAATTTTTTTCAAATATGCAGACACATACCCATGGTACGCCTGACGATTCCCTCTACGAGGAAGAGCTTTCTTCATCCCCATTTCCATTGTTGTTGCTCCGAAAAGAGAAGTGAAAAGCAACATTGAAATTTGAGCGTTCGGAAGACGCTTCGTCTCAAACACCTGAAATAGAAATGAGGATAACACAACTTATGACCCAACTAGAAACATATAAGGTAATAATAAAAAATCAAAAGGATATTTTTTTTGTTCTGCATGAGATGAATTGTGATAGTTTGGTTTTTAATTTTTACATTAACTAAACTAACAAAAAAATTCTTTTGTATGTACCGTTATCTGACACATGCTACACTCGGTGTTGCTGGTACTGGCAAACAAGGGAAAGAGGTTTTTGAGCCACCCTTTCATACACCTTCTATGCCTTTAGGTGGCAGCCGAGAAATTCACCCTACCCAAGAAGACACCCAGCCAACCACTAAACGTGTTGGCAGTGATGAGGCTGATATGGCCAAATATATTATTGCATTTCCTAGAGCTACACGTGTCAGCTCCATGGGGACAATTAATGGCACGTTGTTGGTGAAAGATGAAGGTGTCCCTATAAAGCACGTACAACTCCCAGGTAAGTTTTAATATTTTAACTATTTCATGTACTCTATCTAAAACATATTTTATCATGATTTTTATTTTTTAATTAATGATAATATATTTTTTTTTTGTGTAGGAAACAATGAGTTCTACAGGCTTTTGGAGAGCCATGCGTTGGTAATTTTTGGTGAAATCATATGCACAAGGTGGAATTCCCATAATTCCAACCTGAAAAAAGAACTTCTAGATTATCTAGAAGCCCTTTTTGGGGTGGGCACATTTGACAGAACAACGGTGGCTCGGGTAGCTGGCAAATATTTGAAATATACCAGGGACACCTATAGGACACAATTGCAATTTAACCCTAGATACGAGTGTCCTCTCACAGTTCCAGAGAGTGAGTGGAGAGCACTCATCCATGACGGAAAAGATAAAAGGGCAAAGAAAGAAGGAAAAATGCCAACTGGACCCGCAAGGTAAATTACAATTTTAATTCAATAGCTTTAATTTTATCTATTTCTAAAATAAAAGTGTGCTACGTCATATCTGACTTCAATCTTTTGATGATAGGATGCCTGACACCTCGAAGGCAAACAAAGCTACGATTTAAAAAAAGGGCCATCACAAGCTAGGCTAGGGGGGCTACTTGAAATTAGACGCAAGAATTGTAAGTAGCTAAACATATTATAATTAATTGTATCGCCTTCCAACATTTTTGTAATCCCATCAAATAACATTAAAAATACACAATCATGTGTAATGTAGGGTGATGACTTTGGAACGAAAACTATAGAGGAGGATAAAAATATCACTTTCCGTTTCGGCTATGAAGTCGTAGTTGAATATCGTAGAAGCTCGGGACAGGTCCCAAGAACCAAAATTCCTGATAAGGTAAAACATTAACCTTTCAATATGTTTTTTTTCATCCATAAATTTAATGTCTAACAACTTTGTTTAAATCAGGGGAGCAACACTTTCAACGAGCCAAATAACCCAGTTGTAGAGAAGTGCGTTGAGAGCGAAATATTGCCAGAGGAACATGTTCCTAACGCGCAACCTGATCATTTTAGTGGGTACCAGGTTGACAAATGCTACTATCAACGAGGACCATGATGGTAATTAATTTCCACTTATAATTTTTTTTAATTATACCTTGATGGTTGTCCTTATAATGTTTTTTGTTTAAATGATAGAGAATGTTTCACTTGGGGATCTTACCACCAGAGAGGAAGACAGGGCAACGGTCCCAACGATGACAACTGGTGCACTAGGTAAATAATCTCATTGCAATTTTTTTTATTAATATTACCGAACTAGTTCAATGATATTTAAAAACTGACAATTAAAATTTAATATTATCTATTTTTGTAGGCGATGCCCCATCACTGGATGAGACCAAACTTCGTGACTACGCAACTAGGTCAGTAGAGCGGGAAAGGCACGAAACATGAGTAGAGCATGATGATATTGATGATGTAATTAGGAGCCTTAGAAATAGGAAGAAGAAAAAGAAAATTTGATAATGTAAAATATTGTATTATTATAAGACAAATGTTACCATACTTGGAACGTTTTTTGCGTTATATTAAAAACTCATTTATCATACTATTTTTATGTCAAGCACTTTAAATGTTTTCTTGCGTACTTTTTGTTGCATTGTTTTTTAATTAGTTATTGAATATTTTTTTTCTGCTCATGGAAGTAAAAAATGAAATATAGATTGGGTATTGGGGAATTGAGAGTGATGTGAGGTGGGGGAGGGGCCATAAGAGCTTCCACCTTCACGTGGTTGGCCATGTTTAGTAGAGAATAATTTATTGGAGTGATTTAATCTTGGAGCAAACCTCCCTCGATCCAACGTAGCAACAAAAAAGTCGTTGCTGACTTAGTTGCTTCTCTTTTAGATCGTGGGAGGCTTGTTCCAAGTTGAGGCGGCTCTAATAAATTTTTCTTGAAACAAAGAGGAGCTTATTCAGGTATGTTTTGACATTTTCAACATATGTTCTAACATTATCATAAGAATGCATCTTAGATTAAAAAATACTACATCCATTACCTTTATTTATTGTATAGATAATTATGGATTTTGAATGACTTGGCAGCGTAGGTACAAATCCTCTTGCATCATGAGCAATACAACTTGTCAACCAGGGTCATGTCCAGGATATTTTTGCTTGTGCGCTTGAGTAGGCTCATAGTGTCACATTTTGTAAGTTTTTGTATAGTTCATAATTCAATATTAAGCTTGTTCATGATTATTATCTAGTTTTTTGTATGTGTTTTTTTATCTATTTAATTGTAAGAAACTCTACATGTTTCCTTTTGTTTACTATGATTTCTCCATTTACCACTCCCAGGATGAATTTGACTTTATTGTCCAATTTCAGCAAATCAAGCTAAAGGTTGTCCAATTGCACTTTCTTTCTCTTTTCATAGAATTCAAGATGGATATGATAGAAGTGCTCCAAAACTTGCTCAGGGGTCTCATATTTATGATTGATTCCCTTTGAGCCAAAAAGATGCATGTTACCTGTACTGATTGTAGTAGTCAGTTTGAATTTCCTTAAAAGGCCCTCTTGAAGTGAAATATTCATATTCTCTTCAAAAAATGACACCTCTAAATGGACCCTGGTATCAGTATTGTATTCCTTATAGTCCCTTATGAACGGTTCTTTAATCTTATCATTCCTAGTCATCAATGCTTCCAAAAATTCCTTGTAATCTTGAGTCCACTTGTGAACAGGAAACTCTATAATTATTAATGTTGTCTCATTAATTTCCTCTATGATGCCACTAATCATGTAAGACACACAATTATCCTCTATAGTTTTTTGTTCAATTGTACCCTTAAAACCCTTGTACCAAGGTGCCAAGCCAATGGTGTATTATCCAGTGCTTCGGGATGTTGAAATGTCCCTTAATACTAGGCCAATCAATATATCATAATAAAGTGATAAAAAATATACATATCATAGTATATGCTCAGATCATATCCAGATCCATAAGCTTGTATAGTTTATATGAGGATAGTGTTTCCCTAATCTACATTATCTCATATTGGTCTTTTATAAAAAGTACATTTCAGTGTTACTCTAGTGTATACTACAATGTCCATATTCATAATATAGGTTAAGGATAGAGTAATAGCGTACAATATTCTACCTAATAAATCATCTTGTATTTCAATAGCTAATGTGGACATAGGTGTAATGTAAGCTCAATACTAGGATATGCTTGTTCCTGTTCTAGCTCGATATCATTGAATACGCTCTTTCCAACTTTGATTAGTGAAAAGAGTTGGATTAGCTTAAGCTGAGTAATGTATTCATCCTTATCTCTCTTCTATGATTCCCATGTATTGGTTACAATGATAACAGTTATATGGAACTAAAATTAGATTGGTATATATAAGAGACTGTATCGTACCTATGATGCCCATCTTAAGCTTAGTAACTATCACACTATCACCTTACTTAAGCTAGTATTAAGCTCTATTGAATCTATAAGCTTATTGATTTCACTATGATATTAGTACTAATGAATCAAGTCCATTGAATCAGTGAGCAAGCTTATCTTGATGTAAGTACATGTAATGAAATAACACATATTCGTATAAACATGATATTCTTAAAATAGGTCTTAGATTACAGTGTCCAGGAACTCCATATTCAAGCTAAGCTCCTTCTTATGACATAATGATCTGTGTTTCCCTGTTCATTTCATACCTTATTAAAGCTGACCGGAATCATAGTAATAATTACATAGCCTTACTAGCTCTATGTCAACATGTGTATCCTATAAACCTTAAGTAGAAACATAGTTTGATTGCTAATGTTTATATAATAGTTGATCTTGTATGATTGGTTAAAATTAGCATTGATATGAGTGTACCATTACACAAGCCATATTG
This sequence comes from Pinus albicaulis, assembly GCA_034641835.2. Taxonomy (NCBI): domain Eukaryota; kingdom Viridiplantae; phylum Streptophyta; class Pinopsida; order Pinales; family Pinaceae; genus Pinus; species Pinus albicaulis. The sequence continues at coordinate 1,386,640,204 of CM076581.1, forward strand.
AAATGCTCCCTTGTGCCTTCGTTCGGCCAGGCGTGCCATGTCATTTCGTTTGAGGGCGCCCGCGGAAACCTATTCGGGTCAGGTCATTTCAGTTGAGGGCGTCCACCCAAACGTGTTCGGGCATGGTTCCTAAAGCCACCCAACCAGTAAAATTGAATAGATGTCTTGTTGCTGCATATGCACATATTGACAGTAAAGAGAGATTTCAGTTCATGAGCATGTGGCATGAGAAAAAAACCTATGTAATCCCTATGTGTGGGGTTAATGAACCTTATGCCTACAATGTTTACTGTTTGCATATAGGATTGTGTGGGGGTAGATAACTTGTAGCCATATGACATAGGCCCTAGTCACTTATGAAGGTTCCCCAAACTCTGCCCGCAATTTGGTTGATCTTGCTCAGCTTGAAAATTTTGAATTTTCATTGATGATTGATTTTCCTCTCACTCGAATGCAAAAGGAAGATGAATTTCATCTTTTTCCTCCATAATTTCCACATTCGACATCTATTGTAGCTATTCATATATGCTCATCTGGAATCACCACAAGTTGTACTTTTTTTTTGCAATGGATTCTTGGTGTTGATATTGACGAGATTTTTCCTCTTCAAAAAACATATCCTGGTTGTAAGCATGGTTGTGGTATGTTGATATTCAGACGAAAACTATAACTTGTAGCTCTTGATCTGTTAGGGGTTACCTTGATATTAAAGGTGGTGTATTCATACTCCTTCTGAATAACCAAAAAAAGGTCAAGGAAATTGACCAATATGTTGTCAATTTGTATCTTATCCATCTCTAGGGCAAGTTGCTTTTCGGCTAACTCCACTGCTTTTGATCTCAATTTTTCCAATTGCTTCCTTCTCTCATATGATACCTGAGCCTTTGTCTTTCTCTTCCCTTCTAATTATGTAATAGTTTCATAGTGATGCCAGCCAACTTCATTGGAAAGCCTTAATGGAAATTGAATGTTGCTCCTTTTGAACTAGAATTAAGATGTTCAAGGAATATTAGCTTCTAACAGTGTACCTCAGATTATAGAATCACGAAGATATCTTAATGAGAAACTATTTAATACACGAGACTCACTCATATATTGATTCAAGGCATATGGATGATAGGGTCATTGTTAGGAAAAGCACGGATCCCACAAGTTATATATGTGTATACCAACAACTTCTTCTTCTCTTTATACCTTTAGGCGTAAGGAATAGATCATCAAAGCCACGTCTTCCATAAAAAATTACCTCCTTCATGAATCGGTAAACATAAAGGGTCATCAAACAAAAATCCTCAATAAATGTATGGCTCAACCATAGCCCCCTATGAATATAGAGAAGGTGATCTTGTATAATCATCAGGCCACTTGTAACCTGTCTCTTTTTTGCTATGGACTCTTAGGTCAATGTGCCAAAATCATCAATCAGCTAATTTGACTTGCCTTCTGCAAGAAGAGTCATCAAGATATAATGCCACAGATTCTATAGTTCCCCCTAAAGCCTTGCATTATTTCATCAAAATCATGAATATGAGGCTTTATATGGAGAGCCAGAATTAGGGTCTTCTATGTTTCTTATTTCAATACATTCTCCATGGGCTGATGAAAAGGCTTGCTTCAAGAAGCCATTTATAAGCTATCAATAGAAAAAAGGGTATCATAGATCTGCTTGTTTTCTGATAGGTCGTACTGATGAATAATGCTTCAAATTTGGTAGAGAAATTGAGTGAACATTACAAAGGGATAGGCTAAAGAATCTAAGAACACTTGTTGTAAACTGGGATAATAGACATGGTGAACATTCAATGTTTCTTTTACAGGGCTTCAAGATTATGAATTATGATTTCGGTAACATCTAAGCACACCTTTTCTGCCATTTCATAAGTAACAGCCTTAACACTCTTCAACATCCTTACAGTAGCAACATAAAGTAGAAATTTCAGCTTTACAAACTCACTTTATTAGAATTTCGAATCGTTTACTGACAAAACATTATTTAGAAGTAAAATGATCTCTTGGAGCTGCATCCACTTTTATTGAGACCTGAAGACAACGTTGTGTGAATCCCTTATACCTTAAAATGCTAATGTGTTATGATTCCCAATGCTTTAGTCTGGAATACTCAGACAATATTACCATACTTCCAGATTTGAGTCAGAAAGAAATTTCAATGATAGGGAGCTTAATGATGTTCCAAATATTCAGATATTAGATCTCCAAAAAATGTCACAGTATTTAAGCAAGGGATACTATAACATATTATACCTTAATTTATAATGAAGCCCTTGATGTGACATATGACTGGAAACAAACCTCTATCCCTAGTATTCTTGTTCAGGATTGTGCCTTGATATGAGCAATATGACAAATCATAAATCAGTGACTATAAGAACCATTGTGATCCTTCAAAATTTTAAAAATTCAGAAGTCAGACTACTGCAACACGGTTTCCAACTCACTGTGTCTAAGGAGACCAAGAATTCAAGTTGTCTTAGACATATTTAAAGTTTAAATTGTTGAGAAGTCTCCCCTAATTAAGGGTTAATCAATACCACAACAATTATTCACCTACAGTCTCACCTTAGTGACATCCATGGGGTCACAGGAATATAAATTCTTCAAGGAAGCCTTAAGTATTGTATTAAGGAAAGTATCTAGGTCAATATCAAGAGAGTATTTTTTGAATCTTCCCCTGATCTGAAATGACCTCGACCTGGTATAATGATATTTCATAGATTTGTTGCAGAAGATTGGGCAGAAATTGAATTTAACCAACCTTCTTATCGACATACCATTAAATATAATGGATATGAGCCTCATATTGGGTTTGTGACATGGGCCAAAAGTTGAGGCTGCCATCAACCATATTCAAATAAATCAAACCCCTTGATCTTTGAAACAATTAGGTCTTCCTTGATTTCTTTGATATTCCCGTAGAGATTCAACAACTAAATCGTTATCATTTGATAACATAAGAGATAAATATAACTAGAAACCCCTTTCAACTATGCCTTCCCTTAGATATTCAAAGATTTCTCAAGATCGAGAGAATTCCAGAGTTAAGAATCTGTTGAATTCTTGAGATAGTGCACCTCATGGTCACTTATAATCTTCGATAAAGATCTAAACTTGAAAGAGATGACAGTTGAAAATTTCAAGCTACAAGGAGAGGAGAGCATGGAGGATTGTCCATGAATTCAGTGATGGCTTTCTATGCCTTGGGCTTGCCTTTAGCTAGGTTCTGATACCATTTCAATTTTTTAGGATAATATGTTCTTTTCAGAGACAGTTACTTTAGAGATCTTTATTATCCCATAATACCATTAGAAATCACATAGCTTATTATCATATACACAGCAACTGAAGAAATAACATAGATAATCGAAGAAAAATACAAGCCAAGATAAGATAACACATGGATATGGTGAAAGCCAGGGAAAAACCCCAAGACTGAGAAAACCCTTGATCAATTATTCTTATTATTCATAAACAAATTTTCAGCAGAGAGAGTACAATGACTTTAAAGAAAACACTAACTTACCAAATAGAAGATGTGACCTTAGACTACAATTCTGAATACTGATAAGGGCTTCCTAAACTAGCTCTTACTGGTTAGGGTTACTTGCAATTCATTAAGATGCTACTGAAGGATGTCCTACAAGCATTCCAAAATTATCCAAGCACATCATTTCTTCCCAAGTAACTACTGAAGATGGCAGCTCCTGGTTAGGGTAAGAGTAATACCGCAACAGCCCACAAAAATGTATCCAAAACACTCTTATAAAGTTGCAGCTTCTCTTCATAATAAGTTGACCTTCCTTTGATGCAAATCAGTACTTAATCTAGCCCTGAAATAGGCTTCGGCATTTCAATGCATACCCTTCTCGGCATATACATAGAAAGTTAAGGCCTGCAACCTACTTGAGATGGTCTCCAATAGGTGCGACCTGCTTATAACATTACACCCATATGCTTTTACTGATCCTTATGTTTGCAGTTAACTTGAAATGTAACTCAGATCTTCAACAGAAGATGGATCACCCAAATCAGACCACATATGTATCCAGATATGACTCTAAGAAGCTCGGCCTTCTTCCCAAGGGACTTGGCCCATCAAATAAACCTCAAATTACACCAAAGAAGCCCTACATTCTTTGATGGAGACACCTTTCTCCTACGACCATCATATGAGAAAAATAGGATGATTTGAATGAGGAAGAAGGCTCCTCTTTATAGACAAGATGGAGGAAAGGCTGACCTTAAAATTTGGAGGCAAATTTGAAATTTGAATTTTCAATTTTTCGCAAATAAACACAATCATAACTTATAGAATTTATTTTTGAATAAAAAAATATTTTCTTGACCAAATTTGATGATCTTTAGATTGATTTTGGTCCTCTCGAAAAGAGGGATTCAATGGAATGATTATCTTCATCAACTAAGCAGAGGTGAGTGGAATTTGGCCCTAGTTGCTAATTTTTACACTATATCTATATTTTTGACAAAATAGGCATCCCGGTTAACATCTAGATAGCCAAATATTATCCAAATGGCTTATTTGACTCTTGCAAAGATGACTATGTGAAAATGTATATTCTATAAGAAGAAAATTCTGGCTAATTTAAATTCATTCCAAATTTTCCTACCCACTTGCCAAATCATCGTTTGTCTTCTAACAAGCCCCATGCCAATGAGTTGGACCAACAATAAGAAGATTATTTTTTAGTTGTTATCTAGTTTTTAAACATCTCAAAAACCTTACATTACCACATTGCATGCTCATCTATTACAAATTAAACAACAACCTCTATAAATATATCTCAATGAACATGATTTTTAACTTCTAGTACATTTTGAAGGACTAGACACCCAAGAACTTGACTTTTAGAAGTGCAAGATGCCTTGACATCTTTGAATACATCCTAGTTCATGATCATGAACATTACATTTCCAATTGAGGTGATCGAATATTGATCAACATGGCCCAACCTTATAAAATAATTCCTTTTTATTGCTAATCAATGGATAGGTTTCCTCTAAAATCATCTCCAATTCTTCCAAATATGTATAAAAGAATCACGATGTAATATAAGCGAACGTCGAACACTCATCAAGAATCATCTGGCACAATGCCATGATTCCATAATGACCAACAACTTGAAGGTTTTGAGTACAATTAATATCACATGAATATAACCATTCTCTTGTACATTAATCCCACATCAATCCTTGATGAAAAGGGTATTTTGGCATGCCATCTGCCAATGAAGGTAGAAAGAAAACCCCACCTGTCATCTTTCCATTAAAGAAGGTCAAAATTGAATGTGCAGCCATACCAATCTTGATGAAAGTCCAAATAATCCTAATGTAACTGGAAATGAGTTTCCATGCCTGTGATGTCCCCGCTTAAGGACCACACAAACCAAAAATCTTAAAAATATTGGTTGTGCCTGCTACTGACTATAATGCAAGCCACCTTCTCCAAGTTTCATCGATATCTGATCCTTCCCACTGTCCTAGATGGCCTACAGTCGCTCGGCAAACTGCCTAGATTTGTTTGATGAAAGGGCATTCCTGGAAAACGTGAATGATCATTTACTCACTATTTTTGTACAAGGGGCATCAACTAGGCCCAATCACATACCTTCTTTGAAGCACATCCAAGGTTGAGATATTTATTTCGGCACCACATAAAAAAAAATTCCTTGCCTGGGCACTTAGATTTCCAAAGCATTTTCCTCCACCACTTTAACTCTACAGGGACTCGAACTGCAATCACTGTGATGTATCCAAGCTTGGGGACATATTCACCAAAAGGAGAGGAACTCCAGAGAAGCTTGTACTCTCTGTCAGTTAATCAAATTTGACGAACATTCTGAGCATTTACATATGCATTCCATGATTAATGAAAAGCTGCTTCTAATCCTAGCTCCTGAGCAGTCATCCATCCATGTCTCCAATTGGTAGTTTTGGCCGGGTTGTCAATGTGTGCAATTATGAACCTAGTTTTGTGCTTTTGTTCAGTATATCAGCTATAAATCTACTAGGAATTAATTTCCAGGTGCTAGGTTTAGAATTTAACACAAAAAACAACACCCATATACTGGAAAACAACCCTGCAATGCTAGTATCTATTAATATTCATTCCTTTCCTTTGTGTTGGTCCAAAACTTAGGTGAAAAGAGATTCTGTTGCACAATATTCACAATCAAACCTGATTTCATGTCATCCATACATAACTTGTTGTGCATCAAAATATGGATATCTTCTTGTTATAACAACTGGTAATATTGTATTTTAATGTTGGTTCATACTGCTGTCTCTGTCAACAGCACTCAGTGTTTACAAACACCTGTTTTACATTATGTATTTGCCAAACAATACCACTCTGGGCACAAAAAACAAGGCAACAGTTAGCCTTAAAGGCATCATCCCTGTCACATGAAAATTAGGCTTAGGAGCGATGCCTTCTTTGCTGGATTTAGCACAAAGAATCCTCCTTCTGTGAGAGTAAATCAAATTAATCCCATGAACATTTCCCCTCTCTACAAGAAAATCAGTCACAAAGAAGCTCACCTACAGTTCACTCTTTGCAAAAAAGAACAACGACATACAACTGATCATTTGTATTCATAACTTGCCAAGGAACTTATTCTTGAGAAGGCCATCAATTAGCATTGTCCACATCCCTTCTTCAGGGTTATGTCCACTTTTCAATGAATTGTCAAACAACCTTTCTGCTTCTTGCACCTTTCCTTCTTTACAAAGTCCATGAATCACAAAATTGTATAAATATAGTTGTGGTTCATAACCATTTTCAACCATTCTATCCAAAAGCTCTAGACAATAGATGCAGTTTCCCTGTTTATAGTACCCATTAATAAGAGCTGTATAAATTGCTTCATTGGGACAGAGGCCTCTCTCTAACATATTTTTTATCAGTTGGTTTGCCTCAAGGAGTTTTCCTAATTTGCATAATTCTGCAATTAAGGCACTATAAGTATCTACAGTAGGCTAACAATTCTTTTCCATCATTTTATCAAGAAGCTTAAATGCAAGAACACTTTCGAGTGGCATTCCATCCAGGTCATGAATTTCATCCAAGTTATCAGGATCTGAGCTACCTACTACATCCTCAACAGGAATCAAGTGTTCTTTTTGTATCTTGTTTTCTTGAACTATAACATTCATAAGCCCACAATAAGTTTGTTAATTAGGTTGGCATCCTTCATTTATCATCTTAATTAATAAATCAAAAGCATGATTCACCTTGCCTGATTTGAAGTTGCCATCAATCAATGATGTGTATATTACTTTGTTAGGCTGTAAGGCTTTCTCCTTCATTCTATCAATGAACATTTTAGCCTCTTCCAATTTGCCTTTCCTGCAAAGTCCATAGATCAATGCACTGTAAGTGTAGACATTTGGAGAACAACCCTGCTTTAACTTTTTGTCTAATACTTTATATGCAAGATCAATGGCACTGACTCTACATAGTCCATCAACAAGCGTGGTATAAGTCACCAGGGAGGGAGCTAACCCTTCCCCCAACATCTTACCAAAGACATTATCCACATCAAGCACCCTGTTTTCTTTGCGGGCATGAGTTCTTCTTTTTAATTTGGTCTTCTGTCTAAAAATTTGAAGGTCAGTGCTACAATGTGGGTGTTTTGGTTTCTAGGATGATTCCTTCCCATGCTAGAGCAGGGCTATCCTTGGATTTTCCATCAAAGTTAGACTTGGGGCAATATCTATGTTTGTATAAGCGGGTAAGATAGCCTATGAATTGAATTTTATGTGAGCAAGATATTCTTGTTTAAATTTTCCCTTTGTAAGAAATATCTATACCTATATTACAAGATAAGGAGAGAAAGCAGGCTTGTAGAAGGGGAAATTTGATGCCGTGATGGCTCTCTTCTTTTGTTTTTTTATTTACAATTTATGCTTGTAATTGCTCTAATTTTGAAGATCTTCAACCCATTGATTTTGATTTAGAATTTTATAATAGTTTTAGGGTAACAGTGACTTTCGAAGATAGGTTAAGTGTTGTCTTGAAAAAATGGGCCTCTTTGCAGACTAACTTTGGAGATTGATTTTATAAAACATCAGAATATTATGAATGGCAATGTGATCACTGCAACTATCATCAAATTTTAGCTATATATCTAGGGGTGATTGTCAAATTCCAAGCCTGCCTTCTGATATGAATTTTAAATTTGCATGGGCTATCAAGTCAATTCATCTTGCAGCCATCCATTTTTTATCTGCATACCGTGAGCCTTTCTGGACCTTCTTGTCTTGTGCATTTAAAATGTCTTATTGCATCCCAGTTCCTCAGTTCTAATCACATTTCAAAATGGTGTTTCAACCTTTCCATCTTTTGATGAATCATATGTGGGCTTATTTGTTAGTGAAAATAATTTATATTTTTATTGACTAAAGATATGTCATAGCTAAGAACCCCTACTTTGTCTGCTTTGAGTAACCAGAAAATAATGATTATGCACTGCCAAAGAGGCATACCATTGTCAAATTCCATCCTTGAGAAGGAAAAATGAACATATAAGAAATTTGAATAGATTAGCTTTAAAGGAATATTTATCTATATCTATATATCTATAAATAATATAAATAACATTCAGAAACAACTATTAGAAACATAGATGAAATAATTTGTAGTTGGAGAAATTGAAAATACTGAAATGTGTATGGAATCAAGGGGAATGACAACCATTCAAAATCAATCCTTTGTACCTGGGTAATGTATACGTAACTGGTCAAATATTTTGAAGTGATGAAATTCAGGTCAATTCTTGTTAATTTATTTTTGTGTGTATGGTTCCTTTTAAAACAAATTTTGCATTCACAGTAAACGTAAAGATAACAATTTCGTATTTAAAGGCATGATAACTGGAATGAGCTCTATTTTCTCAACTATGATAATCGATAGTTATGCTAGAATCATGACTGGATTGATTTACTTAATTCAGAATTATGCGTTGAATGGTTTCTAATTAACCTCATGAATAAATGACAGAATTGAGAGTTATTGAGGGAAGTGATTTAATTGTTCTTGAAGAATCACTGGTAAAGTAATAGAGCAGAAATCTCTATTTATTGTGATCATATAATGGAACTGGTGTGTATGCCTTCCTTGAAAATTCCACATCTGTTGTGTATTTGAAACAATTTAGAGGTATGGTTACTTTAGAGCATTGTCAATTGTTAGTACAAGAAGCTATGACTTCTTAATAGGAATGCCAAATCTGGTAAGTTGAAGAAGTGAAATCATGGGTTTAAATCTCTGAGAAGCAACAGATGAATTGAATCTCTGTTTGCCGGAACTTTATTTCTATATAGAAACCGTGAGAAAAGGTGAAATGAAATGATGGATGGGTTTTGAAAACAACAAATGGGTTTTGCGTGGGTGTAAGATGGTAAGTGGTAATTTCTTGTATGAATGTGATAGTGCTTAGGTATTGACATGTAGCACTGTGAAACCACCTATTTCGCATAGTTTTGAAACCTTTAACCATCGTGCTATTTGATATGCGATATCTGTTGGATTATGTGCATTTCATGTGGAGTATGCGATTACCATTGGATGAAGGAAGCAGTAGATCTATGGATTAAAGGTGAGTTAATAAATTTTGTGGGTCCGTATATGATTTATTGATTTGTTTGAAAGGAAATGGACGAGCATCGGTGTATGTGAAGAGTAATAAATTGGAAAAAATCGTAAGTTATAATGTTATTATAACTTACGTTAAGTTGAGTTAAGTTCGGGAATGGATGCATTGACTGTCAATATAAAGGCAAACTGTGGGCCCGAATATATGTGTTGTAACTTTGGTTGTTAACCAAAGTAGAATTCATAGATCGAATTCTAATGAATTGTGTATTTTAATTATGGTTTATAATCATAATTATGTGAAAAAAAAAAATTACGGATAAGAATTTCCATTAGTTTTAGAGCACATGCATTTTATATGCATTAATATGGAATATGTGGGTTTCGTAGCTAAGGCTGCATCACTATATGATGTAATTATTGATATGTAAATCAATATATTTTCATATGAGTTTTATAACTTTCCCAGAGGTTATTTGACAGTCTACAATAAATTACATAGACAATGACCCTAATGATTTATTAATCTATTTATGTAATATTATTCTGCTTCGGTTATAATCTGTTAGGAGTTTAATCTTTAGGAAAGCCCAGCGGAAGCAAAAATGTATGTGGCATTTCCTCTAAATGGTATCCTTTTTCAAAGGTGACGTATTCAACATGATTTTCTGATAGGTGGATAGTGAAAAGGTGTATCTTGGGCTTATTGCTTGATATCTAAAAACTTGTATGCATCTATGTTTTGAAAAAAATATTTTCTCTTGTGCATGTTTCACTATAGAAGAATGATGAGGATGGATCTTTTAGGGACTTCAAATAAGAATGGGAAAAGGAAACTAGTCTTCTTGACTTCTAAATAATTTCAGGCTCTCCCCTGCAAAGCTTGTTTGACCAAGAGTGACCTTTCTGTGGGTCTTTGCCTCTCCTTTCCAAAGGCAGAAATAACGAAGCATATTTTTTAGGACTATCCTTTTCAGGGTCTTGTTGGGCAGAGGTGAAATATCAATTAGTAAACATTCTTCAGGGGCATTTGCATTGGAGTGCATTCTTGTTGGGAGATACCTGATGTGTGATTTGGGATTTTCTGATTGGTATTTTTCACTGTTTGTGAGTTTCTGCATCGTGTGTTCTCTGGGGACTCCACTACAAATGTGTTAAAAAATGAGGTCATTTCTTTGAAAGTAAATGAATCCTAGACTTATAGAAGTGTTCACTAATTATTTGAAAGCAAATGAATTTGTTGATGATATTTTTGAGATCTATATTTTCTTAAATCTATCATTTTTTATTATAGGAATTATCATTTGTATGCTCTTCTCTTATCATAATATAGATGCATTGCACCAATTATGCAAACATTACTGTTCATAATGTGTTTTTGGCTTATTGTGAATAGTCATGTTCTTTCTAAGATTTTGTGCTTGTGTGTTAGACTTAAACCCCCAAAAAAAAATCCTCCATCTTACTCCCATTGCATGCAAGTGTTGGTTGTACCCATGTGGAAGATAGGACATCCCTTAGTTGAATAGAATAAATCATGATTAAATATAGGGCCTACAAGATGTTTGTGAAAGGGAATAGATGGTGGGGGATCTCAACTAGTGATAGATGGAATATTTTAATGATATTTTATTCTTTTCTATGGGAAAGGATTACCTCATTTATTTTTTCATAGTTAAGTTCTAGTCACACCCAAGGATATATAGACTGCATCCATTCTAAGAAACTATAATGATCCCCTGACACAAACACAAATTTTGAGGTATTTTGTAACAAGAATTTGACACATGCATGGAATTCAAAGAGATAATATAGAGCATGATGTAGGTTCAAAGGTAACACACCCCCCGAGGCATAAATAAGACATGTATACAAGCCTACACATCTTTATCCAGGATAAAATGAAAGGCGCATACACACATGCATAGTTCAGAGGTAAGAATAGAATGTGCCTAAAAATTGAAGCACACAATAAGACTAGTTCTTTTTATTTTCAAAAAATCTCAAGAGTTGGAGTATTTTTCAATCCATGGTTTTCACATGATGAATCTAATGTGTTCAACATATACACTAGTCATACAATTTTTTTTTAATGGATTGAAGGGCTATGTCAATTACAATACAACAGTGGAAATTTTATTGTGCACTTTTTTTACTAGATATAGTATACCCACCTATTATAGTTGTGATTGTGGTGAGGAGTTTGCATGTTTAAACTTTGAATGGAATGGTTTGCATACGATTTTTACTAGGTTATATATCTACAGTGTGCAATGCACCAAACCTCCAAAGAACCCAAGGGAAACCAAGTGCAAAAAATCCAAGGACAACGGGATCGTATCAGACATAGGGTATTGTTTTCAAAGTAAAGCAAGCAAGGTATCAAAGTTAAGCAAGTCCAGTTATGTAATTCATTGAGGGAGGAAAAACCTTGAAAGAGGATTTCATTTAAATCAACGATTCTTTCTTCCTTCTTCTATTATCTACGCAATTATGTTTTGTTTCTTGATCATTTCATATTTTTAGGTTGATAAATATGGTGATTTGAAAGATCTTGAAGCACTCTTAAAAACATTATTAGGCCAAGATATTAGAGCTACTAACCGAAAAGAATTAGGTCCATCACCTTCAAATCCAAATGACAACACAAATGTTATAACCATAGTCACATCATCCGTAAAAAGAATAAACATCCAAAAATAGGAGGTCGATGTTATATTTAATTTCTTTTTAAATATTTTTATTAAAGCGTCAGATGACCAACGCTTTAGACATCAGAAGAGTGACGTCTTTTTTTAAAATATTTTTACCATTTCGTCGAAAAAGTGACGCCTCGTAAACGTTTGAAGTGCGATGTCTTAACTTTTCATCAGTCTTGCGACGTTTGGCACACAACATCGGAAATGCGACGTTTGGCACACAACGTCGGAAAGGCGACGTTTGGCACACAACGTCGAAAATGCGACATTGTTTACATTTGTGTCAGTCTTGCGACGTTTGGCACAAACCGTCGAAAATGCGATGGTGCAAACATTTTCGTCGTTCTTGCGACGTTTGGCACATAATGTCGACATTGCAACGTTTGCTTAAAATCCTTATAAGCATCGGAAATGCGAAATTTCGGTATCGTCGGAAGACTGACAGTTGTAGTGCGTCGGAAGACCGACGCTTACAAAACGTTGGAATAGTGACGATTTGGCGAACGTCGGAATTTTGGAAACGTCAAAATAAGTGTCGCTCTTCCGGCACTTTATTGAAGTGTCGTAATTGCGATGTAATGGCTAACCATGTTTTGTCATGCCTCACACTGTCGCTCTTGTGACGCCTATGTGTCAGAATAGTGATGAATTGGCCATCAGAAATTGGCCCCAAATGTGCTAGTGATGGGTTCCAAATTTCAAGATATCAGATGAGGTGAGAGCTGGAACAACTTCTAAAAGTCGCTAGAAGTGGGAAAGATTCTTGAAATCCATTGAAAAATTCACTCCCAGTCGAACAACACACACCAAAGTGGGACTATATCCTCTAAACACAACCTTGAATGGGAGTAGATGCTCTACAAAGAAGTTACAATTGTCCATGGGTGCCTTGATGGCTTGATACGGCACTTCACTTGGCATCTAAGTAGTCAAATTTTCATGAAGGAAAACCATCAATGTGATGACTTTTTTAGGGCATGTAACAACCAATTTAGAGTATGATAGACCCTAATGAATACTAATCAGTGTTTTTGGATGATGCCCAAATCGACCTGTAACAGCTGCCCCCTAAAGCACGAAGTCAAAAATGATAATTTTGAGTGATTTTATTTACAACATGATGAGGAGGAATTGAATCAGACAACGACCTGCATCAATTACAATACATTACATCATGATATATGTTCATATTTTACATTAATTATTGAGGGAGGCATATCCCATACTCAACATATAAACTATCACAACATCAAAAAGTTGTCTACATATATAGACTGTCTACATATATAAACCCATGATAGGATGACTATCTGAATAATGACCATCGTACGGATGATTTGGTAGGACACTTGAAATCGTAGCCCGGATGGATGAAACTAGATCTGGGGTCTTCTATCTCTTTCACTCGATGGATTTAAAGTTCAAGTCTATCCATGTAAATATATGATCTGAATTTGAACATGGGAATACATCGTCTAATTATCGACCAATGATGTGAGTCATTAACAGACGCAAGAGAAGCCATCGTTGATGATAATGGTTCTCAAGGTTCTACAACAAATTCTGCATGGTGTGAATAGATTATTTGATGTCGAACACCATACAAAGTCTTACGGTCGAAGGCCTATGATGTCAACCTATCACTAGAAGTGAGAAACTTGTCATTGATGTAAGCAAGCTCCAAGGCACTGAAGGGTAGTTTCTAAGTCAACTTCCTGGATCATGAGATGATGTCGACAGGAAGTGACTCATCATAGGAGGGCATTGATGCTTCCCTCATCAACTACATGAAACTGGAGTAATTATTTTGGAGACAGAATGTGATTGATGAAGAAATGTTAGGGATATTGGTCATGAAATTAAGGTTTATGAGTATTGCAAAGGATGGGGAATAACTGAGTGACTTCTCTTGAAAATATCAATGACACTGAATGAATTGGCAGCATTTGATGCAAAACCAAAGTGATGGATGGTATGATAGACCATAGGTATGATAGATCATCAAGCAGATTACCCGTCACAAAAATCATGGAGATGACGTGAATAAGTTCCATGTTCAAGAGTGACTTGCTACCATAAAGTGTTTTATCCCTATCCAATTTTCCCCAGTCATTTCTGACCAATACCTCTTTATTTTATAAAAATCGTGAGGAGGATAACATATTATTGATGTATAATTCCTCCCTTCTGGTGAATCCATCGCTATTTGATGCTTTATCGCGTCTAGAGAAGGTGAAAGTTGATCTTGTCATGATTGATAAGTCCTTCACTATTTGATGCTTTAACGAGTCTAACGTTAGTGATAACTCGGTCATTTTCATGTTTAGAGAGTTTGAAAAATGGACTAAAAGAAAAAACCACAAGTTCTTTTTCATATAATATTCCCTTGAATATGAAAAAGCGTAAAATAATATCTGAGAGAACCTCCTAACCATATTCGACTAGGGTTTTCCTTTTTCATAATCATAATCTATCTCAGTCTAGAAAAGGGTTAAACTTATACCGAGTACATGTCGTTTTAATTCCTTTAATGAGCTTGAAAATACAAGCGCTCAAGAACATTTTCATATTTTGAGAGTTTGAATAGAGCTTAAAGAGAACTATAGGTGGTTTATTTTTTTCATTTAACAAAGATCAAAAAAGAGATAAAAGTGTGCTTTGAATTCTTTTTTCATATTTTACAAAGCTTGAAAAAAAAGGATAAAATTATGCTTTGAATTCCTTTTTTATGTTTAACAAAGCTCGAAAAAAGAGGATAAAATTATGCTTTCAATTCCTTTTTCATGTTTAAAAAAGATCGAAAAAGAGATAAAATTACGCTTTAAATTCCTTTTTCATGTTTAACAAAGCTCAAAAAAGAGATAAAAATATGCTCTGAGATCAATATCACATTTCATGATTGTGCACGACTAACTATAATTTAGCTACAAACCTACTCAAGGAAACATCAAATGGATTGACAATACCTGTTAAAAACTATAAAAATGGGTAAAAACCATAGTCATTTCATTAAATATGCATAAATGAATCGAAAAGACTATTAAATTAAGAAATTTCCAAGTCATTTTTACCATTTCACTTTTACCATTTTAATTTCAGAGCTCTGAGCTTGTTATACCCTCAAACTTCAGCAATTGATTGTGACAAATTATGTGCATCATTTCTTGTTCCGTAAAGACTAGGTAGAATATATTACCCTCCTCTTTCTATTGAATTCATTCTTTTTTAGTTTCATGCATAATTTTTAGGTTTTTGGGGCCCCTAGGGTAAATATACAACACCCTAGGGCTAGTGCACCCTTGAATGTAGAAAAATGCATTGCAGAGAGATTGGAAAGAGGCTCAATTCCTCTGCAATGCTCTATCTCCCTCTTAGGAGTGCGTTGGGCATAATTCAAAAAGTTACATCTTTGTTTCTGCCCAAAATTTCCAATTCTTTTTGCATGAAATGGATCCTAACTAAGCCTATGGTGTGATTTCATAATTTGAATGGATCGGAATTTTGATTACATGATGAGAAAGAGAAAATGAAGAATAGGATATGGTTTCCCTAAATGATCCTGGCACTATGAGAGCCCTCAAAGACTGTGGGTTACTCAAGTACTTTGATTTTCAGGAGTGAAGCAACACATGGAACTATTGCAATTCTTGATCCATTCATGGGACCCGACAATATAGACATTTCACATTGGGGACAAAGTGCTCCCAATATTAGTTGATGATATTTACTTTCTAAGAGGCTTGTCGAGACGTGGTACCCCCATTTCTCTTCCAGGATCTGCGCGTGGAGGTGAAACTGTGAAGCACTACATTCGATAGTTATGTCGACTAGGAACGGAGCCTAGGAAATATGGAAAGATAAATATCAAAGATGTGTGTGATATGCCTTTGTTCACTCTCCTATTCACTATCACAAAGATAGCTAGCAGCAAGACACTACATGTCATGGACATCTCATACATGCAATATGCGCTTGAGTGTTTCGAGCCAACTGTGTTCAACTGGGCTGAATGAGTACTCAGTCAGATGAAAGAACAATTGACCAAGGTAAAAAGTGGTAAGACAAAAATTTTTAGTTATGGGTCAATTTTGATCACTTTTGTTTTGGAGTGAATTCCATTGATGCAGCCACAACATGTGACATTAGGATTAGTTGATCTTAGAGATCCACAGATGCACCGATGGGTCAAGTTGATGGCTAGACATGCTGGTCAATCATCAATCTCATTTCCCACTACATTCTTCAGTTGGCTCCGAAGACATAATATATTCATATAGGAGAATTCATATGCAGGGATAGATTTTTGCGGAGATCCATATTTGATTTTACCAGTCGGTGCTCAATGGGGTGCTATAGGTAAAATGTTGACCATGTTTTTTTATTTTTTAGGGATTTTTATATATTTTTTTGTTTTTTGATATTTCGAAGACTAAACTAAAAATATTTTATGTATGCAGATGTAGGTGTCGTTCGACCAGTGGTTCGTGCACAACGAGCATGAGAACTAGCAGAGAGGAATTTCAAAAGAGAATTCCTACAGGATTTGGATTTAGCTGAGACTCTTACTAAGTGGCAGCAGCATGTGGAGGGATTGACTCTCGGGATACAAAATTCCCAGATCGAGGAGTTACCTATGAGGCTGCAGCTCCATACCATTGGTGTGCCTAGCCATTGGATGAGGCTATTGCACATGATCACCCAATCATTGACCTGATATCATGAGCATCAATGGGTTTACTTAGATTATACTATGTTTGTATTCATTTTGAGGTCATATGAACAATGTGTGTTGGACATAATTTTGTAAAAAAATCGATATATATATATATATTTTACTTTCAATGTTTTTATATGAATATGTGCAATGCTATTCAATTATATGATGTGAATTGGAAATATATTTTTACATATGTTGCAAATGTCTATTTAACACATAATTTGCCAATGAATCAACCAGATTGTTGAAGTTCCTGGAAATATGTTAATATTGAATGTAATCAAAATGTCTTTCCAAAAGACGAACTCTAAGGAACATATGATGAATTGCTAGATTTTAGACAATATAGATGCCAGTAAGATGTAGTACGACAAGTTGTAAGTCCATTCTAATGATGATGCAGCAAATTCCAAATGAAATGGCATCAGAGAGTAGTTCAATAAACTCGCTATTCTCAACGATTTTGTTGGTCTATCAACTCATACAAATCCCTTGGAAACTCACTAACTCGCCACTTGGAGCGAATATGGCCCATGCTATAGAGGATGAATTCTAAGTACCACAACTAGCACCATAGACATATCCAAAAAATGTTCCCAAGATTCTTACAAATGCAGAAAATGCAAAGTGGATTACTAACCACATGAAAAAATCTAAAAGGCACATTGCTACACACACACACACAATCAAAGCATATATTACAGTGTTTACTATGAAAAATCAGGCATAGTAACGTTATTATAAAGCCCATTTCGAGGCTGCGATAATGGAATCCTATCATATTCTACCAACTTATAGGTGCCTTTAGTCAGAATGTGCTTGACCATGTAGGGTTCGTGCCATAATGGTTCAAATTTCTTTATTCCTATCTTATCAGCTTCCTGATCATAAAGCAAGAGCAAGTCTCATTCCTAGAAGGTGTGAGGCTTGACATTGTGGTCATATTGCACCTTAATTCATCTCTTATGCGCTTCGTTGGCCATTTTGGATTCACGAACCATTTCACCTAGATGGATGAGATTTAAAATACGTGCCTCTTCTACAGAAGTTTCAGGTAGCAGGTCAATCGTGAGTTTCAACGATGGTATTTTGCATTGTATTGGCAAGATAGCTTCTAGACCATAAACCAACTGAAACAGAGTGAATCTTGTTCCATTTCTCACCGAAGTACAATATGCCCACAAAGCCGAGTACAAGATCAAATTCCAGTTTCATTTATGAACCCCAATCATGCATTGAAGTGTATGCTTAAGAATCTTGTTGATAGCTTCAACTTGTCCATTAGCTTGCAGATAATAGGGGGTAGAATTATCATGTGAAAATACTAACTTGGAAGTAAAATCATCCATCATGTGATTACGAAAATGTTTTCCATGATCTGTGAGTATGGCTTACGATACACCAATTGGGCTAACCACATGGTTAAAAAATAACAATGCAGTTGTCTGTCCTTTGTTTTTGAATGTAGGCATCACCTCGGCCCACTTGGTAAAATAGTTGACGATGAGAATAATATACACATGCCCCCCGACTAAGTAGGGGTTACATGTCATGAAGTCAATGCCCCATTTTTCAAATGTTCTAACAACGACGACATGATGCATTGGTGCTGGTGGTAGGTGGGTTTTACGATCAAATATCTGTAAGCATGACAACTTCTAACAACGATAATGCAGTCACGAAATATGGTAGGCCAGAAGTAACCAGCGCAGAGAATATTCTGTGCAGTAGCATAGCTAGACAAATGTCCACCGTATGCACTAGAATGGAAATCATTTAGAACTTTTTTGGCTTCCTCATACGTGAGGTAGCTCGTTAAACTTGTATTGATACCACGATGATAAAGTGTATCATCGATGATCATATAATCTTTGGCTTGGTATCGAATATGTCATTGTTGCAAGTGAGAGGTATTAGACTGATAAGTTTGGGTTTGGAGATAAATTATTAAATCTCCATACCACAGGTCAGATGACTTGATCAGAAACAAAGACTCGTTTGAAATTTATGGTTCCATATTAGGATTGGTAGTACTCAAAGGAAGGTCACAAATAAGCTCAAAAAACACTAAAGACTTCTTTGAGTTCGATTCGATGAATTCCAAATCAAACTCTTAAAAAATGACAATCCATTTTGAATACTTCCCCTGCTAACAATTGATGTGATCGAATGTATTTCATAGGGTTGAAATCCAAAATGACAATGGCCTTTTGGAGCAGGATATAATGGAAAAATATTTGTACAACTTGAACTATTGCCAAAGTGAGCTTCTCAATGTATGTGTACTTAATTTCTATATCATTGATATTATGACTCAAATAATATATCTAATTTTCAATCCCATCTTCTTCTTGCACTAAAACCATAGAGATGGTTGTATTTTCAGCAGCGAGATACAATAAATAGTCACTCTAATAATTTCGGTGATAGATTAATCATGCTTGAATCAAGGAATCATTAAGAACACCAAATTAAGCTTGTGCAACCTCATCCCAATGGAAAGGTACCCCTTTCTTCAAGAGTCGAGTAAATTCTTTAACCATTTCAGCGGATTGAGGAATGAACCTCCTTAGAAAGTTAGCCTTCCCTTGGAGTCTCTATAACTGAAGCATATTGGAAGGAATAGGAAAATCAAGTATAGACTGGACCTTCAATGGATCAATCCAAATTCTATCTTTTGACATGATGACTCAGAGAAAATGGCTAGAACCTACACCAAACACACATTTGTGTAGATTAAGGCGTATTTTATAGTGGCGACATCGTAGAAAAAATTCTCTCAAATGTAGTGGGTGGTCATCTCGTTTTCATGAATGTGCAGGTAAATCATCCAAATATGGTTGAACTATGTACTTTATGTCATGAAAATCATAATTCATTTTCCTCTAGAATGTGGCCCTAGAATTCTTTAAACCAAAAGGTAACTTTTGATAGGTGAATGTGCCTGAGGGATAGATAAATGTCATTTTAACCAGTGAATCCATCCATGAAAGAAAATATTTCACATTTGGCACATTCATCAATAATCTGGTGGATAAATGAAGTGGGATAGTTTTCTTTCGAAAAATCATGATTAACATCCCTATAATCGATGCACACTCTAATTTTCCCATGTTTCTTCATGAAAAGAACAATGTTATATACCTAACCAGTAAGCGGAACAAAATAAATGAATCTAGAACACAAAATTTTTTCAATGTCTACTTTAATGGCAACAACTTTATTTGGGTGAACAAGACGAAGGTGATGTTGCACTTGCTTAACATCATGATACATTTTAATCTCATGTTGAAAAATGTCGGAGTCGATACCTAGCATCTCCTCACATGACCAAGCGAATAAATCTCAGAATTCACGAAAAAGAGCGTGGTAAGTGTCAGGTTCAGATAAATAACAATACTCACTAACATTAATGTTTTCTACAATACCGTTTTGGTAGAAATATCGATAGAAATAATTTCTTCGATATTCGATGGTTTTCGCTTAGAATCGATGGCGCGAATAAGAATAAAATTCATCAAGAAATCAACGACAGTAGGGTGATATAGTTCAGGTGGATTATCTTCACTATAATCTGGAAGATGGGATTGTTGATGTGATGATTCCCATGGTTATTCGTCTAAAATAACGGATTCAATAATTCTCTCATTAGTCGCGAATACGAGTGAAAATGGATCAGAAGAAGTACCAAAATCCGAAGAAATATCACCCAGATGGTTGGCGACAATGGATTTGGAGTGGCTACATAAGCCAAAAAAATTGATTGCTATGCTAGATCAATTGGACTTAGAGGCATGGTGTTGGTCATCGTAGCTATTTCAGAATCATTGAGTATCTTCCTTAAGTCAGATGAGGTGGAAGATATCATGTTGCAGGTCTCTATATGTGTGATTTACGCTAATGTCGGAGGTGACGGTAAGAAAAAGGTGCCCATTATGGAAGGATACTTGAAGACTCCTACACCAATGTTCTAAAGAGAAGGTGGGGGTACATGAACTAATGGAATGCTTCCAGTTGCTTGGGAACCAGAGGCAAATAACAAGGGTTAATCAAAGGTTGTGATACTTTCTTTATGGGGGAATATGATCATATGAAAATAGGTAGATACTACCATAGACATAGCGTAAATTCATGGTCTTCCAGGTAATATGTTGTATTTGAGGGGTCCATTAATGGCCTCAGCTTCAACAATAATCGATTTTCACCCTAGTTCTACTTGCAGGTTATTAAGAATTCTGCAAGGCTTATATGTACGACTGTCAAAATATTTCAACGTCCTAGGTGATTGTGACAAAGTCAGCAAGCCAAGTGACTTCCAACAACTCATTGACATGATACAATTATATATTCCTTCATCAATGATAGTTCGATGAGTGAGGTGATTAATGACATGTACTTGAATCAATAATGCTAACTCTGCTGGTAATTTTGGCACATAGCCCGCATGGGTAAAGAATACAATATTTGAATCTATCAGAGCAATTCCAATAATCACGGACAACAAAGCCTTCTTCTAGTAGGGAAAATTTCTGTAGAAACTCAAGTGTTAACATAACAGAAGGTGAATGAGCCATATCTTATACTACATTATAATTTTCGACAATGTGGGCTCGAGGGTTACATGTCGATTTATGAACTACTCCCTTTGGCGTCTTTATCGTTAACTCTGGAAAAATAGGAAGTTGAGCCGAGTTAGATGACGTCGAAGTCGAAGTGGTAGGTTTATTTGTAGGTTGAACATTCGACGACGACAATCGATTACTGTAATATTTAGTTCGATTTGACAACAAAACATTATTTTTTGGCTTCGTGGCAGATATCATAAGCACTTGCGAACTAGAAGCAGGATCCGTCGCAACCATATGGGTTTCTGGGTTTGGAAAAAGATTTGTCAACATTGCAGATGCAGCAGAACTTTTAAGAAGCTTTGGGACTTCCAAGAAATGAGGAAAATATCGTGTAAAATGTTCCTCATTATATATCAATAAAGGGTAAAGAGGTTTCCGAAAGGAACCATATGAATTAGATGATTTTTCCTGCGAGAGTGAATTTGATTTCTTCTTGTATTTCCCCTTCTTCCTATTTCATGGTTGCTTATCACTTTTTCCTTTATCAGATGACAGAGCATGGATTTCAAAAGAAAAGGCAGGATCATATGCAGTAGGGTTTTTATTTGAAGCAGCAAGTGTAGGACCAGATAGTCAACTTACTGCCAGAGCGCTAGCATAACCACTCACACCATCGCCAACATGAATGTCAAAGCATGCCAGACTGAGTGTAAGTCAAATCCAGATATTGGGCACGAGCAATGACTTGATCTTTAGTGACAACACCACCTTTGGCTACATCCTTTGTGATAGATGGAAATAAGGACTTAATAAACCACTTAGCTAAAATCTGATCACGAACAAATGTTTTAACCATTCTATGATGACGATTCCACTCATGTATACAATCCGATATATGAGTAGAAGTTGTTTGTTTAAAGCTATTCAAATGTTTTGTTCTAGTTTCATATTTGATAGGTAACTAGAAGTGTGTTAAAAATGTGGTGGCTAAAGCTGTAAAGTTATCAAAAAAATCTCGTGGTAATTCGATGTACCACTTTGCAGCCATACTAGTAAGCATTCGCTGGAAAAAATACAGTCTAACATAATCATCATTTAAGGAGTTTGTAGAACACCATAAATGATAACTCATTACATGCATAGAGGGGTCTTCTTCATAATTTCCATTGAATTTGGGAATTTTGGAGGGTAATCTATGTGGAATGACCATCTAGCAAGGTAAATAATTAATTGGATCATTAGTGAGCCGATTTAAATCCGGTAAATTTATTGTTGCAACAAATGGAAACTGTCGATTAAGGTCAGGTTGAGCATAACCATGATAATATGGAATCACCTAAGCAGTAGGCCTTTGTGCATTAGCATATGGATTTTGGTGTTGGTAACCTAGATAAGGGTAGGCTTGCTAACCAGGACCTGGATAAGCCTGATATTGAGGGGATGGTTGTTGTGGCTGCCATGGTATATGATAATATGGATTTTTCCCGCCAAGATAATTGGGACCTAGTTGTGAATAAATTGGACAAGAAAAAGGCTATGACAAAGGTAAACTAACATGTGGTTGTGAAATTACCTATACAGATGGTTGTTGAATACCAGCCTGGGAAGACAGAGTCTGTAGACCTGAAACTTGAGGGTTAGGGGTGGAAGGTCCTGCTTCTGCAGATTGACCAACAACCATAGAAGAAATAAGATGTGTATTTGGTACATATGAAACAGGTTGAAACGGTTTATATGGATACACAACCATTTGCGGTTGAACAGGAAAAGTAGGATGCCATTGAAAAATTGGTATTCCAAGATATGGTGGACCATAATACGACATAGTATTGCCATATGGACCATACATTTGTTTCCCCCCATCATATGGAGTATAGGGATATTTCCCATACTGACTTTCATATGAGGGGCATCCAGTAGATATTGAATAACATGGACAATAATTAGGTGGACCATCCTGATATTGAGTGTTAGGCCATTTAGTACTCAAAATAGATGAATCAAATATAATTCCAGACGATGACATGGTAAAATTCCATGGACTAGAGGATACATTAGAGTAGGTTCCATTTAAATATTGGTAACCTATTGGGACGGATGGACCACCATATAGATGTTTCTTGGGTGTCATCAAAAACATTGAAGATGAAGCAACAATATATTTTTTTGCAGCTATAATGGATGGTATAGTCTGGGATTTTGTCTCTGCCATGGTTAAATAACCTAACAAATACTCTAACGAATTTACTGGAACTTGAGAGAAAACATGATCAACATGAGTAGAGTAAATCCAAGGAGGAAAGGATGGATAAAGATTAAGCTCCGGCCCAAAATGATTTGGAGTCAAAGGAAATGTTTTGTCTTTTGGTATTTACTCAATGGAAATAAAACCAGGTGGAATTTCTTCACCATCAGGACCAAGATAAATTTTAGGCGCTAAAATCTGCGATAAATAGGAGGACTCGATGGTTACAGATGGCCAAGGATCAGACGTTTTCACCGGAACAACTCCTTGTTGTTCCACTTCGGGATCAACTATTGGATCAACTTCTAGTTGAGAAAACTTGGGTTTAGGATTCACCGTTTCACTGGATTGAATTTTAGTGTCCTCAGGTAACTCTGAGATTTTCATCAAGACAGTAGCAGATAAACCGGGATCAGTTGAAATGACTCGAGACTCAATACTCAAAGGATCAGATATCTCTAGTATATTATATGATGTAGCACCAATATTTCTATAGGTACTTGACTCGGTAGGGCGAATGCACCTTCGTCTACTAGGAGTGGCTTCGGGTAGTAATGGAGGTTTATTCGTTGTCCTACACAAATGACGGGGAATGGGTTGATCTTCTTCCAAGATTTTTGATTGACTTTAAACCCAAAAAAAATAAACAAAATGAGGGTGATAGAAGGCAAAAGGTTTACCAAGTAACTATGAACTGCAATATAATGCCTCAGTAAACGAAGGACTTATTATACACGTAGGAAATCTCCCTGAATGTTGTGTTCAATGTATCACAGGTACAAGGTGACCGACTCGGTTACCTATGGATGGTAAGCAACCTAAATTTTTCCTCCCAAATATATATGAAGTTACGTGGAGGCCCAATCCATAATAGCATTGTCTAATGCGAAACCGCATAGTGAGGGCATCCCCTTATGCTTTTTGTACTAGAACACCACTCGATATACCCAAAGTTACGTGGAAGAGCCCCAATATAATTACATATGTGGAATCAGGTACCACACTCGGAATGTATCATAGACAATTAATGACAGCTGCTATGTCTAATGGCGGTAGAACACATCTTCTAACCTAAACCTCTAAATGTTATGATTAATGTTGCAATTCTTCCTTAGATAAATTTAGATAAATTTTATGTTGATCTTGCTTACCTATTTGTCTTTCAGTTTCACCGCGAGATTTATGAAAATTCGTAGAATGCAATTACAATGATAAGAATTCACTTTAAATTGATTTCCCACAATGAAAAAAACTATCTAGTAGGGATAGAGGAATGAGATAATTTGCAATCATCAATGAGCACATCTAAATGCAATTTTTCCCAAAACTATTCCTCAAGTAGAACTCACAATCCCTAAATGAAAATGCATGCTTTTATTTTCATTTTCTTTTAAGTTTAGAAGGACGAAAAAGAAACTAATGCACAAACAATCACTCAAAACTTTCAAGAGAAACGAAGACTGAAATGATAATTCCTCTTTTCGAAAATAATGAACTGATGAAATGTAAAAATTAACTTTGGAACTATTCAACAATGATAAATAAAACAAAAATAAACTTTGATCAAAAAAATCCAAAGTGAGGCAAGAAGAGTAAAGAAATATTGGTCTATGGAGGTATTCAATCATTCAAAACCTCAACAAGAAAACGCTAACATGAATTGGAAAAAGTCAAAACATATAGATTTTGGTTGGTCACACTGACAACGCACTCTTGAGTGGGAGACAATGCATTGTAGAGAACTTTCCCTAAGCCAACAGTGATATGCAGAGCACTATGTCAAGACCAACAGTGCGTTGGTCCGAGAGGACTCTCTAAAAATCAAGCAATCACACTAATTTTGCCAAGGCACATTCAAATAACTGAAAATAAGAAGGTAAATTATACTAGATGTTTATGGACAAGGAAAAAACCACCAAGAACGATCTGTCATATTGATTATGCTCGCAAATTTGTTTCACAGATATACAAACCTACAGATAAGTATGCTTTCCCTAAGTGTGGTGGCTCACTTAGAAATATATATATATATATATATATATATATATATATATATATATATATATGATATTTTACATAACATCAATAGATAAAGGGCGAGAAAGCTACTTGTGATATTTTTTATTTCCCTCGTGTCCCTCCCTCACTTTCGTCACTCTCAATATAACTTAACTCGCTTGATTGATACCTTCCATGGAAAATAGAAGACGAAAAACAACATAAAGGCAATATTATCTATTAAAATTAAACAAATTGAACCGATTAAACTCATTAATACAAATATAACATCATTGGCACGTACATTAGTAAAAGAACAAATGTCTTTATTATGAAGTATAAGGAAGAGTACAACCAGTTGATTGATTCGTCGTCACTCATCCAGCTTGAGTTCCATCCTCATCACATCCAATCTTAACAATCCAACAACATCACAGTACATGCAAAACACCTTCTAGAGTTGATATCTCACCAGCATAAGTCTACTTAACACAAATTATTTATCTCTTGTGCACTATCTTTGGTGCTCTATTTATAATTAGATGAAGGTAGTTTGAAATAAATGAATCATTGAATAAATTTCCTAAAAATGGATTAAGAGGTTTTCTTTTTCATGGTAATAGGAGGATAAAAGGTTTAATGACTTCATGGGTTCCAAATTTGAGGCTATAAGATGAGGTGAGAGCTAGAACGACTTCTATAAGTAACTAGAAGTGGGAAGGCTTCCTGGAATCCAATGAAAATTTCTCTTCCAGTCAACCAACACACTCCAAAATGGGCCTGGATCCTCTTCAACACAGCCTTGCATGAGAGTAGATGCTCTACAAATAAGTTACAATTTTCTTGGGGTGCATTGATGGCTTGATAGGGAACTTCAAATTGCATCTAAGCAATGAAACTTTTATGAAGGAATACCATCAATGTGATGACTTGTTTAGGGAATGTAGCGGCTACTTTAGAGTATGATAGAGCATAATGAATATTGATCAATGTTTTTTGATGATGCCCAAATCGACTTGTAACATGGTTCTTTGGTCGACATGCCAAAAAATGTATAAATAAATCACATGAATGTTATACTCAAAGGTTTTAAAAAGGGAAAAGAAATTTAGGTTAGTGTGTTGGTTCAAGCACTACGTTTAACTTGTAAATACATTATGTTTCTGTTATTATGTTGTCGCAACTATTATATATTTTACTGGGTGTGGTAATTTTGTTTTATTTTTTATTTTTTTGGGGATAGTTGTTACAAGAGGTATCAAAGCCAGGTTACAATATTGTGGCATAGTTTGGAAACCGAATAGCATAATGTGTATGTTGTGAACACAAAATAGAGAGAGAGAGAGAGAGAGAGAGAGAGAGAGAGAGAGAGAGAGCAATGAGGTGAGGTTCCAGAAGTACACAACCGCTAAGGACATCAATCAAAACTGTTATGTACCTATCTCAAGGGTTAACCCATAGATTTGGATTCAATTGGAAGGAGGTTGGCAAAATCCCACTTATTTGTTGTTGGAATTTTTCCAACAATTAAGAACAGAAATGGAAAGTCCATGGTAAGAAAATGAGAGACTAATGTGTGATCAAGAGAGAATACTAAAATTCTTTCTGATCACCAGAATAACATAAAAATTTCACCGAGTTTTGGCAATGAGGATGGGGACGAATAAAAAATAGAAAGAGGTGAGAATTCTCCTAAAGGAAGCCATACTCAGTGAATGGAAGGATACAAGGGATGAAATGAGGAGGAATATGAAAATGTGTTCGATCAACAAAGGAATAAGAACCAAAATACAAAATTAAAATGGGAATTCTAAAAAATTAAACCTCCAATCTTCGATGGAGAAGTGGAAGAAGTTGTTTAGGCATGGTTGATTTATATGAACAATTATTTTAAAATTTATGAAAATGGTGATAACTTCAAATTGATGCTAGCCATTTACCAGCTCCAAGAAAATGCTACGTTATGGTCAGAAGAATTCAAGGATGTTCTTACTGTAGACGAACAAGGGGTAACATGGATATATTTTCAAATATATTTAAAATAGAAGTATTTCAATGAACGATTCTATGATGATAAGGAAAAAGAGTTCCATGATTTGTGATTAGGAAAAATCTCAATGGATGAGTTTGTGACCAAGCTCACATCCTTACTAAGTTATGTACCCTATATTCGAGAGGAAAAATCCAAGGTACAACGTTTTATTAGCATTCTACCAACATTTATGAAAGAATGCTTGGAATTTGAAAATCCCAAAACCATGGACGAGGCCATTAGGAAGGTATGCATCTTCTATCAACAAATGAAAGAGAAAGGAGAAGGCAGTAAGAGTTGGAATAACAAGAAACTGCGGAAAAATTTCCAAAAAACCAGAGTTTTGTCAAATACATAAGTTTTCTTTCTAGTGTTGGGAATGTGGGGAGCCTCATTACTACAAAAAATACCCACATCACGCCAAAACAGAGCAGGCTACCAACATTCAAGAGGCTTCCACAATTGGAGAATTATCTAAAAACTTAAGAAGTATTAATTCCACGTTATACGATCATCTAGTTGAATACCAACCTATGATGATTGAGTTTGAAGGTAAGATACAAAACTGTACTGTATATACTTTGATATACCCTGGATCCAGTTTAAGGTATGTCAGTCCTAATATTTTTGAAACATGTCATTTACAAACTTGTAAATTCAAGAACCCCTAGTTGGTGTAGCTAGCCACCGAGGAAAAACGAAGGGTGGCAGCTAAAGTAAATGATTATCTTATTGAAATAACTTGTCGGATAATACATGTCAATATGAATGAATTGCCCCTAGGGTCTTATGATGTTCTTATTGGAATAGACTGTTTATAAAAACAATGGTCAATAATGAATTACAAAGATAAAACTATTAGCTACTTCACTAAAGAGAATATCAAATCAGAAATTCAAGGTGTAAAGAGACCTATAAAATTGCGACCAATTACTGATTCCCAGTTAAGGAAGTGTATTAGAAATGGATATCATATGCAGTTCAAGTCTAATTCTCAAACTTAAAGGATAAATTAGCTTCCTTAGAAATTTTTCCATTATTCCAAGACTTCACTAATGCGTTTTCGGAATAAATTTGAAGACTACCTCCAAAGCAGGATGCATAATTTACCAAATAATTAATTCTTGGGGCTACACATTTATAAAAAAATCCTTACTAAATGAGCATCCCAGAGTTAACTAAACTACATATGTAGCTACATGAATTGATTTATAAGGACTACATTTGCCCAAGCATGTCCCCATGTGGAGCCCCTATCCTATTTGTTAGGAAGAAAGATGGAATGATGAGGTTGTCTATTGATTACAAACATCTAAATAAGGTTACTATTAAGAATAAAGATCCCTTTCCTACAATAGATGATTTATGCGATCAATTCAAAGGTGCTACTATGTTTTCTAAAATAGATTTATGAACTGGATATCATCAGATAAGGGTAAGGGGAGAATAGACAATGAAAAAAACCTTCATAACTCGATACAATCATTATGAATTTGTGGTTCTACCTTTTCGCATTACCAACACCCGAGCTACATTTATGAGTCTTATGAATATGGTATTCCATTCTTATATGAATCATTTTTTTCTAATTTTTATTGATGACATTCTTATATACTCAAAAAAATTGAAAGAGTACAAGAAAAAATTAAAAATAGTCTTCGAAACATTACATGAACACCAATTGTACGCTAAATATGGTAAATGTCACTTTTTTAAGTATCAAATACAATACTTAGGTCACATAATCTAGGGAGAAGGTATAGTTATTGATCCAGAAAAAAGTAAAACTATCATGGAATGGCTTGTACCCACTAATGTTGTTGATATTCGATATTTCATGGGTTTAGATGGGTATTATTATCGTTTCGTTGAAGGTTTTTCCAGGATAGCTTATCCTATCACTTATTTTTATAATAAAGGAAAGGATTTCAAATGGAATGCTAATTGTGAACATAGTTTTGAATTATTGAAACGTTTACGAACTATAGCTCCAATGCTAAAAATAACAGATCCAGAGAAATAATTTTTCGTCTATACTCATGCACGTGAGGAAGGAGTGGGGGGAGTATTGATGCAAGAAGGTATATGAATCACATAAAACTATGGAGCATGAGAAAAAAATTATTCCTACGATTTAGAATTGACTGCAGTAGTGCATGCCCTAAAAGTATGGAGACATTAATTGTTGGTTAAAAAGTTTGCGTTAATGACCGACCATAATAACTTCACAAGTTTCTTTAAGAAACCTAACCTTAATGCAAAATAGGAAAGATGGAAAGACCTCCTAACTGAATTCAATTTTGATATTAAACATTTGAAGGAAAACCATGTAGAAAATGCATTAAGTATAAATTCAAATTTCTTATACGAAATCTCGTATAGTGAAGTGAATTTTAATTTTCCGAAGCAAGTTAAAGAGGCTACAGAAAAAGATCTGGAATATATGTTTTTGTGGTAGCAAAACCAAACAAGCAAACAAATATGGACAACAAACTGAATATGGCATAAAGAGAGATAGTTTGTTGACTTTTAAGGCAAGAATATATGTTACCAATCTAATGACTGTTAAACAGTTAATGCTAGATGAATTTCATAAGAGACCTATGCAGCCCATCCTAGATTTCTTGGATTTCAAAGTCTATTACTATTGTTAAAAAACAGTATTTTTGGCCTAGTATGAGAAAAACATATGGAATATTTGACCAAATGTTTGGAAGGCCAAGGGGTGAAGGCAGAACACCAACACCCAACTAGATTTCTTCACCTGCTACCCATTCCAGACTGGAAATGTGAAGTAATTACTCTAAATTTTATAACCAATTTAAATTAAACTAAGAAACATAATTAATCCATTATGGTAGTAGAGGATAAGTTGAGTAAATTGGGTCATTTCATTCATGTTCAATAAACTTATAAAACTGTGAAAATTGCAGATATATTAATGAGGAAAATTTTTAACTTACATGGACTGCCAAAGGTTATGCTTTCTGACAGAGACATAAAATTTATGTCAGCATTTTGGAAAACTCTTTTTAATGTCCTAGGAACTCAGTTTCAATTTAAAATCGCATATCACCTGCAAACTGATGAACAGATGGAAAGGGTAAACTAAGTGATGGAAGATATGTTAAGGATTTATGTTATGCAGCATCCAAGTAAATGGGAGGAGTATCTTCAATTGGTATAATTTTCTTATAATAACAGTTACCATGAGTCATTAAAAATTAGCCCCTTTGAAGTCCTTTATAGAAGGAAGTGTAGAACACCTGTTAATTGGAATAGTCATGAGGACAAGCCAATGTTGGGACCTGATATGTTAGAAGAAATGGAACTATGAGGAAGGTCCGAAAAAATCTTCAAGCTACCAAATATAGGAAAACACATTATGTGGATAAGGTAATAACTTACAGAGAATTCCAGGTGGGGGAGCATGTATATTTTCGAGTAAAACCAAAAAAGGGCACCCTACAATGGGAAGGATGTGAAAAATTGGCTCCTTGATATTGTGGCCCCTTCCAAATTTTAAGAAATAATTGGTCTAGTTGCTTATCAAATTTCTTTACCTAGCTACATGCGAATACATAATGTGTTCCTCATATCCCTGCTAAATAAATGTGAGTATTATTTTAAACACATTATTAATTTGAAATATATAGAGGTAAAGGAGTAGTAAAATCAATTTTGTTTTTTATTAAGTTATTTATCATATGTTCATAAACTAATAAAAAAATATATTCTTCGCAGAGCCTCTGCATATTTTCGATCGGAGAGAAACAATGCTATGGAAGCTAGCCATCACCGAGGTTAAAGTGAAATGGAATCAATTTACCCTGGAAGAGGCCACTTGGGACAATGAAAATTTAATGCGAGAATTATACCTCAATATGTTCCAAGTGCATGAGAAAACACAGAGGACAATTTCCTTCAAGGGGGGGAATATTTAAAACCCTTAATTGTGTAAATAATCAGCGTTTGCTTTCTTCTAATGCACAAAGAATTACTAATTCATTATAGGTTGGTCAATGAACTTGAAAAACAAAGAAAGAATTAAGCTGACATAAGGAAGTGTTTTGAAAATAATAGGTCATAAACCCTTCCTGTGTTTATACATAGATCTTGGCAAGTAGAATTCATGTAAAATATCCTTCTTGTTATAGTTTAATATTAAGTCTTTGTAGATTTATCAGAAAATTAAATAGAGGAAAAAATATCCTAGGGAGACCAACCTACGAATATCCAAAATATGACTATAATAATTAGTTTTGTTATAAACCATAATGTTGCAATATCCTACGAATAACAAAAATATGATTGTAATAATAAATTTTGGTATGAACCAGAGTGTTGGAATAACCTTTGAATAAGCAAAAGAAGATGATAATAACTAGTACTAGAATAAACCAAAACATATGAATTCCAAATTCTATTAAAATAATTTTAACTAAGATAACGAAGTTAGTTTTCCTGTGGTGGTCTGACATCTTCCTCGAGAAAACAATCCCTCCGTATGTCACTTAGGCCCTTAAATATGTAGTAAATAGTTAAGAATAAACATGCAAAATAACAATTGAAAGGAAACCTAGGGATGAATTATTTTGGTAAAGAAGGCAAGGGTCAAATTATGTTAACAAACAATAGTTCAATTCAAAAAATATAAACGAACAAAATAAGAACGTTTGAATCCATTGAGAATACGCATACACCTAAGTATTAAAAAAACATGAGTCTGTGTAATTTTATGGAAAAGAACCCATTACTACCACCACAAATAATTATACAGGAAAGGAATCCCAGAACTGGCCGAGACGGAGGGATGCCAACTCCAAGGAAAAGCACTAAAACTTAAAAGGAGATTGCAACTACTTCAAATTAGAGATAATTTAACTAATTATCAACAGAATAAACCCAAAGGTGTATGCATGAAAACACAATGATCCTCTTCATCAAAAGTCATAATTCTAGTCCATATAATTCATTAAAAAGATATATTTTTTACAAGCGTAACGAAAGAAACTTTCAACGAACTCGACCTTTGAAACCTAAAACTCATACAATACTTGAAGAAAATGTATACATATTTATATTAAAATTTTAGAGCAATGCTACATCTAATTAACCCAGTAGCCATTATGGTAGCGTTCATAAACAAAAACCCAAGATGGTTTTCCATACACAATTACAATTCAAAAAGAACCTACATAAACACCTCTCAGAATAGGGAAATAAAATTATCAGGCTATTACCAAAAACTACAAATGGAGAACCATCAAACCATGCAGGCCGAGCATCTAAACTGGAAAAATAATGGTTCAAAAAATCAATTTAATGGATGGATGGAGATGAGCATCTATACAAGAGCATAAAATACGAAAACCCTTCCTCGGCTTCAACCATCACATGGGTTTATTAAAAATGGGCGATTACAGAACTCAATGAAACTCTCAAACAAAAATTAAACGACTAATTATTACATGTTGAGGCAGAGAGAGAAACGTTTCCATAAATATTGAGCCTTCATAC
Source organism: Pinus albicaulis (assembly GCA_034641835.2). Classification (NCBI taxonomy): domain Eukaryota; kingdom Viridiplantae; phylum Streptophyta; class Pinopsida; order Pinales; family Pinaceae; genus Pinus; species Pinus albicaulis. The sequence continues at coordinate 1,386,673,611 of CM076581.1, forward strand.
CCTACAAAGTAGTGAACACAAGAAATCATTGAACACATGGTTGAGGAGTAAATAAAAATATATCAAAGAGAAGAGAAAAAAAAAAATTCTCACCAGTATAGGAGACAAAGATTTCTTCCCCGCCAAGTCCCCAATTCTTAGAGCAAGCATGAAAGATACATAAGTCTAGAAAAAAATTTCATTGACACATATTTAAAAGACTAAATATTTGTGAAAAAATAAAATGAACTATTCTATGAGTCTGACAAAAAATTGTTGAGAGAAACCCTGACGCGGTGTTGCAGAGAAGAACTAGAGGAGAGGTGGTGGAATAATGCGGTCACAGAGTTGGAGGGAAGGGCAGTTACCTTTAACTATCTTGGAGGAACTTGCATCATCTGATCAAAACCCTACTATCGGACAGACTAGACTAAGACAGATGTAAACTGGGATGCAAGTCAAAAGACTAGAGTTGGGTGGAATTATGGAAAGGTCTACCGAAACCGTGATTTATGTAAACCCTAGTTTACGATAGAATTATTTTCCAAATAACCATAATTACCATGAATATTTATATCATAAACCCTTATGTTGCATTATAATAAGGTTTCGTGGTCGAGAGGCCAGAAAATATATAAATAAATCACATCAATTTTTTACTCCAAGGTTTTAAAAGGGGAAAAGAAATTTAGGTTACTTTTTTGGTCAAGTCGCTACATTTAACTTGTAAATATATTATATTTTTGTTACATGTTATTGTAACTATTATATCTTTTATTTCCTATGGTAATTTTTTTTTTTTTTTGGGATATATGTTACAAAAAACTAATGAAGAATAATTTATTCGTAAAACAAAGTTATAATATTTTAGATTAGTTTAATCAACTTAGATCCATATTAAATCCAAGATGATAAAACCTCTAGAGGTGAAAACCTCTTTTAGTGTAAATCTCTCAAGTGCATAACTTGAGGAAATGTTTTCACCTATAGAGATTTGAGCCCTCGCGCCACTTATCATGTTAGGTTTAAGATGGACCTAGGCTGGTTATAATTCACTCACAAAAGTAAGTATCTCCCTATGAGAGATCTAACCAAGATTTTAAAGTTATCTAAACCATTAGAACATTTTTTTATTAAGGTTTTTTCCGATATTCTTGGTATCATGCATTTCATCAAATAGTTGTCAAGCATGCATCTTGTCAAATATTGAAAACATTTTGTTAAAGATTTTAGCAAATAGATATTTCATCAAACACTTTTTTTCTAGCCGTCTTTTCAAATGCTTTATTGTTATATTTTGGATGAGAAAGAATATGTTACTCGTACATGTTTTTAGAAGGATAAAGAACAACATATCTTCAATAAAAAGTAAGGGGATGATGCGATATAGCATGTTTGAGAGCCTTGCATGGTCACTTGAAAGCATGGAAGTCAAGCTAAAATGTTTTTCACCACATAATATTCCAATGGTAACTTGGAGACATTTTAAGCCCATTATTTATTAATTCTATGCACTACTTAATAGATTACTTAAAAACAAGGTATCTCATTTCTGCACCCTTTGACATGCATGCACACATACCAAAATAGATACATCCTAACTTGAGATATTTTTAATAAGCAAAATATTTACATATTATATAATAATTTTCAATTTATCCTCCTTGATTCTTAAAAGATTTAAATTTAAGATGGATCTATGTTGGTTAAAAAATGGAAGTGTATTGCATTTGAATTGTTTCAAAAATGAAGAGCTAAAAATGTGAAAGAATTTTGGCTTACAACATTTTGGTCATTTACTTGTTTTTCTTTCAGCGAAAGGATTGATGTAAGTTGCAGGTTATGGTGATATTTGTATGTTGTAGTAGGACAACAAGACATAGCCCACACTAGACAAACTTCGTTATCATGTCTTGTGTTATGATTTCTTATTGGTTAAGTGATTCTTGATTATGTTTATGGATTGGAAAATCATTGTATAAACTATGTGCTTGACCATGTTAACATGAAAATTTAAGTGTAAATTAAATTCCTACAAATGAATATTTTTGTTTAAGAAAGTATTCACAAAAAAATTGGATCAATATCATTAGAAAATCCTAACCGCAAGAGTTTCAAGGAGGATTAACATCATGATCTTCTATTAGCAAGGTGAATTAACAATGGGAATTCAATCAATTGAGATAACCCTTGGGGTTTCTCACAAGTGAGATATTCATGTAATACGTATTTTTGTATACCATCACCTATAATATTCAACGCACTGCTAACCTCTTAGAGATGATTAAAGGTAGTCACTACAAAGAAGTCAAGGAGCGGGTATGTGGTAAATTTTAAACTAAATATTGGTGAGGTTTTGGCTCCACACTTTCATCACCACTAAAGATGCCACTCAAATTAGAAATGTCAAGGCATGTGAAGGATGAAATTTGAGCAATATATAGACCTCCAATGGTCGTTCAACAAGATCGATGGATAAGATGCAGTAAACATCCCATTTGAAAGTGAACATTTCCATCAGAGAATAGAATAGTTATCCATGACATACCGTTTAAAACAACATCTTGAGGGTCATGTTAGACTCATATATTTCACAGTATCACAAGGTGACTGATTATTTCTTGCTGAAACATAATATTCCATGACTATAATTTATTTTCAGAGAAAGAAAGGGAACTCCTGATTGTAAAAAGCTTCAAAGGAATCAATTTGCCTCTCTGTCCAGTAGAAGGAATGAAGTGTTGCTGACAAGGTATGATGGGGATAAAAAATTCATTTCTACCCTCGTTCCATTTCATTTCATTGACCCTATTTCCCCCCCTCATTTCCTCCATATCCTCCCATGCTGTAAATCCCATAAAACCCTCAAAAACCAAGTATTATAACCTTTCGGGGCTTATTATTTTATAAACCTATTTATATACAAATCCAAAATTCTAAAATGTTATAAGCTCTACCACCCATCAAAAATCATGTTATATAAACTTACTGTTATATATTACAAATATAACAAAGAGCCGCTTAAACTATTGGTGGGACCCCTTGTGCCTCATCGCATATTTTCATCGCAAAGTTTTATTACAACAATCCAATGCCAAACTTATAAATCGTCGATGTGATGTGAAGTGGGACCCAATCCCCACCGCGCTTTCTTTTCCATTTAGTTTTCCTTTGAAAAACATTAAACTTTACCTTTTCATCGATTTTCCCTTGCTCTGCTTCCCATTTCCCAATCACGATTGAAGTAGGGCCCCTCATCACATTTCGCAGATTTTACAAGTTTCACATTGGAAACTAAACTCTAAATAATGCAATCGCATATGACTTACCTTTGTGGGCACGCAAGGTCTATCATATTTATTTAGCGATGTCGTAAGTGAGCCCCACCTCTGCAGCTCCGCCCCCACTTCATAACCATAGAAACACATTGATATACCACATAAAATTCATAATACACTTACCACTTTAAACCTTTGCTGATTCATAAAACTCCGCCATAGCCAGTGGGTTCCTCCTCCCCTCATTTTGCAAATTCTAAAAATTAACTCCAACAACTTATAACTAAAATCCAAAACCTGCAATCTGTGTTGTGGCCCGATCCAACTCCTTCCCTGCATAGTCTTGAAACAATTCAATATGTTTTCTTCTAATACCAGAATGTAGAATTTAGATACTATCTGCTCTGCATTCCCGTTGAACCTTTAAGCTCCTCCTCTTTTCCATTTCATAAGGTGTTAAGATTCATTAACATGGCTAGCTTGCCTGGTTTCACTGGACCTTAGTTATTCATCCATCTGAATTTGTTCACACTTATGACTCCATAGTCTAATGGCCCTTTTCTGCTACCTCAACCAAACATCTTCATGTAAACCTCACCTCTATAGCTAGCCTAATATCAACACTTATATTTATCGGGCTATATCTAACAGAGAGAGCCCTCTCTAAGTCCAAGAAGGCTAGGTCCTATATTCCAAAGTTCGTTTGATGTTTCACTCTATTGTTCTGTCTCCAGCCTTCAGAAATTGCAGAGTGATAATAGGTCATTCAACCCAACTCTCTAAATAATAATGAGAGTGATAAATATTAAGGACCAATATACAAAATTTTCTCTGTCAATTAAACCCTAAATAGTAATGATTGTTGACAATGATTAATCATTTGCATCACTGTAAGTTTATGGAGGCTATAGAGATTGAAAGAAGGCCAAGCAATCTGAATAGAGATGATGGCTAGAAAATTAGGATTTTTTGGATCCCTGCCATTTCCTCTTAAGATATATATATATATATATATATATATATATATATATATATATATATATATATATATATATATATATATATATATATATATATTTTCTTGATTTGTTCTATTATTTTAGATAGTTTTTGGATCAGTATTAAATGGTCTAGTCTTATGACCATTTTATGAAAGGCATTTTTAATAGTCCACTTAGTAATTATCAAGACGGGTGATGTCAAGGGTGAAGAAGTGGGATTTGAACGTTTAGTGAGATTTGTATTTTTTTACTACTAATAATCGATCAATTACTTTATTTTCTTCATTATTGATTGATTGATTGATTTATTTATTTACTTTTATTTCATTTATTTATTTATTTTGTTGACCATTTATTAGTTTCATTTGTTTTCAAGTTTTTAGAATTAATTGCTTTGATTATTTAGGTTTGGCTCAAATATTTTTATTTTATGTTATTAAATGTTTTAATGTTTTGATTATTTAGGTTTGACCCAAATATTAATTTTATTTTATTAATTATTAATTGTTTTGATATATATATATATATATATATATATATATATATATATATATATTCCTTAATTAAATATTAAAAGCTATATTTTAACAATTATTCCTTTATATTAAGATATTGATGATGATGATGATGATGATTAATGTCCACTAAGACCAATGCTATCTACCAAAGCTCAAGAAAAGAAAAATAATCTAATTGTGATTCTCCAAAATATTGTTTCTTTGATAAAAAAAAAAGAGAGAAAGAAGTGCTCCAAGATCACTGTACTTGGGCTAGCTTAATAAGTCATGAAAATTGGAAGTGTGGCAGATGTTAACAGGCAATATAAAATGAATGGCTAGTTTTAGTTGTAATCCATTTTCTATTTATCAAAAAGAGAGTAGATTGTCATACATAAGCATTTAGTGGCCTCAGCCTGCCTGAAGGAATCCACAACCACCTTAAGGAGTTAAAAGCCAACCAGTGTTAAAAAATTTCTTCTTTCTGCTAGCAGCTATATCTGCTTTTCTATGTCCAACAAAGTGTAACTGAAAACAGTAAAAACTAGCCCCAAAAAACATTGGAAACTACAAAGATCATAAATCAACCATCTGAAGACTCAATAAGAGATCTAACTCTTATATTATAGGAGCTAAACCTTTTTCTCTTCATCTATTTAACTTGATGCCAATATATTTTTCTCTTAACTTGATGTCAATATTGGTTCTTCATCTTGTCATGAAGACAATGAACCACATTGTATTGTTCAAAACGGATTTTTACACTAACGGTTGTGGCTTTTCATGATATGGATCACAAAAGCATAAATTCAAATATTTAGTTTTTATTTCATCATTTATAAAATTTAATCAATATAAATATAGTTTAAATATTTTAATTTTAATTTATGCTTTTACTAAATATATTAATTTATTCATTGAAAAATTTAAATAAAATAATTATTTTTATAAAGAAATTAACTCATATATTTTTTATAATATTTATTTCACCTAGAAAGATTCTCACCAAGTATGGAAGAAATGTTGTAATGTCATGTTGTGTTATGTTATGTTATCTAAACATTTTTACTCGGTCAAATTACAAAAAAATAAAAATAAAAATTAGATTAAATTTAAAATTTAATAATTATTTGGAATAAGAATATTTTACTACACACACATAGATATATGTATCAATTTTAGCACCAAATATTATTTTATTATTATTATTTTATTTTAATTTATCTTTTTTTACCATTAACCCTTCACCTTCCCCAAAATCTCTTAATTAATTTATATCACAATTTATTAATATATTTTTATATTATTTTTACTCTGTTTTAATCTAATTCTAATGTATTTTATTGTTATACTTCTTTAACCTAATAATTTAATTTAATAACCTTGTTTAATTCTTTAATATACATTATCAACAATCATCTCTTTAGTATCAAGTTGACCAAAACCTAATTTATTATTTATAATATATATAATTAACCCTTATCTCATTAATATTAGTTTGACTAAATTTTAGCTAAAACAATTTGATCAAAATCTGATTTACTCGTTTTAATATATATATATATATATATATTAAAACCAGTAAATCAGATTTTGATCAAATTGTTTTAGCTAAAATTTAGTCAAACTAATATAAGCCTTATCTCATTAATATTGATATTAGTTTGACCAAATTCTTGGGCTAATATTGGCTCTCTCGAGCCGAGTATGGAAGAGATGTTGTAATAGAATGTTTAACATTTTGACTAAATCAAATTACATAAAAATGAAAATTAAATTAAATTAAATTAAACAATTAATATACTAAACTTAAACATTTTCACTAGGTCAAAACAAAATAATAAAATAAAAATAAATCTATAAAAATTAAATAAAAGGAAAATGGGGAATGGTATTGAGTCATGGTATTGAGAACACATGGTATCGAACGGTGGTATTCATGTGGAATATAGCTTATTTAAATGGGAGAATTAAACCATCCTAGATCCATCTTAACTCTGGATTTACCAATCTCTTCTCACTCTAAAAATGGTTTACATATCAAGAGAATTCATCCCTCTTGACACTCTCAAGTAGACATGTTTTAATGTTGCCCACATTTTGACTAAGTCAAATTACATAAAAATAAAAATAAAATAAAATAGAATCAACAACTAAAATAAAATAGAGGTGGAATAGTTAGTGGTTTCTTGGTTATAGGTTTTGATAAATTATGGTTTTCCCTGTGGCATTCTTATATAAGAATATATATAAATAAAAAATATAATTAATAATTAAAATAATAGAGGCAAAATATTCAATTTACCATTCTTGATTATTGGCTATAGGATTTGACAACCCATGGTTTTTCTAATGGAATAATAAAAAAATAAAGTTAAAATAAAAATAACTTCTTAGTATTTACCCATAGTATTGATGTAGAATATAGACTATTTAAAGGGGGGAATTCAACCAACCTGGATCCATCTTCAATCCCCATCTACCAGAGAGTTAAGATGGATCTACGACATTCCCATCCTCTTTATGCTCCTTAATGGTCATATCATTTCTCTATATATTCATGGTCCAACACTCTTAACAACATCAATATGAAATTTCTATCCTTGAAAATGAGTGAATTCAATGAGTCTCCAAAGTATTCTAGAAGTTCTGAACATAATTAAAAAAATTAGAAAATAAAATTATTAATTATAATGACTAATTATGAATATTATTAATAACTCAACCAAAGTAGATCCATGTTAACTCTAGATTTACCATGAATCAAGAGAGATCAAATATTTTTTACTCTAAAAGAGGTTTGAACCTTAAGTGATCTAGGGAATGAAAAATATGCTAAAAAATGAAAGTGCTCAAAATTTCCTAAAATTGGCGCCAAACCATATATCCCATCATTCTTATTCAACAACACTTGAATCACCTTAATCTGATACCATATGAGGAACTTATCATGTTCTAAAGTTTTCGACAAACCACTGAAAATTCAACTTTCAAGTTGATTGTGTACTATACGGATGTCACATGAAAATCCGTACGATAAAATTATTTTGATGTCATTTGCGAACTCGGAAGGTACATGTGTTTGGAGGGATCCAATCAGAATCTACCATTCGGGCTAGTCTCGTGACGACACTTGGTGCACCATTATTGATTGAAGGATTTTAGGAATGGGCCAATCATAGAATGACACATGGGCCAATCCTAGGGCACCATGTGGCACCCTCGATGAGGAAAAAGATCAGTTTGGTTGAGCAACAGGCCTTCGCAAGAATCAAACACACAATTTCCCAAACACGCAACATACACCCAACCAATTGGGATGCAAGTGGTTATTATTAATGATGGTGGGTGGATTTTATTTAAAATTACATGGTTCAATGGTTTGGGGGATGGGAGGGATGATGGATGCACTCAATTACCCTGACCCACGTTTTTTTGTTATGCGATGACCACCGAAGGAAATGAAGGGGCAGGGTGTGTGACACCCTGCCCCCTCCCCTATCCTAGGTTATAGTAATCCCTTGTGACTAGGAGCAGGGCTAGGGAGGGTGCATGGCCTATGGCCCACACGCATCGAAAATATGTGGCTCCAAACAACCACCAGTGCACGAAACGGGAGGGGCTTCGAACCATATTCTTTAAAAGATTTTTTTTTTTTAAAGAAAATAACACCAAGTCCGCAAAGGATCGTTGATTAAACCAGAGACCTATGAGATAACAAATCTTTCATGCCCATATGTTGGTGGTGTCCTCCAAACACACATAGGCGGGTATATCATCACTGGACTTTTTCGTTTAACCACTACTTGAGTTCACAGACTACGCCTACTCAACACTCAACCAAATTTCACTAAGTGTTATCATGCAGCGGGAATTAATTAATTTATGTTTCATTAGTTAATATTCATATGCAGCAGAAATAACTATAATTCAACATTGTACACACATATCATAAATGAGAGGGGAAACTTCGGAATTAGTCTTCCCACTCAAATATAATTCATTAATGTACAATTTTATCAAATTCATGTAATATGTGAACGACATGCACAATTTATGTTCAAACTTGTGCACTGGTCATGCATTTTAAAAATATTGTCGTGCATCCCATGCACACTTTTATCTGAACGTTCGCATTGTCGTGCAACTCCTGGACGCTCTGCCCAAACGTTACCACATTCGTGTGGCTCTCGGGCTACACAACTGTGTCACCCAGCCATGTTGCAACGTGATCCTCCGTTCAACCTGTCAACTATGTCGTCTCTTCGTGACACAAATTACCCGTTTGGTCCTTGGACGTGGAATGCTGCCCTACACAACGATGGCCCACCATAACGTAGCTCTGGCCAAACTCGTGCATTGGGCTGTGTCATGCCCCGCTCACACTGTTGGTTCTCTTATCTGTGCATCATGCTGCCACCAGTTACTATGTCGCCCTGCGGCCCGTTCACTTGGTGTACAACATTCCACCCGACCTATGGAAACCCCAAAGTCACTATACTAACAATACACAGTCTTGTAGCTCCTCTGCACCTCTTCCCGTATGCCTTGACCCTTCACACTTCGTTCAAACTCGTAAATTATTTCTGATGGTTCGATGATTCTATAATTGAATGGCTTGCCCTGATTTTCCAAGGGTCACGTCGTTTGGATTTCCATATCGTTCTACCCTCCGATACAATATGCAGTAGACCCGCTATCCCTTGAGACACTCCCATCTAAGTGTTGTGTTGTTTTGTCGTGAGTTAGACTGCCCATGCTATCTGCCAACTCGCTCATGACTCATCCACCGCAACATAACTCATCGACTACTACATGACTCGCCTGAAGCGTTTACCGCTACATAACTCGCTAAACTCATTGCACCCCCCAGTGACTCGCCCACCCCAGGTGCTTGACTCATGTCACCCATGTTGCCGCTATGCTTGCTTGCTCCTCGTGATGGCAGGTTCCTGCCCAACACAGCTCACCTGCTACGACGTGCTTGCCCATCTGTAGCTTTTAACCGACTACTATGCATGTGCATTCCTTTAACTGATGGTGGGGTCACACATAACCGAACATCTCCACCTAATTCGCCTTTAACTGAATGCCTCCACTCGAGTCACCTTTAACCAAACCGAGTTGCTTTTAACTGAACACAGGCGCCCGTCACACATCATGGGCATGCTCGTACTATATCATCGGTTCTTTGACATTCCTTGGGTGTTCGAAACATGGATTCTCGACAAAAAAAAGTGCCGTACCAATACACCACCGAGTCACTTTGTTGCTAAATTTGGAAAGCGGAATAGTTTGTAGAGCGTTTTTGCTGGAAATTTGAAGGAGGAGGCCTATGTTGGCCATTTTTCATCCATTTTGATCCCAAGAAAGGCCTACATAAGGGTTTTTTTGAATTATGGATGCAATAGCAGTGTTATTTTTATAAATTTATACTTACATGTTGATGCAACTGAGAATTTGAGCATATAATAAAAAATTCTATCATTGAAAGCTCAATTGGGAGATGTAGCCTAGGAGGGGTGAACTTCATCATTAATTTGTTATGTTTTGATGCTTATTATTGTCCATTTTAACTATGAAAAATCTTCATATTTTACTTTAGTTTAAGTGCTTTTTCAATCATGATACATTGCCTAAAAATCCTAAACTCGCTAGAAAATCATTTTATGAAACCTTCATTTTCAATTTTGGATTAGTTTGTCATCACAGCATGGTTTTTGTGAATGTTTGATAAAATTTGCAAGGATTTTTAATTCTTACAAGATCTAAATTGGGAAGAGGATAAGCAGCACTTGAAGAACCAAACCCTTAAATTGGTTCAAGGAGGCCAAAAACTCCAAAATTCATGGAACCTTTAGAAGGACAAGGAGAAGAGTTGATCTCTTAGGATTAGAGATATTTTAGAAAGGCTTTCTTTCATATAAATCAGATGTTGAAAGTTTTTTACAATGATAGAACAACAAGGTTGGAAAGATAAAATTCTAATCAACCAAAAGGTAATGGTACTAATGGGGGAAAGCCTCCACCTCCTCCTCCTCCTTCACCTCCAACTACACCTCCATCCTCACCTTCTTCTTCAGCTCCTTCATCCCATAGACCTACTCCTCCTACATCTCCAAGAGTATATACAAAGTCTCCTTTGGTTAATCTTGATGTGAAGTTTGAATTGACAATGTACAATGGGGAACTAAATTTTGAAAAGTTGGATAATTGGGTTCATCAAATTTAAGTTTATTGAAAAATTCAAAAAATTGATGATGTTTTTACAAAGATCCAACTTGCTTCTCTTTTCGTAAAAGGTGCGACTCTCATCTAGTGGGAGGCCAGAACTCTAGAATATTTGAAGAAACATGGTAAAATTATCTCTTCTTGGAATGATTTTACAACTTCATTAAGAAGGAAATTTTATCCATTAGCTTACATGGAAAAATCAATTATGGATTGGAAAATTTTTAGAAAATATAAAGGCCAAAGTGTCCAAAGTTACACATAATAATTTAGAAGAATATTCTTAATCTTGGGTGTTTATTTGACGTGACAAGATACATACTATAGTTGGATTACATAGTTATTTGCTACATACTATACTTATGTTTAATCCCACCAATCTAGATGAAGTATGTGTTCAGGAAAATCATTTAGAATGAAGAGACAATAATGTTTCTCAAGAGTCCATCAAGAAACACTTTAAATTTGAAGACAAAGGAAAAGGGAAGTTTAAAGGCAAGGGTAATATGAATGCTACTGGAAAGAAATAGGGAGAGAAACCTAATTGTAAAAATTGTTCAAAAAATGGCCATGATAAAGACCATTGCTGGAAATTATATCAAGAATTGAGACCAAAGATGTTCGATAACAAGGGGAAACAAAATACTGCTACTACAAATCAAAAAGATCTAGGATTTGATTCAGGTGATGAGACCAAAATCACAACCATGGGAATGAAATATATAGCTTCTAATGCAAGTACTAGTTCTTCTAGCAAGCCTATTGAATCTAAAAATGATAAAGAAAGAAGTGAGCTTTTCCATTTAAGGGTCATTCCAAAACATATAAAGCTTGATACATTATTTGATAGTGGATCTCAACTCAATCTTATATTTTAATAATTTGTCAAGGAAATTAATTTAGAAACCACACCTAATGCAAAACCTTAATCTTTGGGTTGGGTATGTGATGATGCCAAATTAAACTTGACAAGAAAATGTGAACTCAAATTTTCCATCACTGTTAATTTTATAGATGAGGTAGATCTTGATGTTGTACCACTTGATATTTGTGGGATTGCCTTAGGGATTCCATACTAATATGACTGAAAATACATATTCTATCATCATGAGAACCAATATCATGTTTTCAAATATGGAGTTAAGTATATTTTTAGAAACATTGCAAGAAGATGAACTTATCTCTTGTTAGTGTTCGTAAAAAGAAAAGGCTTGTGAATGCTAGTAAGAATTTTGTGTTGTTGATTATTAAAGATAGAGATATTGTTAAATCTGAAGCTTTATTATGTGATTCTAAAATCAATTATGAACTTGTTGAAGTTTTTAACACTTGAAGGGTTACCTCTAAAAACAAGGAATCCAACATGAGACTCAATTCTAGCAGGATGAACCACTTATGATATTGTCATGTATAGAATGTTAGTTTTGGAGAATGCAAAAATTAAGGAAATTTAAGAGCTGCTTGAAAAAGGGGTCATCATACCTTGTACATCTCCTTGTGGATCTCCTATTGTCTTTGTTTCAAATAAATATGGTACACTATGCATGTGTGTTAATTTTCGAGCCTTGAATAGGATCACGATAAAGAATAATTATCCTCTTCATCAAATTGATTAATTTTTAGACCACTTAAAGGATGTTGTTTATTTTGCTAAGTTATATTTGAGAAGTGTTTATGATCAGATAAATATTGTTGAAGATGATATTTGGAAAACTACTTTGAAGATAAAACAAGGTTTTTTTGAATGGTTAATTATGTCGTTTGTGATTTGTAATGAACCTACCACATTCATGAGAGTTATGAATGATGTCTTGCAACCATTTCCTTATAATTTACCATATTTTACTCACATGATATTCTAATTTTCTGTAAGACTCATGAAGAGCGTGCCAAGCATGTAAATAAAGTTCTAGATGTCTTGAAAAAGAAAAAGTTTTCTTCGAAGATGACTAAATGTGAATTTTGGAAAACCTCTTTCGTTTATTTAGGTCATATTGCAGGAGGTTCTGAATTGAATATCGATACCTCCAAAGTTGATTTTATTGTAAATTTTCCCAAACCCAACAATGTAATAGAAGTTATGAGCTTTTGGGGAGTAACACAATGTTGGAGAAAATTTATCGATAACTTCTCATTCATTGCAACACCATTACATGCTTTAACAAGTCTGAAGTAGGTCTTTTAGTGGGGAGGAAAGAAAAAAGAAAATCCTTTGATACTTTGAAAGAGAAAATAAGTACAACAACAGTTCTAACGCTTCTACACATTAAGAATCCATTTCAAATTCAAACCGATGCAAGTGAATATGCTATGGGATAAGTTTTGATGCAACATGGTAAGCCAATATGTTATCATTTTGAAACCGTTTCCAATGCAGTAATTAACTATCCAACTTATGATAAATATTGGTATGATTTGGTACAAATAATGCATAAGTGGAAGCATTACTCAATGGGTAAAGCAATGATTATTCATACTAACCATCAACCTTTGCAATATTTACAATCGAAAGCCAAGCTATAACAATATAGACATTTCAGATAGATGGGATTCCTACAACAATTTCCTTTGGTAATCAAGTATAAGAGAGGTATATAAAACAAATTTGCATATATGTTATCAAGGCCTATTGTTAATTCAACTATTATTCTTAAGCATGATTCATTCATGCATGAAAGTTTTACTGAACAATATGTTCAAGATGCATATTTTAAGGATGTTTATGAAAATTTTAGTCAAGGAAACTGTCTTGAAAAGTTGGATTATCATGTTCATAACAAGTTGTTATATCATCTTGTAAAGTTATGTGTTCCATAGGGTGAAGATTCAATGTTATAAGGGAAGCCCATACTTCTCTTATTGCTGGTCACTTTGGTGTAGGTGAAACAATTTCTTAGTTACAAAGGTATTATTATTGACCTCGCATGAATGAAACTGTATCAACATATGTAAAAGGATGTTTTATGTGTGCTACTGAAAGCCAATCAATAAGAAATTCGGTTTGTACTCTCCACTTCCTATCATTTCTCATCATTGGGAAAGTATTTCTATGGATTTTATTGGGGGACTACTAATGTTTAGGAAGGGTCATGATTATTTATATGTTGTCATGGATCGTTTCAACGAAATGTGTGTGTTGATTCCATGTAAGAAACAAGTTACATTTGAACAAACCACCAAGATTTTTTTTCCAAAATGTATGGGTTCATTTTGGGTTAAGTACTTCAATTATTTATGATTGAGATTCTCGATTTATCAGGAAGTTTTGGTCAATTTTATGGGGACTCATGGACACAAAGTTGAAGAAGAGCACAACATTTGATCCACAAACCGACAACGAGATAAAAGTAGTGAATAGAGAAGTAGTGTACTTCCTTCAAGGATATGGTGGTAAGCATCCTTACGGAAATGTGTGAAATGAAAGTCAAAAGTGTTGAAACACATCCCAAAGAAATTTGGTTGTGGGTGATGCGAAATATTTTCGTTGTACCATTTTAAAAAAACTCTAGGCACTGCGAAATATTTTCATAGTGCTTCTAGAAAAATATGTTTTCATCTCTTGGGAATGGGAAGCAACTTGATTCTCTGCCAAAATTATATCTCTCTATCTTAACTTGTCTCCCGTGATCATGGAATGACCTCCCTCACCAAGGTTTATGTTCATACTCCCAACAACAATCGTGACAAATTTCAAACTAGAGGTTTTGTTTCAATGCTAAAACTTACTTAGATTCCCATGCATCCCTAGTATTGAACTTCGTGGAAAATTCATCTCCAGGCCAGGTGACTATTTTGACATACATACTTGAAATACGAACAAGAAAAATGATTTCAAGCTTCATGCACAAATCATTATCATAAGTAGATGGAATAAGCATTGATGTCCAAAGGTAAACAACAAACATGAATATATTAAATATTAATCATAGTTCACTATATACAAAAAATTGATTTAACCTATGTATTTAAGTTCAAATAGAATTGTATCTCTTACAATCCCATTTTTATACAACTACACCATTCACATGAGAACGAATACCTCTATGTTTTCAAAAAAAAGATATTATATCATGCAACAACAGGAATGCAATGTGAGAGACAATCACAAGCCCTTTCATATCCCTCCCCTGTTTCTCATTTCTCCAAGAATTTGTTCTCTTTAAAAAAAATCCACACGGGACAACCAATAGTAACCAACGATACATCATTTCATATTCTATAGAAGCTAGCAAACTAAAATAATATGTACAATATGAAAATATATTCCCTTATTAAAGAAAATTTGGACCTCCCCTAAATTAGATATTTACAATTCAAAAACAACCAATTTGTTTTCCATCATTAACATGTGGAAAATCCACCACAATGTTAAGCTCACTCCATTAATTTAGCCTAAAGCTCCTACATTATACTCCTTAGGAAGGAAAACTCATGAGATCCTGCTCATAAGGTCCTCTAGAGAGTACCCTGACTTCTATAGAGTTGAAACACTCATCTATGTAGAATCCTCCATTGGATGGTCCTTCCACTTCACCAAAAACACCAGATACGTATTATACCTGGTTTTCTTTGTAACTCTGGTGTCCAATATTCTTTTAGCTTCTAGATCCTATGCCATAGAGATATGTTTAATCCAAATCTTCTCATTTAATTCTCCACTAATCCCATTCGTTATGGTGGCACCTTCATCCCCAGCTCAGAGGGGTACAAATCAACCACCTTCAAGATAGGTGAGGTACCTATGCCCATAGGTAGCTCCAATTCAGAATCATTCACCAAACTTTTTTGAGTATTATGCAAGGTCATATTTTCATCATTTTCAGTTCCTCTCATGAATCTCTCTTTCCTTAGGTATGATAATACTATGCCCCCTATCTCAAATTTTACCTATGTTCTTCTTAAATCTATTATTTATTTGTACTTGTAGCTATTTTGTTGTAGATTCTTTTTTATCTCCTCATGTAAGTCACTCATTGCTCTCGAAAAATCCTCCCCATAAACACTCCTCTGGTGAATTTTTCCCTGATCTATCATCTAACAAACTCCTCTAAGATACATTCCATACAATATCTGAAACATACCCTTCTCGATGCTCCTATTTGGTGAATCATTATATACAAAATCATCATTAGCTAACACAGTCCCACTACTTGGGATTCTCTCCCACAAGGATCCTCAATATGTTACTAATACTATTATTCACAACTCCAGTTTTCCCACCAGATTATGGATGATATGCTAAGTTGAAGTTCTATTCGGTCCCAAGCTTCTTCCACAAAGCCCTCCAAAAATGTACTGTGAACCTGTTAGTGTCCCTATCAAAGATTATACCCTTTGGAAAGCCATGCAATTAGAAAATATCATTCAAAAATAAATGAGCCACATGTGTAGCATCGCCAGTCTTTCAACATAGGATAAAGTAAACCATCTTCATAAATATGTATGCAACTACAAGTATAGATTCCTTACCTTGTTGCATCCATGGTAAACCAAAAAAAAAATCCGTACTCACCGATTCCCTTGGTCTGCTATGAATGAGAAAAAGAGTATATAGTCCAGTATTTTGACTTCTCCTCTTCATATGTTTACATACTATTCATTTGCTTACATATTTCTACACACAATATCTCATCATTGGCTAGAAGTAGAAGTGTTCTAGCTACCCAAGTGTCTTTTCCACACCAAAATGCCCTGCCAATCCTCCATTGTATTTTTTCTGTATCATATTCTCCCTCATTGCAAAACGATGGATATATAACTAATTTTTCTTGAACAAGAAACCATCCTCCAACACAAAATATCTCCATGGGCTTATATCTATGCTCATGTGGTTCCTGCATGCTTCAAAGGTCTATCAGAAATTAGCATCATCCTCATACAAATCCTTCAAATAATCAAATCCCAACATTCATACATGGAAGTCCTGCATGATCAAACTCCTATTTATTAAATCATTGGCTACGATGTTCTCTTGTCCATTCACATGTTTCATAACAAAGGTGAAAATTTGTAGGAATTCTAACCACTTGGCATGCTTATAGTTCAACTCGTGTTACTATATTATATACTATAATGCATAATTTTTAGAGAACCAAACAAACTCCTTGAGCATCAAATATTGCCACCAATTATTCAAGGCTTGAACCACCACATATAATCCCCTGTCATAAGAGGAGTATTTATGCTTTGATTCATTCAACTTCTCGTTGAAATGTGCAACAAGTTTTCCTTCTTAGCTCAATACTACCCCAATGGTTGTACCACTAGAATCACATCTTACTTGGAAAAGTTGATTGAATTTAGGTAGCTTCAATACCAGTTTCTCAGTGATTATTTTCTTCAAGAGCCGAAAATTTTCTCTTCTGCTATTTTCCAAAAAAATGGTTGTATATACTGCTTAATTATTTCAACGGTGGTTGTACAAATACCACTGAAATTCTTGATGAATTTCCAATAAAAGCTATCTAAACCATGAAAAATACTAACTTCAAAAACGTTCTTGGGTGAAGGCCAACCTACTATTGCCTCTATTTTCTCCGGATACATTTTAGCCCATCCTTTGAAATTCCAAAGCCTACATATACCAACTTAGACCTCATGAAAGTACATTCCTTCAGGTTAATAAAAAAATTATCTTGTTGCAACATTTCTATAGCATAACATACATGCCTAAGGTGTTAGACTTCCCTTGTTTAGATGAAAATAAAAATATCATCGAAATAAACAATAAAAAATTTACCGATGAACTCCTTCAAGACTTCGTTCATCAACCACATGAAGGTGCTTGGTGTATTTGTCAATCGAAAGGGAATGACCAACCATTCATATATCCCACTATTTGTCTTGAAAAGTGTCTTCCAGTCATCCTCTTCTCTGAAAAGTAGGCTACCCTACTCAAACAGTTCATCATGTCATCCATCTGTGGTAATCGAAATATGTACCTGATTTTAATCTTGTTGATTGCTCTGGAATATGTGTACATCCTCCATTCCCCATCTTTATTTGGACTAAGTACTACATGGCAACACATAGGCTTAGTCTCTCCCTTATTAGCCCCTTTTCCAGTAGTCCTTGAACCTACTTCCTTAGTTCTTCATTCTCCTTAGGTATCATTCAATAAGAAAATTTATTTGGAAGGCTTGCTGCTAGTATCAGGTCTATGTGATGGTTGATAATTCTCTTAGGTATCATTTGACTTGGAAAGTCATATACCAAGATATCACTAAAATCATGCAAAATTTCATGAATCTCAATACGTAAATCTGCAATTTCGGTGTGTAGAAGTATTACCTTTGGTTTTCAGACCACCACATATTTGACCTCTTATTTTTTCATTTGTTGGAGCAATTCCTTTCCTCCCAACAGTAATTATTTTGAGCTACTTCTCCAAGTTGTATTGTCTTCCCTTAATGGTACAAGAGTGTGCTTGATACCATTCTTTTCAAACTTATAGATGTTGTTCTCCCCATCATGCACAACTTTGCTATCAAATTTCCATGGCCATCCCAAAATAAGGTGGAATATATCAATTTGCATGATGTCACAAACTACCTTATACTTTTACCAGCTTATCTAGAACTCTGATTTGCTCTGCTCACTCACCAATAATTAGTGACCTTTCTGACTCCATGACACTTTATATCGTGTTGGAACTTAAGTCTTTCCAATCCAAGTTTTTCCACCATTTCTATGGAAACTAGATTGTTAGTGCTTCCACTGTCAATCACCACTTTGCAACATTTCCCTCTGACCTTATAGAAAATCCTAAACAATTATTTTCTCTAAGTTAGTTCAACAGTCTCCTTGTCTAGTTTCAACAAGACCTTATTCATTATTAAAGCTTTTCTTTTCTATGGTGCACTTGCTACCAAAGGCGTATGTCCTTTTGTTGCTTCCAGCTAAGATACATATGCATCTCTTTCTCCTCCCTTTGTATTCTAAGGACACTCCAAATATCTGTGACATAGCTTCCAACATTTATAGAATTGATAAATCGCCACTCTACCTCTTCCTCTACCTCTACCTCTCTGATATGGTCTATCTCCTCTGGAGTCACCTTCTTTCTCTTGTTGAACTTGTTGTTTTTTGTTATTGGCATCATTATTTTTAGCTAAATTCTTCTCTCTTCTATTTGTATGTCCTTTTCATCTAGAAAAACCATGGCCTATGCTTGAGTTATGCTTTCTCATTATCTTATCTTCTACCATCAAGGAAAATTTATTTTCTTCTTCCATCATCTTTGGAGAAATCATGTTGATTTCATATTGAATCTCCAACTTCAATCGACTGATATACCTTGACGTCTTCTCCAAGGTGTCTTCTACATAACCTTCCCTCAAATTTACCCTATAAAACTCCTTAGTATACTCTCTGTTTGTCAAAAACCTTTTCTTGAGGGTATGCACCTATCTGTAGAGGGATAATTGGTAGTATTTTAATAGAAACTTCTCGTTCATATTTGCTATCAACATTTTCCAAATTTTTATCAATGGTTTCCCCTATTTTCTTCTTTCATCTTGCACATTGTCCCACCATATTGAAACATGGCCTTTTGTTGAAAAATTCAATAATAAATTCTCAAATTGATTTTTTTCCTTCATTAAATTGAGAAAATTCAAATTTCCACATTAGCAGGAAACTTGGATGAAAGTTAATGAGGTGGCATGGCTCTTGTCAGTCATTTAAATCAATAAAATTGATTTGGAGAAGTTATATTTCAGTTAATAATTTTTGATTGATAATTTGTAGCAATCAAGGTCATTTATTTCAAGTTATTTTCAATTAAACTAGTTCTAACTATTGGAAGAACCAGTGGAAGGTCAATTGTACAGTGGAACGTCAGTCAAACTTACTGATCATCCAGTTAACTAATCAATGAACCCAAAAGAGTTAGTGCATGTACAAAATTTGATTTCCTCAGCTATGCTAGAGATTCCAAGGTAGTGTAACATAAATTGTAGAATATCCTTGAGTGTAAAGATGCTACATGCAGTCAGATGATCAACCCTGGGAATTTCGCAATCCATTTTGGAGAAATTCCTATATAATAGGGGCCTAATTTCTCAAGGAATTACACAACGAAATAGGGGCTTAAGTAGAGGAAGAATTTGATTAAGTTTGGTTCAAAGCTTCTCAATGAGAAAATTGATAGGTTCAAGGCTATGCTAACTTGAGAAAAGAAATTGTAATACATCTCTATTCATCAGATTAATATAAGCAGGCATTGGGTTTTTTAGTAGATTTCTTTCCCCAATAAAAATATTGTGTGCATGTGTGTTATTTATCATTGTATGTTTGTTATTGATGTTCTAAATATTGAATTTAATTTTGACAAGATATATAATATAACTGTGTCTTGTGATTTAGATTAAAATTTCATCAACATTTACAATTATACATCATAATTTTTATACCTTTCAACCTAGTTACAAAAATATACATCTTCTTATCTTCTTCAACCTTCTCATACTCGAAATACTTATCTAGTTCACTAATCTAATCCATAAAATTATTGGCTACTAATCTACAATCATAGGTAGAAAACTCAATTTTTGGTCTTGAACTTGAGCTTAACACTAACCTCAACAGTTAAACTTCTAGAGATTCATCCACATGTGATATTATTTCTATTGTAGCTTCCTCCTTCGATCTATTGTCATCTCCAGCCTCATGGTCTCCATGCCTACTTGTCTCTGTGGCCTTTGTTAGCCCCCCTATGGAATTCTTGGCAAGCAAGCTGGGGGCTGGATGGTTGTGGAGCCTCCAAGGAATTCCTTTCCCTTGGAAACTCATCATCCTTGAGGTCTCCCTGTGCTTTGGCTTATGTGAATTTCCCCCTATTGTGTCCCATCTAAAACCTCACTGGTTATGCTCTCTGCTCCTCAAAAAGCTCATCTGTCACCCTTGCAGGTACCATTTTTACTCCTTTTCCCCTTGGTCATCAGTCCCTTGTCTTCCCCCCCAATTTCCCTTGTTTACCCCTGAAATCCCCTCCAAAAATCCCTATACCCTTCGTTTCCTCAAATCTCCCCATCACCTTCCTATCGTTACCTCCCATAGCCTCAAAATACATCAAAAAGGCTTGAAAAACCCACTTTTAACTTTATATTAAGCTTAGCCCCTTTCTCCATTAGCCTCCGCACTTTTCTTCCCATGAGACCCAGTGTCGTGACCAACGCTAAACCCGCCAGGCGCTTAGGCCCTCCGACCCTTTCTCCGCTCGAAAAATCATAAAAACCTTTGATAATTCATATTTTCGAGTTCTTAAATAATTTCCAAAGGTTGCGCGCCGGTTATAAAAATTATTATAAGGTTTTGATTAAATATTCAGGGTCGGAGATCCGCCGTCCATTGATACCATAGATCCAAC
Organism: Pinus albicaulis; assembly: GCA_034641835.2. Lineage (NCBI taxonomy): Eukaryota > Viridiplantae > Streptophyta > Pinopsida > Pinales > Pinaceae > Pinus > Pinus albicaulis. Next base: position 1,386,694,966 of record CM076581.1, read on the forward strand.
GGTGCGGATCCTGTCGGGCCGTGGACCCCACGCCCGCATGCGTCATCCACCCAGAACCCGTCGGTTTTCCCCGCACCACTAATAGGGGTCAAGCGGTTTTCCCCGAAGAGCCAGCGATTCCACTCAAGAAATGACGCATGGAATCTGTACGATGGAAAAACCGCCCTCATTTCGCGCATTAACCTTCGGTACGGGGTGCCCAGCGAAATCCACAACCACCTTTAGATCTTGAGATCTTCATCCAACGGTTTTCCCTCGTCCAAGTTGCTCACCCATTAATCTGCCTCTGCCGTGCCCGCAGGCCCACCATCTGTTGCCCTCCGCCGTCGATCTCCACCGTGATCGATGGCCAGAATTCATCCGCCCGTCGTTGAATATTCCACGGTCTCCCGGTCCTTCCACATCAGCTCCACGTGCACCCTCCGTACTCCCTCCCTGTCCACTACATATAGTTGGTTCTTTTCATATTGTTTAACGTTGTCATTCGTTTTTCATGAAGTTTCTCTGTGTTCCTCCAAACCTCCACCTGAGCAATCTATCGTCGTTTCTCACGATTTTGCCCCATTTCTTCATCTGTATTTCTATTCTTTGCATCCACGTTGCGTCCTCACCACCTCAATCATTCACATCCATGGTTTTCCTCATAGGTTTGTTGTTTTGCAGGGTTTCTAAAGGTAGAAGACCGCCATGATTCTACATGGCAAGCTGTGCAGACAGAATTAAATCCGAGAGCTGGTACTGCCGTGGGATAGTCAAAGAAAGTGGTTGGCAGGATTCGCATTAAGGAAAGGGAAGATTTCAAACACTGGGAACCTTTCAACGCCATTAAAACCCGAGCTACTCTGTCAGAAGCAAAATGGAGCAGAAAAGCGTTTCAGTATAGAGCAAAAGGAAGATTAAGGCAAGCTAATGACGATCTTGAGCCTTTAATCAGAGGTTTAGAAGGCAAAGCAGCAGTTTGAAGATCCCGAGGATCGATCCAAAATATCCTAAACAGAGTAACAGGTACCATCTGGGTTTATTCATCAGTAGAATGATGTTCTCCATCAAGTACAGGGTACCCATACAGCTCTTATTATGCAGAATGTCCCTGAAAGAATTTCCACCCTAACTACAGTTAAAAAACAGTCAGACATTTGTGAAGCAGACCTCTTAGCAGTTGTGCAACATTTGTTTATTCCCCACAAGTACAACAAAGTATGGCCACCAGAGTACATCAAATTCATATCTAGAACAAAGGTAAATCTGAAGAAGATCATCCCTACATATAAATGGTGACAGAGATTAAATACACGACAGTCAAATAGAATGGGTTTCGGCCCTGCATTCATTTCTGTGTTTAATATCACATTTAGTGTTCACCTACCTCCCTCGTCGACCTTCTGATCATCATCTGCTATAAAGCACAGAAGGAAATCTTTGTAATGGTTGTTGATGAGATATCAGAGAAATACAAGTATTTTCCTCTTGAGACAAGTTCTCTGTGTAAAATTGTGAGATAGGTTGAGATTAGATGTATTCAGACTGAATGTTCAAGCTGTGGGAAATGATGTACCTGATTGGTGTTGTTTTTAATATGACAAGCACATTTCTTTGGATCCTGATCTAAAGCAGTTGGTGATGTTTTCCTATCTCTGTATTCATTTTCATTTCATTCCATTTCTACTGGCTCGCATCATAAGTTTGGCATAATATTTACCCTCGGTAGGTACCTTATGTTGTTGCTCTCCCAGCCCTCCATGTTTTCTACTTACATGTGTATCTGAATATTGATTTCAATTGATTTAACCAGTGTAGTGGATGTTATTGCCTGCTCTCTGATGTATGAATTAATGAAATCCATGTTTAGATGTTCTTGGCAGGATTTGGTTGGATGTGTTGAGAACACTGGGAGGTCTGGAACCTTGTCTCTGCCTCACTAGGATCATAATGGCGACTCCACTGGGGAAAATTGAGTGCATCACAATTTTGAGACATCCCTAGGCATTCAAACTCGCAATCTCTGGTTAGGTTGGTTGCTAGTCATACCTCTTCTTGGGCAGCCCTAGTGTCATTTGTTGTTTTTTCTTGTACTCTTAGACAGAGCCTAGATAGGGCCAGGTAGCCTCCGGATCTCATCCTCTTTTAGGAGGTGACATATCTGGTAAATTCCCTCCCAGTCAATCTCTGGTTAGAGTTTGTCGTGTTTTGAGGTTATCCTTGAAAGGTGATAGTGCCAGAGCACTGTGGTGGATAGTGTACCCTTTAGACATACCCTAAACCTTCCACCTGGCAACTCCATAACACCTAAAAGATTAAAAGACTCCACTGGTGATCAGTAGGCCTGCTGATTGTCTTGGTTTCATAATAAGACTCCACTGGAATACCAGCCTCTGAGACAACATCAACCACAACAGAAGTGACAAATAGGGTTAAGCTGCTTGGCTAGGAAAAAACATTCTGGCTTTCAGAACCATTTACACAAGAGCTTTCCCTGATCCTAACCCACCTGAAATAGTTGATAATCCTGAGAGCCTCCTCAAGGGAGCTCCTACACCTAAAAGATCAGCTATTTCCAACCACCTCTATAGAGCTAATTCTGCACCAGAAGACCTAACAGCTCTATCGCACTTTCACCCAGACCTAGACCCTCCAAACAGTTTATCAAGAACTAGGTCATCTGATTATCTTGACCAGTCAGACCGCGAGTGTCATAGTTCACCATCCAATAGTGGTCAACACACTAGGGACATGGAAACTCCTCCTTCTACACCACCTGACATACACTTTTTTCAAAACTTGGGGCTCTCCTATCCTAGGTCCGCTCAACAAGCTTCTGCTGGTCCTAACATCCTTGTCATCCATATTCTAGCTGCTCAAGTTAATCCTTTACCTAATCAGAATATCACCATGGCAACCTGGTATGCACCTTTAGTCTTACCTCAGCCCTTGTTACCCCTACCAAATGATTATCAGTAAAAAATCCCACATTTCACTGCCAAAGAGTCTGTCACAGCTCAAAAACATGTAGATAAAATGGAAGACTCTTTTGACTATATGGAAATTGATGATGAAACAATCAAAATGAGAATCTTTTCCCAGAGCCTGGGAGGTGAGGTGAAGAAATGGTTTAAAAACCTACTTGCTGGTAGTATCCAAGATATCCCTGCCTTGTACCAGACTTTCATCAACAAATGGGAAACCAGGGCAAACCCTCTCCAACTCCTAGCAGAATACCTGAGCCTTAAGAGAAATGGAGGGGAGAGTGTCCATGATTACACAACAAGATTCAACAACATTTACAATGCACTCCCTCCACATAGGAAACCTCCACAAGGGATGGCCTTAGCAAAATACCCCAAAGGGTTCGATGCTGACATGGCCTATTTGCTTAGGGACAAAGAGTACACCACCTTGGAGGACATGCAGAAAGGAGCCATAAATATAGAAGCAAACCTGATCGAGAAAAGGGCAAGATTGAGAGCTGAAAAGAGGGTAACATACAAGGATGACACATTAGCTTCCACATCAGACCCAAATTATGATAGATTGTCTAAAAATGTGGACAAGTTATACCAAATGATGGAGAGAGTGGTTGTCACTCAGAACAGGAACCAAGGTCAAAACCAGAACCAAAACTTTAGAAGAAACAACAACACTCCCAACAGAAAAAGGGAACCAGACCAACAAGTTATTCCCCCTTTCCAAAAAAATTTAGATGAAGATGAGGGAATCATAGAAGAGTCTGAGGGAAATACAATAAACATGTTTGAAGCAGAAGATTCAATCCACAACTGTGATTCAGAAGGAGATCAGCCCTTATCCTCTTACTGGGATGAGGAAGGATTAGAATCTGAAGCCTACAGACTTGGATTTGAAAATGATATCATGCAGGTCAGAGAACAATATGAACTTAGGAGCAAAAAGAGTCAAGACACCTCCAAGACTAAAAATCCTGAGGTTACCATCAAAAAGAGGCCTGAAAAATCATCTAAAGTAACTGTTGTAAACAACAAATCAACAGCTGAAAGTTCTGGCAAAAACAAAGAGAGAGACAAACAAAACATTGAACAACAAATCCAACAAACTAGTAGCGCTAGCACCTCAGTTAGTGCTCCTGAAAAAACTATTCCTACACATGTGCATAGTGAAAAGCAGAGTTGAGTTCCGAAAAGAGTCAGTCCACTTTCAATCTAGAGAGCGAGATTGCAAAGATTAAAATCTCTGTACCATTATCTGAGCTGGCCACTCAGGATGTATATAAAGGCCAAATTTTGAAAGCATTAAATCTGGGAGAAATAAATGATTCTGTAAACCTGAATGATGATCAACCAACCCTACTCTTTGGTCCAAAAATTGAGGGAAAGTTTCAGGAAGGGGTAGTTCCGCCTTTCTACATCAGTCTCAACATTCATGACAAGATACTTCACAATGCCATTCATGACTCAGGGGCGTCACACAACCTGATGCCTAAAGTAGTGATGGAAAGATTAGGCCTAAAAATCACTAGAACCTACAAAGACTTATATTCATTTGACTCTAGCAGAGTTAAGTGCCTTGGCCTAATTAAAGAGTTGTGTGTGAGTTTAACCCAGATTCTTGCTAAGTGTATGGTCATGGATGTGGTGGTGGAAGATGTGCCACCTAAGTATGGCATGCTGCTATCTAGATCATGGGGAGCCAAAATGCAAGGAACAATGCAGATGGATGTCTCATATGCCACCATACCTATCTTTGGCCAACTTAGAAGGCTGTACAGAGAGGCACAGATGAAATTCTTAGTCAGCAGCCCTGAAAAGCCTGAAAATTCACCGTTATACTCTATACATATGGACCTCGACTCCTTCATCCTTTGTAATGAGGAATCCTTGGAGGAGTTGGAAGCTGAAAACACAGACTTGAACATAATGGCCACTTTGGAGGAAATCGAAGAAGGAAACAACAGTGAGACCTGTATAATATGCTGTGGAAACCTAACTCAGGATGAACCAGAAACACAACATAGTCAACCTATTACTCACACCCTGCAAACTAACACGTTGTGTGGGGAACAAGACAACCCACAACCTAGCACTGACCCCACAACGCAACATAATGATGAACCCCTGTGGGAGATGAATTTCAATGGGTCCTGTACTAGGAAAACTGCTGGAGTAGGGGTGTGGCTACGTAACACAGAAAATGACCATACAGAGAGCCATGCTGTTAATCTGCATTTCAAATTCACGAATAATATTGCTGAATACGAGGCTCTTATCCTTGGTTTAAATCTGTTGAAGGAATTAGGAGCCCTCAGGATAGCTGTACGAGGAGACTCAGAGCTGGTCATAAAACAAGTAAATGGTGAGTATTCTGCAAAACACCCCAGGTTAAGAGCATACAGGAACAACACCATGGATTTGTTGAAAACATTTATTGTATACAAATTAGTGTTTGTCCCTAGGGGCTAGAATGCGATTGCGAATGGATTAGCTTGCCTGGCTAGCTCATATCCTAAGATTCCAACGGACCAAGAGATCATCATTCAGACCAAGTTCAGACCTGCAGTGCCAGACAATGAAAAATATTGGCAGGTTTTTGAAGGAGACAAGTAGATTGAAGATTTCCTGGTGGACAGAAATGAGTTTGAATTTTCCAATTCAGACTCAGCATCTGATGTCAGCTGCCCAAGTGAGGATCCCCTAGATGAGCAAGTAAGACCCTGTAACATAGAAATAAACACCTTTTCTAAAGAAACTGGAAATCCAACCGAAAATTATGAAAACGTAGGTAGTAAAGAAGTAGAGGTGCTGCAAGCCAAAGATAAGAACATACCCAGAGGCTTAGCACCCTTAGAAGATCTTTTTGACTTCAACGACATAGCAAAAAATCCCACAATAGAACATGCAGACTCTGATGTGGAAGAGTGCAACATAGGCACTAAAGACAAACCCAAAATGATCAAACTGGCTAAGTCTATACTTGCAAACACGAAGAACAAGTACATTGACCTGTTTAAGGAATTCATAGATGTGTTTGTATGGAGTTATGAAGACTTAAAGGCCTACGACACCAACGTCATTCAACACAAGATACCCTTGAAGGAAAATCAGAAGCCTTTCAGACAAAAACTGCATAGAATTAATCCAAAACAATTGCCTGCAGTTAAAAAGGAGATTGAAAAAATGTATGAGGCAGGCATAATAGTTCCTGTAAGGTTTTCTGATTGGGTTTCAAAACTAGTGGCTGTAAGAAAGAAAACAGGAGAAATCAGACTGTGTATAGACTTCAGAAATCTCAACAGAGCCTCCCTAAAAGATAACTACCCTTTGCCTAGAATGGAGCACATCTTACAGAAGGTAGTGGGCGCTAAGAGGATCTTCCTGCTTGATGGTTTTTCAGGATATAACCAAGTCCTAGTACTCCCAGAAGATCAACTCAAGACAACGTTTACCACTCCATGGGGCACGTTCATGTATGTGAAAATTCCCTTTGGATTGATGAATCTCGGAGCCACCTTCCAGAGAGCAATGGATATTGCTTTCTCAGATGAGATAGGACACTTCATAGTTATCTACTTAGATGACTTCACTGTCTTTTCCAAAACCAAAGAAGAACACCTGAAACATCTGAGGAAAGTGTTTGAAAAATGCAGAAGGTATGGTCTGTCCCTGAACCCTAAGAAAACTGTCTTTGGATTACAAGACGACAAACTTCTTGGTCACATTATATCTGAGAAAGGGATTAGGATAGACCCATAAAGAGTTGAGGGAATACTTCAGATCACACATCCCAGGAACGTCAAAGAGTTACAGTCCTTCATTGGGAAAATCAATTTCCTTAGGAGATTCATTCCCAATCTAGTTGAACACCTCAGGAACATGACTAACATGCTTAAGAAGAGTGAGGGAGTGAAATGGACTGTAGGAGCTAAGCAATATTTTGAATATGTAAAATTTTCACTCACGCAAGCTCCTGTTCTGATTAGCCCTGATTTCTCAAGGGATTTTCTGATATTCTCATTTGCCTCAGAGCACACCATAGCTGCAGTTTTGCTGCAGAAAAATGATGACGGTATGGAACAACCAATTGCCTTCTTTAGTAAAGCCTTAAGGGATTCACCCTTGAAGTAAAACATAATGGAGAAACAGGATTATGCTTTGATCAAAGCCTTAAAGGATTTCAGGGTGTACATTTTGCATTCTCATACCATTGCCTATGTCCCTAACACTGTTGTCAAAGATATTTTGTCCCAAGACCCAGATGGGAAAAGGGGAAAATGGGTTGCTACTATCTTGGAATATGATCTTGAGATTAAGCCCACTAAGCTGATCAAAGGGCAGGGCTTAGCCAAGCTAATGGCTGAATCAAATCTGCAGGCCTTAGATATTAACATGGTGAATGCCTTGGATGAGTAGGAGAGCCTATCTGATCCCACTGTAGAAGAAAAATTCCAAAACTCTCTGTGGTATTCTAATATCCTTTATGTCCTCACTAATATTAACGCCCCCCCAGAACTGTCGAAAACTAAGGCCAGATTCGTAAAGCTCAAAGCCAGAAACTACTGCATCTTGAATGAAAACTTATATTGGAAAAATCCAAGTGGCCTATTGCTAAAATGTTTGTCTGAAAATGAAGTTGAAGATGTCAAACAAGAATTTCATGCTGGGGAATGTGGAGGCCACCTGATTTGGAAGGCCACAACAAATAAAATACTCAGGGCTGGTTATTATTGGCCTACACTGTTTAATGATGTCCACAAAATGATAACTGCTTGTCACAAATGCCAGATCTTTGAAGGAAAAAGAAAATTTCTTCCCCTCCCTCTACAACCCATCACTGTTGAAGGTCCTTTTATGCAATGGGGCTTAGACTTTATAAGGGAAATTCACCCAGCCTCTTCAGGACAACACAAGTGGATCTTAACAACCACTGATTATTTCACTAAGTGGATAGAGGCCATTCCCACTAGGAGTGCCACAGACTCTGTTATCATTAGGTTCCTAGAAGTTCATATCCTCTCTCGATTTGGTTGTCCAAGGAAAATAATCACTGACAATGCTGCTGCTTTTGGATCCAAGAAAATGGTTGATTTTTCTCACAGGTACCATATCACGCTTGGTCATTCAACTGCCTATTACCCTCAAGGTAATGGCTTGGCTGAGTCATCAAACAAAAGCCTTATGATCATCATCAAAAACCTGTTGGAAGAAAAAAAGAAGTCATGGCACAATAAGTTGGTACATGCTTTGTGGGCTGACAGGCTTACAACCAAGAAACCCATTGGCATGTCACCATTCCAGCTAGTCTATGGGACAGAAGCAATATTTCCTACTAGCCTTGGAGTTCCAGTAATCAAAATTGTCCAGGAGATCCAATCAGAGGAAGACAGTATGATAAGAAGGATAAATCAGACAATCCATCTTCAGCAAACAAGGGAGGAGGTGTATAACAGAGCAGTCAGAGTTCAAGAAAACATTAAAAATCTATTTGACAAAAGAACCAAAGCTGTGGATTTCAAAGTTGGTGACAAGGTTTTGAAATGGGATTCAAGAAGAGAGGACAAAGGCAAACATGGAAAATTTGAAAGCTTATGGCAAGGTCCATATATCATCCAGGCCACTGTGGGCCCTAATGCATTTTTCTTACAAGAACTCGATGGTACAGAGCTGTTTGGGGGTTCTGTCAATGGCATGATGCTCAAACACTACTCCTGCTGATTTTCAATTTCCAGTTTCATTCCATTGTACATACCATTGCAGTTTTTGTTTTCAGAAAAAGAAGAAAAAATGTTTCAAAAAACAGAGAGAAAGGAGAGGTTCAAACATGCTCAAAACATGAAACTTTGAAGCGCAAAATATTGGCTCTAATAAGCTCAAAACCTGAGCCAAAGAAACTTGAAAGCTGGTCCTAACATGCCCAAAATCTGGACCAGCAAAGGAAAAAGAAGAATCAGCTCTAACGTGCTCAAAACCAGAGCCGAAATGAAGAAAAGAAGTGACTCAAATGTGCTCAAAACCCGAGTCACAAAGAAAGGAGGATATTTCAAATTGCAGATTTCATGCCTTCACAATTTTGTCTTCAGTTTTCTACAAGTCTTCACCCCAGTAAGTCAGACAGTCTAATCTTGGCTTGGCTGTTTTTCAATTTCCTGTCTTAGAATGTAGGAGAAGGAATCTGCTGGACAGTTTAATCCCAGTAGATGTTAGATTAGGTAGGGAAGCATATGAGGCCAACAGTTTAATCTGGTCTCATGGAGAAATAAGGTAGATTTAGAATAGGTTTGTTTCTTGTTTATAAAATGAAATAATGTAAAGGGTCTGCTAGCTCAAATGCACCCTAGAGGAAGAAGAAATGCTAGGATTGTACTGTGGGTAGGTAGCTTGTTTGAAAAATGTTTTTGCTGGTGTGACATGATTTATATTGTGGCAGCTGAAAATAAAAGAAGAAAGATGGCTTATGATAGCAGGCATCTGGCCTACACCAAGAGATCATTTTCTGAATTCTTGACTCCTTCAAGAAGAAGCCATCCCCATGTGGAGCCACTGTTAGCCCCCCTATGGAATTCTTGGCAAGCAAGCTGGGGGCTGGATGGTTGTGGAGCCTCCAAGGAATTCCTTTCCCTTGGAAACTCATCATCCTTTAGGTCTCCTTGTGCTTTGGCTTATGTGAATTCCCCCCTGCTGTGTCCCATCTAAAACCTCACTGGTTATGCTCTCTGCTCCTCAAAAAGCTCATCTGTCACCCTTGTAGGTACCATTTTTAATCCTTTTCCTCTTGGTCATCAGTCCCTTGTCTTCCCCCCCAATTTCCCTTGTTTACACTTGAAATCCCCTCCAAAAATCCCTATACCCTTCGTTTCCTCAAATCTCCCCATCACCTCCCTATCGTTACCTCCCATAGCCTCAAAATACATAAAAAAGGCTTGAAAAACCCACTTTTAACTTTATATTAATCCTAGCCCCTTTCTCCATTAGCCTCCACACTTTTCTTCCCATGAGACCCAGCGTCATGACCAACGCTAAACCCGCCAGGTGCTTAGCCCCTCTTACCCTTTCTCCGCTCGAAAAATCATAAAAACCTTTGATAATTCATATTTTCGGGTTCTTAAATAATTTCCAAAGGTTGCGCACCAGTTATAAACACTGTTATAAGGTTTTGATTAAATATTCGGGGCCGCAGATCCGCCGTCCATTATTACCATAGATCCAACGGTGCAGATCCCGCCGGGCCGTGGACCCCACGCCCGCGTGCGTCATCCACCCAGAACCCGCTGGTTTTCCTCGCACCACTAATAGGGGTCAAGCGGTTTTCCCCGGAGAGCCAGCGATTCCACTCAAGAAATGACATGTGGCATCTGTACGATGGAAAAACCGCCCTCATTTCACGCATTAACCTTTTGTACGGGGTGCCCAGCGAAATCCACAACCACCGTTAGATCTTGAGATCTTCATCCAATGGTTTTCCCTCGTCCAAGTTGCTTTCCCATTAATCTGCCTCCGCCGCGCCCGCAGGCCCACCATCTGTTGCCCTCCGCCGTCAATCTCCACTGTGATCGATGGCCAGAATTCGTCCGCCCACCATTGAATATTCCACAGTCTCCCGGTCCCGCCACGTCAGCTCCACGTGCACCCTCCGTACTCCCTCCTTGTCCACTACGTATAGTTGGTTCTTTTCGAATTGTTTAACGTTGTCATTCGTTTTTCATGAAGTTGCTCTGTGTTCCACCAAACCTCCACCTGAGCAATCTGTCGTCGTTTCTCACGATTTTTCCCCAGTTCTTCATCTGTATTTTTATTCTCTGCATCCACGTTGCGCCCTCGCCACCTCCATCATTCACATCCATGGTTTTCCTCACAGGTTTGTTGTTTTGCAGGGTTTCTAAAGGTAGAAGACCACCATGATTCTACATGGCAAGCAGTGTAGACAGAATTAAATCCGAGAGCTGGTACTGTCGTGGGATAGTCAAAGAAAGCGGTTGGCAGGATTCGCATTAAGGAAAGGGTAGATTTCAAACACTCGGAACCTTTCAATGCCATTAAAACCCGAGCTACCCTGTTAGAAGCAAAATGGAGCGGCAAAGCGTTTCAGTACAGAGAAAAAGGAAGATTAAGGCAAGCTAATGACGATCTTGAGCCTTTAATCAGAGGTTTAGAAGGCAAAGCAGTAGTTTGAAGATTCCGAGGATCGATCTAAAAGATCCTGAACACAGTAATAGGTACCATCTGGGTTTGTTCATTAGTAGAATGATGTTCTCCATCAAGTACAGGGTACCCATACAACTCTTATTATGCAGAATGTCCCTGAAATAATTTCCGCCCTAACTACAGTTAAAAAACAGTCAGACATTTATGAAGCAGACCTCTCAGCAGTTGTCCAACATTTGTTTATTCCCCATAAGTACAACAAAGTATGGCCACCAGAGTGCATCAAAGTCATATCTAGAGCAAAGGTAAATCTGAAGAAGATCATCCCTACATATAAATGGTGACAGAGATTAGATACACGACAGTCAAACAGAATGGGTTTCGGCCCTGCATTCATTTCTGTGTTTAATATCACATTTAGTGTTCACCTACCTCCCCAGTCGACCTTCTGATCATCATCTGCTATAAAGCACAGAAGGAAATCTTTGTAATGGTTGTTTATGAGATATCAGAGAAATGCAAGTATTTTCCTCTTGAGACAAGTTCTCTGTGTAAAATTGTGAGATAGGTTGAGATTAGATGTATTCAGACTGAATGTTCAAGCTGTGGGCAATGATGTACCTGATTGGTGTTGTTTTTAATATGACAAGCACATTTCTTTGGATCTTGATCTAAAGTAGCTGGTGATGTTTTCCTATCTCTGTATTCGTTTTCATTTCATTCCATTTCTACTGGCTTGCATCAGAAGTTTGGCATAAGATTTACCCTCGGTAGGTACCTTATGTTGCTGCTCTCCCAGCCCTCCATGTTTTCTACTTACATGTGTATCTGAATATTGATTTCAATTGATTTAACCAGTGTAGTGGATGTTATTGCCTGCTCTCTGATGTACGAATTAATGAAATCCATGTTTATATTTTCTTGTCAGGATTTGGTTGGATGTGTTGAGAACACTGGGAGGTCTGGAACCTTGTCTCTGCCTCACTAGGATCTTTCCATCTCAGCTAGCCTCCCTAAGATCCCTTGTATAGCCCCTGATTTTGTCCAAGCAGGTCTGGAGTTAAATGACCTCTAGCCTAATCTATAGACAGAATTGGATGGTTCTCCTCCTTTCATTTTCAGTCCTTAATGTTTCATTTCACCAATCATCCTAGAAGATCCAAATGCTCTAGATGACTAGCCCAACTGAAAGCTTGCACATTGAACACAAGTAAATCCTTTCTTGAATCCATTGCCCAATGGCCTTAATGTTCACTGAGTTATCTACCTCTATCTAAATTGCCCCTTTGCTCATCCTTGTCTTATATTGGACCCTTCTTTTCCTGATTCCCAACAACCAAACATAAACAACAAACAAACCCTGCACTTCATACCTAGCCTAACATCTTCAAAATGAACTTCAAAGACATACCTTTGACATATTACAGAGAGATCCCTCTCTAGACCTAGGAGGGCTAGATCCTAAGGTCTGAAAGTGGTTCTATGTTGTCTCATCTCTTGGTATTTCCAACCTTACCAAAACATGGGAACCCCAACAGCCTCTAAATGAGCTTGCACCCTATGTATCTCTTCCTTGAGTTCTACATTAGCTATGGATCTCCCTCCATGAACTCGTGCTCTTATTTCTCATGTTACCAAGCCGCTTTGTCGTAGATAACACTACCAATGTCAAATTTAGCTCTACCAAAAACGTGGCACTAGATTAGACCCGCTCTGCTACTAAAATTTATAGAAATGGGTAGAATAAAAGGCTAAACTTCTCAAATGTAGCCCAAATAATGCCTTTTTTAGAAAACCAGTAGGCACTACAAAATATTTTTGTACGAGTCCCAGAAAAATCTATTTTTGTGTCTTGGGAATGGGAAGTGACTCAGTCCTCCACCCAAATGATATTTCATTGTCTTAGCATGTTTCCCACACTCAGGAAATGATCTCCCTCATCTCCCTCACCAAGGATTATGTTCACGCTCCCAAAAAAAATTGTGACAAAATCTAGACCAAAGGTTTTGTTTCAATTCTCAAACTTACTCAGATTAACACACATCCCTACTCTTGAATGTCATGGCACATTCATCTTCAGTTCAGGTGACTATTTCAACAGGAATACCTGAAATACGAAGAAGAAAAATTATTTAAAGCGTCACACATAGATTATTCGCATAAGTAAATGGAATAAGCACCGATTTCCAAAGGTAAAAAAAACACAAAAACAAAGTAAATATTAATCATAGTTCACAGTATACAAAAAATGGTTTCAACCTCTAGATTTTGAATCAAATAGAATTCTATAGCTTACGGTACCATTTTTATCAAACTACGCAATTCACATAGGAACGAATACCTCTTTGTTTTCACAAAAATGAAATAATATCATGCAAAAACAAGACTGCATTGACACAGAGAATAACGAGCCCTTTCTTCTCCTTCCACTCTCTCTCCTATCTCTGGGAATTCATTCTCTTTAAAAAAAATCTACACGGGACAACGTGACAATCAAGAGTCACAAATGGTGCATCATTTCATATTCTCTACAACCTAGGAATATAAAATAATATTTACAATAGGAAAATATCTCCACTGATAAAAGAAAAATTGAAACGCCCCTAAATTATATATTTTAAATTCTAACAAAAACAACCAAATCATTTTCCATAATTAACATGTGGCTAGTCCACCACATTTTTAATCTCGCTCCATTTCTTCAACTATCAAGCTTAGCCTAAAGCTCCTGCATCACATTCTAAACTTTTGGATGAAGATTTGCATTACATCGAGCATGCCTACAATTGTGCCAAGCATTCATATACACAAGTATCTCATTTTGAAGCATGTTTGGGTTATTTTCCAAAGTCTCCTTTGGATTTCATCTTTGGTAAAGATATTCTAGTAGGTGGACATAGTGATGTGGAAAAAGACAAGCATTTCATTCAAATAATCCACCTAGTGAATCAAAGGGTACAAGAATAGTTGGGGAAAATCCAAGCCAAGTAAAAAGCAAGATATGATAAGGATAAGGTTGATCATGATTTCCAAGGGGGAGATTAAGTTTGATTGTACATCAAAGAGGAAATACTACAAGGTGAAGATAAAAATCTCAAGCCAATGATATATGGTCCTTTCGAAATCTTGGAGAACATTGGTAACAACACTCTCCAATTAAATTTTCCACCTTATATGAAAATTTACTCTGTTGTGAATGTGAAAAACTTGAGATTGTTTGAGCCTCTGATGATTGTTAATCATGAAGAGAATTTTGAGGTTCCATCGATAGAAGATTTTTCTCCTAAATATTTAAATGAGTTGCATGAAAACTCAATTCTTGACAGGAGGATAATAACTTCAAGCAGAGGCAATGCAAAGTATCTTTTTGTGGGGCTCAAAGGTACCAATACAAGAAAATCAAGGTGGATGGAGATCAGGTAAGTGACGGAGTTGCACCCTCACTTACTTGCTGAGTAACAACAAAAATTTTGTGGTCCAAAATATTCCAATGGGGAGGAATGATCCAACCTCCGAGGAATCAAAAACATGTTAAAATTTTGAAAGTGCTCAAAATACCTTAAAACTAGCACCAAATTGTAGATCTCTTCATTTTGATTCCAACAATGCTTGAATTGCCTGAATTTGACACAATATGAGGAAGTTATCGTGTTCTGAATTTTTTGGAAAAAAACTAAAAAGTAAAATTGCGGGGTTTTTTGTGCAGTGTATGAATTCCATGTGGCATTTTTTTATGTTGATGCCATGTTGACATCATTAGCTAAATAGGAAGGTACAAATGTCAAGAGGGAACCAATTAGAATCTTCCATTTGGGCCACTCTCGTGATGACACTTGGCGCACAATTATTGGTTGAATGTTTTGGAGGAATAGGCCAATCATAGAACTGCAAGTGGCCCAATAGCAGGGCGCCACATGGCACTCAAGATGAGGAAAAAAATTGTTTTTTCCAATTGATAAGCATTCATAGAAATCAAACACATGACTTCTCAAATGTGAAACAAATGCCTAACCAACTAGGATACAAGTGGTTCTTATTAACCATGGTGGGAAAATTTTATTTAAAGTCATATGGTTTGATGGTTTGGGGGATGGGAGGGCCCGTAGGCATGCCTGACTGGCCCATCCCATTTTTTTCTATTATGAAATTACCATTGACGAAAGCGAAGGGGGCGGGGGACTTGGCACCCTAACTGCACCACATGCCTAGATGATAGTAATACCATACGACCAGGAGTAGGTTTAGGGAGGGAACATGGCCTATGTCCCACAACCTTTTTCCATATGTTGATAAACATGATTACTAGTGTGGGTGGCAGAAAGGGCTTCGAGCCATATTTTTTAAAAATATATATATATATAACAAAGCAACACCAAACCCACCGAGGATCGTGGATTGAACCTGAGACCTCCGAGATAACAACGTAGTTTCATACAAACAAATCACTGAGTCACTTTGTTGCCAATTTTAGAGAGAAAAATATTTTTTAGAGCATTTTTGCAGCAAGATTGAAGGAGGCATATCTTAGCCATTTTTTAGCCTTTTTGAGCCCAAGAAGAACCTACACAAGGGTTTTTCGGCATTCCGGATGCAAAACAATTGTTATTTTTTAAAATTGAGGCTTGTATGTTGATTTAATTGAGCATTTTATTATATAATAAAAAATTCCACCATTGGAAGCTAGACCTAGAGACGTAGCCCAGGAGGGGTGAAATATGTCATTAATTTTTTTTGTTTTGATGTTTCTTATTTTCCATTTTAACTGTTAAAAATCTACAAAATTTACATTAGTTTGTGTTCTTTGGCAATCATGAGCCATTGCCTAAAAGAAATAAACTAGCTTGCAAATCATTTTATGAAACCTTTATTTTTAATTTTGGATCATTAAGAGATTTGATCTCCATCGACACTTGGTAAATTCAGAGTTAAGATAGACTAACCTAGATCCATCTTATCTCTGGATCTACCAAGCCCCAAGAGGGATCAAATCTCTTTTAACTTTAAAGGAGGTTTTCATTTGACGAGAGTTGATCACATAGATTTAGAGTTAATATAGATTTAGACTGGTTTTATTCCCCCCTTTAAATATGTTATATTCCACATGAATTCCATGGGTCAATACGATGGGTGAGTAGTATCAAGTTATTTTTATTTTAATGTTTTTATTATTATTATTATTATTATTTAGAAAAAAAAATCACATTTTAATTTTTAATTCTAGTTTAATTTTTATGCAATTTTATTTAGTTAAAGTGTTGAAAAATATCACAAGACGAGATATTGCAACATCTCTTCCATATTGGACTCGAGAGAGAAATTTAAGCTAGTTTAAATTCCCATTATGCAAAACTATTCTAGTCATAGACTTAGTTAGTGATTAAATACATTTAATAATTTCAAGGTCCTCATGTGAAACTTCTAAATCAAATATAAGACACTATAATTCTCATCGTTTTAATAATGTTTTTTATCGTTGTCTTAAAAAAGGTGACATTAAAATTCCACATCATACGTTAAAAATAAAAAAGTATTGTATGCGAGTGTGGTAAAACTTCTGCACCAAATATAATTTACACCCATGACAGATAATTTGAGGTTGAGACTCATTCTCAAGCCGAGTGTGAAGGAGACGTGTAAGTATGTATGCCCCTCTTAAAATAAAAATAAAATATTCTCAAAATAGAAAGGCAATTTCTGTGATGTTATCCATATTTAATTAGTTGTCCACAAGACCTAATATAATTTCATGTAATGTAATCTAAAATAATTAGTAACAAAAACAAAATATGTAAGATGTTTAAACATTATACTTTTCAAAAATATTTTAACATGTGATATCAACTTCATATATATCTAGAAAAAATGTAAAGAGAAAATATTTTGATGTTGTATAGAATAAAATATCCAATGTGTGTTATGAATAAAACATTTTAATATGAATTAATATTGATATATACTTAAAAACATATTAACAACAAAACAACCAGTGCTGATAAAATGATTTAAATCAGATGTTATTGGTCTGGAGATAAAAAAGAGACTCAAACATTAAAGTGCTTAGAATCTCCCGAAACTAGCATGATATATAGTGTTTGTCGTCTGGATTCCAACGACACTTGAATCATTTCAATTCAACATCGTATGAGAAAGTTGCGTTGTTTTGAAGTTTTGGTCAAATAGCTAAAATGTCAAACAACAGTGTTGACTGGGTAGATTTTATAGATGACATCATGCTAACTGGGCATATGGTAGGAAAGAGGTTCAATCCCTAGTCGACACATGTTAACTCTATACTGAAGAAAGTGTCATGATTTTACTGGTTGTTTTGGTGTCAAGTGCACCAATGAGAGGGCACCACATGGCCCTCAGTCATTGGTTAACATTTTTATAGGCCAGGTGACCAACCTCGAAGGGGTTCAACCCCTCAACCTCATCACAAATATTCTAAAATCCAACCATTAAGCCAAAATTTTTACTTTTTATATGTATGGTTCGTCATTTATATTTTATATGTAATGGTTTTGGCATTGGGGGAAGGATTAGGGCACTTGGCCCCAACCCCAGCCACATTTATTGAGTGTGACCATCGGTGTGTGCGAAGGGGAGTTGGGTGAAGTTGTTAAATCTGAATGTGGGAATATGGGAGGCCCTGTGGCGAAGAAAAGGGTGTGGATGGATAATCCCTAGCCCCTGATTCTTGACAAAAGTTGTGACCACACTCGAGGGCTAAGCCGAAGGGGGTAACCAGTTAGCCCTAACTCTCAGGCATATTGCGCCACAAGACTAGAACCTACTGGAGTGAAATCTGAGCTGGTGGGATGGTGGTTAACCCTGACCCCCGGTCCTATGTAGCAATGTGACCACCTAGAGGGGTCAAAATTGCGGTGCTAAGGGTTATTGACACTTTTAAATAGGCGAGAATTTTCACCTTTTTTGGAAGGAATCCCACCAACACCATGAGAAATTATCACTTAGAGGTTGGAAGAAAGGGTAAATTCATAGAATGGATAGCGAAAATTGTATATTTTCAAGACAAATAATAGGGCTTGGGTTTAAGAATCATATCTTTCTCATTTCTTAACCTTTTTGAGCTCAAGAAGAACAAAAATAGGGGTTTTTTTATTGTCCTGAACTCAATGGAAGCATCAAATTTCTGATGTGAGCACTATCTGATGAAGTTTTTACAGAGTAAATTACTTCATTGTTATAGATAGAGATTGTTTTGATTGTAAATGGAGAATTTGTTGAGCATGGAAGGAGTGTAGACATCGGTTTTCTAAGGTTATGTACGTATGTACAATAATTGTTACTTTATTAGAGAAACTATTTTCAGTATTTTCTTATTTTTTATGGGTAAATACCTTTCCAACAGTTCATTATGAAGTATTTGTATTTTTATGATTTTTATCTTAGCTCGAATACAAGGACCTATTGTTGGAGAGTGATTTTCTTTGAAATCATCATGACTTGTTGTAGGGAGTCATATTTTTTAGTGAGGGTTCTTTATAGGAGAACATTTATTTGTAAGAGAAATGGTGCCACTATAGAGTCAAATATGTCTATTGTATTCTTTTGCTACTGAGATAAATTAAGCGGTCTCGCATTGGAGCAGGGCCCGAATACATAGCCCAGGCGGGGTGAAATCCATTATCACTTGCTTGTTTATTCTCTTCATGTTTATCATCTTGAGTTGCATATGAATTTGTTTCAATTTTAATTTCATGTGAAAACTTAATTACTCATCTTTGATGGAATTGAAAATACTAATTTTACACTTAAATACCCAAGTTTATCACACTTGCAAAGTGTCATAGGACAAAAATTTTTCATTTTCAGATCACGTGGTATGAGACCAAGTTCTGACCAGATTGCAAGTATGGGAAAGAAACTAAAGAATGAAATACTTCAAGAGTTAGAGGATATCAATCTATCTCTTCGAATGGAGAATGTTGAGATAATAAGATTTCTTGAAGTTGTAGAGGAGAATACAAGGAAAATGCACTTCTAGTTGAAGCATATTCTAAAGGAATATATTGGTGAGTGTTTTGTCTTGGAAGAAGCAAAGAGTACCTCAAAAATGAAATCAGTTTGTGGGCATGGTTTGTACACAAGATATGGATCCAATAATGAGAATGATGCTTGTGATTTATGCTACCATCTGAAAGATTCTCCCCATGTGCCAGTTGGTAACATAGGTTTGTTAGAGATATCATCCACTTCTTCATCAATAGCTGAAACAAAAAAATGGGTTGTTGGCCAAAGGAGGTAAATAGTATTTCCACTTATACTCCTTCACTTAATATTGATAACACATATTTTTTATCTTTTGAAAAGCATACCAAGGAGATTGATATGAGGCTTTTAACTCAAATGGGTTCTGACAAAAGGGGCCTAAGAGTCAATGACCAAGGCATCATTAATATTATCGAAGTCAAGGAACAACCATGCTATGAAGGATTGGATTATGGCCATGAATAAATTGGAGGGCGCTCCAAAATTGCTATAGCAAAGAAACAATCAAGTATGGAGTTCATGCCAAAGGGGCTCATTCAAAGTGACGGTACAAAGCACCATGATGGTAGTGATAGTGAAAAATTGTCCCCTGAGATAGATGAAATTTCCAATGTAAATGTAAAGTCCAATTATCTTCGTCAAAGTCACATCCAAAAAGAAATGTATAATCGTCATGGGGATTCCAAAATTTTTTTGTGCTGATGATCATTTATGGGAAATATTTCCCTGTACATTTTTTCATGCATTTGACCATTGTGTGGTTGAGTGTGAGCTACGTAAAGAAATAGTAAGAAAATTGGATCAAATCATTGTGACAGTACATGAGGAATCTATCCTAGGTATCAAGACTTCATTGTCGATGGGAAAGCATACGAATTTTTGTACCCATTGTATCATGGGTGGGCACCAAATTGTAAATTGCTGGAAACTCCATCGAGAACTTCGTCCCAAGAAGGAGAAAGAGGTCATGAAATCCCTTGCAAGGGAAGCGAAATGTGGCAAAGTGGAAATTGATATACTTCCTGAATCATCCTTTGAAGTAGAGCAGGTGTTGAAAGAGAACCCATAATATTGGGTAGGCAAAGAATGGATAGAATATTTTGTACAATTGTATTTCTTTGTAAAATTGTAATTACTTGTTGTATATTCCCATTTGGTTAATTTGTAAAGTGATGTCATGTATAAATCATGTATATAAAACAATGTCTTTGGAACTTTGCGATGAGCATTTTATTTCATCCAGAATGTCTATAATTGTGTCAAGCACTCATCTATACAATTATTTCTATGTGAAGATTTCTTGGGATACTTTCCAAAGTATTTATGGATTTATCTTTGGTAGAGATTTTGTAGAAGATGGACATAGTGATGTGCATTATAGAGTACAAGTGCAACTTGAGAAAATCAAATCCACATACAAAGAAAGGCTTGCCAAGCATAAGTTTGATCATGATTTCCAAGCAGAAGATCAAGTTTTCTTGAGCATCGGCAACGATAAAATTCAATATGAAGATCGTATGAGATGCCAAGGAAATATGGTTATGAAGAGAATGATCATATTCCATCCATTGAAGATTATGATCTTAAATAGTTGGAATAATTGCAGTGTGACAAAATTCTTGATAGGAGGATAAGGACTTCAAAAGAGGTAATGTGGAGTACCTTTGAATGGGGCTCAAAGGCACCAAGCCAAGTAGAGACACAAGGATTGATATCGGGAAACATAAAAAGATGTATCCTCACTCATATATTGAGTGAAGGAAAACTTTTGGAGGTCCAAAAGTTCCAAGTGGGGAGGTATGATCCAAAGATAAAAAAGAGGCTAAAAATGAAAGTGCTCATAATATCCCAAAACTAGCACCATATCATAGTGTTCATCGTCTTTATTAAAAAAAAACTTGAATCACTTCAATCTGATATCGTATAAGAAGGTTATGATGTTCTCAAGTTTTGGCCAAACAACTAAAAAGTCAAACAACAAGGTTGACTTGGTTGTTGACTAGACATAATGTACAATTGATTTCATGTTGACGTCAACTTGTTTACTGGGCATACGGTAGACAGAAGGGCCAATCTCATCTCGACATGTGGAAAATTAGTTCTAATGCGGGTGGA
The DNA here is from genome assembly GCA_034641835.2 of Pinus albicaulis. Classification (NCBI taxonomy): domain Eukaryota; kingdom Viridiplantae; phylum Streptophyta; class Pinopsida; order Pinales; family Pinaceae; genus Pinus; species Pinus albicaulis. The sequence goes on from CM076581.1 coordinate 1,386,716,199, forward strand.
AAATTTCTATTAGTTGGTTTGGTGTGAAGTGGCACAATGAATGACTGAGGTCCACTCGACCCCTCCACCTCATCAAAGCAAGTCCAACATCAAGTTTTTAGGTCACAACTTTAGTTCTTGATATGTATGGATGACTATTTATATTTGATATGTGACGGTTTCGGCGTTGGGGGAACGGACAGGACACTTGGCCCTAACCGCAAGCCACATGTGTTAAATGTGACCAACGACGCACACAAAGGGGATTTGGATGGAGCCGTTAGCTCCAACCTTGGGTGTATGGGAGCTGATGTGACCAAATTAGAGGAGTTACAGTGGAGGGTGTAAGCGGATAAGCATTATTCCCCTATTCTCAGAGGAAATTGTGACGACAGGCGAGGGGCAAGCCGACAGGAGTGAACGGTTAGCCCCTACCCCTGGTCATATCACACCATGAGACCATAAACAACTCAAGTGGGAGTTGATCTGGTGGGGGTAGGCAGTTAGCCCCAAAACCTGGCCCTATGTGGCAATGTGACCACCTATAGGGGCAAAAATATTGGCGCTAGGGGTTATTGGCACTTTTAACTAGGCAAAAAAGTACACAATTTTTAGCAGGAATGTTGCCCACGCCAGGTGAAATTGTTGCTTGGTGGTTGGAAGAAAGGATGAATTCATATAATGGATAGCCAATTTCATATTTTCAGGACAAATAATAGAGCTTGGTTCCAAGAATCATATCTTGCTCATTTTTTAACCTTTTTGAGCTCAAGAAAAGCCTAAATAAGTGTTTTTAATTGTCCTCAACTCAATGGAACCATAAAATTTCTGATTTGAGCAATGTATGATAGAATTTTTGCAGCATCAAGTCCTTTAGTGTTATAGAAAGAGATGTTTTGTGTCCAAAGGGAGACTTTTTTTAGCATGGAAGGAGCCTAGAAAAAGTTTTTCCAAACTTGTGAAGCATCTAAAACAATCGTTACTTTAGTAGAGAAACTATTTTCAGTATTTTCTAAGTGTGATTATGGGTAAAGACCTTTTCAACACTTCATTGTGAAGTAGTTGTATTTTTATGCTTTTTGATCTCAACTTGAATAGAAGGACCTATTGTTAGAGATTCCTTTTCTTTAGCATCATCATAACTTTTTTTATGAGGCAATATTTTTTAGTGAGACTTATTTGTAGAAGAACATTTATTTGTCAGAGAAATAATGCCACTATAGTGTCAAATATGTGTATTATATTATTTTTCTAATAAGATCAATAAAGTGACATAGGATTCAAGTAGGGCCCAAAGATGTAGCCGAGGAGGGGTGAACTCAGTTATCACTTGCTTGTTTCTCCTCCACATTTTTTTCATACTAAGTTTCATATGAATTTTTTTCACTTTTAAGTTCATGTGAAAACTTAACTACTCATATTTGAAGAAATTGGAAGAAATAATTTTACGCTTAAAGACCCAAGTTTATGAGGCTTGCAAAGTGTCATAGGATGATCGTTTTCCATTTTCAGATCAATTATGTAATCTCTATAAAAAAAAACTACAATTTAAACAATAAATATTTACACATTATCTTTTGCACTCTAAAATAAGTCTGCATGTGATTAAATTCGCTCCCCAAGTAGTCTTTAAGTGTGACTTTTTGGAAAGTTTTCCGGTTTATAACTTTTTGGAATTTTTTCATGTTTATTTGTTCATCTAATTTTTCTAGAATCCGACGGAAATTCTTTGAAATCACAAGTTCGATAGGTGAAATATTCCCAACGGAAGTGTACGAACGGATTTTTAGGTGTTGAATCTATATATGCAGTAAAAAATCCAATTTAAACAACACAAATCAAGATTTGGCCACAAAACGTTTCTCTTAAGTTTGGCCAAAAATATGTGTGAAACTCCAAAATGTTGCACTTAAAGACTACTCCATTTGATCCCTCTCTGCTCGTGTTAGGTCCATAGTTAAGATGGATATATGTTGGTTATACAACCCAACATGATGGTGATGCGTAAGTATTTCATGCCTCCAATAATAATAATAACACTAATAACTTTAGCTAATGTCTTCAAGTCCCACTAACATAAATGGTTTAGGATGTGCCTCATTAGAAAGGCGACCCATGATCAAACCTCATTGGGGGTGGTTGTGCCATATGCTAGGGGCCGAAGACATGATAAAAAAATTCAGTCGGCTAAGGGCTGGTGTGCCCTAGGCTGGGTGTGATCCCCAGGTGACTTTGGTGGTTTACATACCCCTAGGTTGTGCCTCGTCAAGTCACTGGTCAAGCCTGGAGGATCACAGACAACTTGACCAAAAAAAATAAAAAATTAGCTAATGTTGGTTTAAACAAAAATCTAAATAACCATATAAATAAACTATTGAGATCCATCTTTACTCTAGATCTACCAAGCACTGGGAGGGACCAAATCTCTTTTCACTTTAAAAGAGGTTTGCATCTCAAGAAATTTGATAGGTCTAGGTGCTTCCTAAATCTTTAGTTAAGATGGATCTAGGCTGGTTTAATTATTATTTATAATTATAAATATAAATATAATTATTAATTTTATGTTTTCTATTTATTTGTACCTAGTAAAAATGTTAAATATTACAACATCTCTACCATACCGGGATCAAATGTTTACATAGGAGTTAAGTTTACTTATGAGCATCAAATATAAATAATTTTTTTAATAAAAAGTTAATTAGGTGAGGAGAAATCTTGGATAAAATATAATATTACAATATTTATTACCACCCTCACCAAATAAAAAGTGGCTAGGGAAATGCTAATTAAAATATAATTTTATTACATTTTACCTAATATTTCCTGTCAGATAAAATATAATAATTACATTTTTCCTAATATTCCCCCATCTTTGAACATATCCAAAGAAATGCCAAGCATGAAGATATCCATAAAAAGTTTTATATTTATAGGCTACATGGATTCAATGCCATCATTTTGTACAACTAATTATGTACCTCAATATAATATCAAACTAATATGGATCTAGGTTAGTTTAATTCCACATGAATACCATAGGCCAATACCATGGATTCTTAAAACCATGGGTCATTTTAATTCTTTTTATTATTTAATTTTTATACAGTAAGTTTTCTTTTTTTATTTTATTTTATTTTCACATAATTAAAATGTTTACATTATGTTACATTACACATTTTTAGCATACTATAGGCATTAGATCTAGACTCAATGAAAGGAAGGTAATTTTTCTTTTTCAATTACTTGTGTGGTATAAAATAAATGTGAAAATTGAAATAAATGACAACATCTCCCTCATGTAATAGGAACTGACTCTCAATGCACACACAAAATATCGATTAACAACAATTATGTGAATTTTTTTTTCTCGGATTTGACATACTTCACAATAACTAGATTCATGTTCGTTCTATTAGGATTTGATCTTCTTCTCCAGCTTGATTAAACAACTTTTTAATTGGAATCTCAATAATATTATAAATTTATCTTCAACAAAGTTTTTTTACCATATTCAAATTTCAAATTAGGTAAGATTTTAAACATCCTTACTCTTTGCCAAAGCCAATATCATTCCTTAAAACAACTTAGATCCATCTTAACTTTGGATCTATCAAACTTCCTTTTTGAGTGCAAAACTTGAGGAAATATTTTCACCTCTAGAGCTTTATCCCTCTTGGAGCTTGATAGATCCAAAGTTAAGATGGATCTATGCTGGTTTTAGTAACATGCAACCAAGGAAAATCTATTGAACATATGATTAATTTTATCAATAATATTTAAACACACCTAATATTAATCTAATCATTTTAAATATGCTAAATATGTGAGATTTATCTGGTCATTTTAATATTAAATTTACTTAGTTACCTTAGCTTATTGAGATGATAAATATTGTTAATAACATCAATAATGAAAAAGAAGAATGACAGAAATGAAATTTTTAATTCAAAGTGACAATGTAATAGTGTTCAATGATAGAAAATGTGAATAATAAGAATGTAATCAGTTACAAATTGTCTTCATTATGATGAATCTCAAATGATTTTCTTCTACTGTTCTTATTATCAGGCTGGTTAGTTTTGAAATCTTTTCATATCTATGATATGAAAAGGATAGTTGAAAACTTTACCTCTACTTATTATAGTAAACATCATACCTTGTCTCTCTTTCTCTCCAATATTAATGCACCATCATACATCCAATTACATCAAATCGAAAATCAACATCTACACTAAAATCAATTGAGCTAATGCAAGAAATCAAATAAGATTAGAAAACAACATCTATATTCAAATAAATGCATCTAATTCAACTAATCAAATAAGATTAAAAATCAACATCTACACTCAAGAAATACATATGGTGCAAGTAAACATATAGGATTAGAATCCAACATCTACAGTTAAATCAAAATCAATGCATCTACTACAAATAATTAAATAGTTTGTAGTCTAAAAACCCCACAAAATAACCCAGAAATTCTAGTAAAATTATGAAAAATTGAGGCAATGATTTTTCAAAATCTGGGTTACAGTTGTTAAGCTTCAGTATTTTGGGTGCCCTAAGGGTTTTTGAGAGTGCTTAATCAATTTCCACAATAAAAAATGCAATTCAAACACTCCCACTACCTGATTTTTGTATTTTTTTTTATATGATTCCCGCAAAAAACTGCATTCTAGGCATTTTTTTGGGTAGGTAAACAACTCCATTAAATAGGATTAGAAATCACCATCTACGGTGAAATCAATGCATTCAGTGCAAGCAATCAAATATGGCTAGAAATCATCTACATTGAAATCAATGAATCTAGTGCAAGAAATCAAATATAATTAGAAACCATCATCTACATTGAAATTAACTCATCTAGTGCAAGCAATCAAATAGGATTAGAAATCACCGTCTACACTGAAATAAATGCATTTAGTGTAAGAAATCAAATAGGATTAGAAATCATCTACATTGAAATCAATGCATCTAGTGCAAGTAATCAAATATCATTTGAAATCAACATCTACACTAAAATCAATCCATCTAGTGCAAGCAATCAAATATGATTAGAAATCAACATATACACTGAAATCAATGCATCTAGTGCACGAAAATATTCTTCCCTCTCTCCCCCTTTTATGTATATCTATATCTCCCTCAATTTCTCCTTAGTATCTTTAGAAATCAACATCTATACTAAAATCAATCCGTCTAGTGCAAGCAATCAAATACGATTAGAAATCAACATATACACTGAAATCAATGCATCTAGTGCATGAAATATTCGTCCCTCTCTCTTCCCTTCATGTATATGTATATCTCCCTCAATCTCTCCTTAGTATCTCAATCTCTCTTTTCCTCCCTCCATCTCTCCATAGCTTTCTTCTTCCCTCTCTTCACTTTCCATCTATATCTCTATCTCCCGTTGTCTCTCTATATCACCCCCAAAACATACACTCTCTTTTTCCAATGAATCTATATATCACTCCCTCCTCTCTCTCTCTCTCTACCATATGTCATTTATATTTTTATATATTTACCATAGCTCTAGTTCATTTATATTTTTATTTATTTACAATACCCCTCGAGTAAGTATAAAAAGAGATTTCATTTATTTACCATACCTCTAATTTATTATTTTTATTGATTTACCATACACATTTTTTGAGTGTTCATAAATTTATTCATATTTTAAATTTATATTGTGTTTATACATAATAATAGTTAGATTGATTTTTAATTGATTTTTAAATAAGACTCACATTAGATTAAAAATGTTAAATGTTAAACATTGGATGTTAAATTTTTAGTTTACGTTGTTACGTGAGATGTACCCCCATACTGATTTGTAGACCAACCTTGGCTCAATACAAAATGTTAAATGTTAAACATTACATGTTAATTGTTTAAAAAATGTTAAATGTTAAACATTACATGTTAATTGTTTACGTTTAAGTTTGTACTTGAGATGTACCCCCATACTCGGACTCAATAAAAAATCTTAAATGTTAAACATTACATGGTAATTGTTTACATTTACATTTAAGTTTATGTTTACATTTAAGTTTAGGTTTTTAGGTGACATCTACCCCCATACTGAGTTGTAGATTGCCTCTTTGCCCAATGAAAAGAAAAAAGTTAATTCAATACAAAGAATAAAAAAATCTTGCTCCAAAATCGTCTTTTGATTAAATATTTGTAAAATGAATTATATATGTATATATATCTTTCCCCGTCAAAGTTATAATATTTGAAAATATTAATTTGATCCTTCTTCACGCTTGATAAATCACGAATATGTGTAATTAGATATAACAATAATAACTAAAGCTTTAATGAAAAATTGTTGTATGCCAAAATGGTAAAACCAATTCACCAAATAGACATTACGCCCATCATAAAACATTTGAAGTTGTTGGATATAACAATAACTCATATCCAATGACATTAACATAAGTATAAAGTTTCAATCATTAACATAAGTATAAAGTTTATCATGAAATTTTCTTTGCCAAAATTATCCATTTTGTTTGATTTAGTAGCAACTTCAAGTGAAATGCAAAAAGGGCATATTCTAACTTATAGACTAAATAGCTTTCTTCACATGAATTCACTAAAATCTTGCAATACAATTTGAAGATTTTTTATTGTTTAAAAAATATTTTTTAATGCATAAATAGATTGAATAATACAAATTAAACAATTTAAACTTAAGTTTTTAAAAATTTTATCTAATTTTATTTAAAATTAACGGATAATGAAAAAAACCATTTAATCTATAAATTAAACTACCTCCTTTAATCTATAAATTAAACTACTTTGCAAAAATTACCCTAAAAATTACTCTATTTTCTAAGTTCAGATTCGGAACGACTAATCATTAATATTTATTTTTCCCACCATATTTTTAATTAGTTCGAAGCATTATTATTTTACGATGCGTGTTTAGCAGGTGTCCTTCTCCACTATATTATTATTATTCAATCCACCAAAGACACGGTGTTTCTCTCCATTGGATATATTTTGGGTGCGCTCTCCATTCCTCTCTAAGGCCTCCTCCTTCGTAATTCCACATCACACCATATCGACACATTGCCATAACCCCTCGTCGTCCTCCTCCATTGCAGAGACCTCCGCAATATTCAACTTCTTCTCTCCTATCCATATTTGATTCATTCATCAGAGCCACCAATGAGGATTCGAAACGTGTAGCGATCTTCCCAACAATTATATCTTTTCAACACACTCCCTAATTTGTCTTATCTTTTTAATACACTTCCTATTTTATCTTATCTTTTCAATACACTTACTAATTTGTTCTAGTAAATTATTTTTCTGTAATTATGTTTCAAATATAATTATTTTTTACTAATTTATTTTAATAAATTATTTTTTCTGTAATTATGTTTGAAATACAATTATATTTTTTTGTAAATTATGCTTGATTTTATATTGGAAAACAAACTCACTGACTCATAAAACTTAAGAAATCTCATTACTAAAAAAATATTAGATTAGATTTTGATTTTAAATTAAAAAAATCATATGAAATTATTTTTCAAAACTGGAAATTGAGTATGCATAATCTACTTGTGAAATGTTGCATGAATTTGGAATGAGTAAAAAATCGAAGTAAATTGACATTATAATTAAATATATAACTTGTATGAGGTAGATTTATGAAAGTAAAAAATAATTAATGTTTTTGCACATAGAAGAGCTATTAATCGTTTTGTGTTTTTTGAAATGTTTTCAGATGGCATTGGTCATGGTTTGTTTGAGTTATATATAATTTCGAGCTACAGGTTTTTTTTCGATCTCTCACAGGAATTGAACTCTCTGTTTTCCTTTCTTTAATGTCAATTCACATGTCCTTTGTGGAGGGATTTCGACTCGCAATTAGACTCCTTTTGTCTTCTGTGTTTTGTCTATGTTTGTGATGAATTTTAGATTGGATCCAATCTGGAATGACGAAAGCTATAAGGAAAGATTAATTGTTTTCTTTTAAAAACAATTTAAGTAAATTGATATTATAGTTGAGATAATTTAATAATGAAGCAAGTTTTATGTATGTAACAATTAATAAGTGTTTTATATTATACAAATTATGTAAATTAAATTAATAAGTGTTTTATATTTCATAATTAAAATATTTTGGTATGAATTAAATTTTATCAAAGCGAAAAATAGTAAATATTTAAGATGTATAAAAACTCAATTCTTGTTTTATGATTTCATTGACTTATATTTATATCATTATTAGAAATATGAATCCATACTATGGGTATCAAATTTAATTGACTTCAAACTATTCAAATTTGTGAGTAGTAATCCATTATAAAGAAAGAGGAAAACAAATGAAGAATGGTTTAAATGTAAAATAAAGTTACAATTTTTAGACCATTCTAGATCCATGTTAACTTTGGATCTACAAAAGGTTCACTAGATTGAGAGTTAAGATGGATCTAGAGTAGTATATATAAAAAATTAAGTAAATTAATATGATAGTTAAAAATGTTTTTGGGAGAGTTAATTTTTCTTAAAGTAAAAAACAATAAGTATTTCTAAAATATAAATCATGTAAATTGCTATTATAATGAAAATGCTTTTATGTAAGGTAAGACATATTCAAGTAAAAATTAGCACTTATCTTATATGTATAAAATTATGTAACTTATAAATTTCCCGAATATATATATTATAAAGGACAAAACAAAGGTTCAATGGCACATCTTCACAAGACTGAATATATGTGAACAAAGAAAAGGAAGATTTCTTACCATTCCGACGAACTATCGCTGAGAGAGACCCTGGTGTGATGTTGGAGAGCAAAACTCAAGGAGAGGCGGTGGAACAATGCAGTCACAGAGATGGAGGGAAGGAAAGTTACCCTTAAACATCTTCGAGGAACCCAAATCGTCTCATCAAAGCCCTAGTATAAGATGGACTAGATCAACACATGTAAACTGGTGTGCAAGTGACACGACTAGGATCAGTCAGAATTCTGAAAAGGTCTGATGGATCCATGAGTTACGTACACCCTAGTTTACCATAGAATTATTTTCCAAAGCACCATAAGTGCCATGAAGCTTTACATCATAAACCCTTATGTTGCATTGAAATAAGGCTCTATGGTCAACATGCCATAAAATATATAAATAAATCACATTTATGTTATACTCGAAGGTTTTAAAAAAGTGAAAAGAAATTTAGGTAAGTGTGTTGGTATGAGGTGCTACATTTAACTTGTAAATACATTGTTGGTTGCAAGTCCTGAGATTAGGACCAGACTAAGGAGAACCAGAAGGGCACCATCTCCACCCGAAGTTTCACTCACAACTACACTTGAAGCACCTCAAGTTTTATCTCAAGAAGCTAAGATTGAAGAGGTACAAGCATCAGAGGTTGAGCTTGAATCCATAGCCATCATGTTAGGTGTTGGAGAAATTGAAGGTCATTCAGAAGAGGATGATGTCAAAAAATACTTCAATGAAATAAAAAGGGCCACCTCCATCTCCACCATATTCATCATCCTCATCTTCTGCAACAGTATCATCTTCTACTTCCACCACAGAAGCTACCCATACTTACTCAATGACCACAAGAGGAAAAAATCCCTTACTCAAACTTGATGTCAAATTTTAGCTTCTAATGTATAATGGCAAGATAAATGTAGAGAGATTGGACAATTGGATATGTCAGTTATAGGTGTATTGCAGAATTCAGAACCTTCGTGAAGATGACATAAAGATTCTATTGGATTCTTTGAGAACGGAAGGATCTACACTTGTATGGTGGGAAGCAAGGACTCAAGAAGAGATTAAAAAGTATGGTAAGATCTCTATGTCTTGGTCAAGTTTCATTGTTGCCATTAAAGAAAATTTTATCCTTTGGCTTACATGTAAAAGTTCATTATGGACTAGCAAAATTTTAAACAATTGAAAGGGAAAAGTGTGCAAGATTATACTCATGAATTTAGGAGAAGAGCTCTTATTTTGGGTATTAATTTATATTCTCAAGAAACTTTGTTAAAGTACATTGGGGGTTTTCACAATTACCTTAGACACACTATTATCATGTTTAATCCCATAAACATAGATGAGGCTTATGTTCAAGCCACCCATTTAAAAGCAAAAGGAAAACATAACATAGATGAGAAAAGTGATAGTGAGTGTAAAAGAAAGGGAAAGTTTTATGGAAGAGGAAAGAGAAATATCTTTGTCAAAAGAGAGAAAGAGAAACTCACATGTAAACACTATTTTAAGAATGGCCATGATGAAGACCATTGTTGGCAACTTCATCCATAATTGAAGTCAAACAAACTAAAAGCCAAAGAAAATGGGAAAAATTGTTGTTATAACTGAGCATGACTTAGGTTCAGATTCAAGAGATGAAACAAAGATTACAGCCATGGGTTTGAAAGATAAGAACATAGCCAGCACTAGTTCTTCGAATTGTTCCAATGTCACTTAAGATGAAGATACAAGAATAGAACTTTTCCATATTAGAGTCGTCTCTAAACATACAAAGATAGGCACGCTTTTTGATAGTGGGTCACAAGCTAACTTGATTTCCGAAGACTTGGTTAAGCAACTAAACCTTGAAACTGTTAGACATCCAAGACCTTATCCTTTAGGGTGGATGTGCAAGAATGCAAACTTGCAGGTTACAGGCAAGTGCATACTAATATTCGCCATCAACTCAAAGTTCCTTAATGAAGTTGAACTTGATGTGGTGCCACTTGAGATATCATGTATTGTTTTGGGAAGTCCTTATCTGTATGACAGGAAAACAGTATTTCATCGCCATGAGAATAAGTATAACTTGTTTAAATATGGAAATGAGTACATAATTAGAGCACATAAGAAGAAGACAAGTTTGTCTCTTATAGATGCAGGAGAAATGAAGAGGCTAGTGAATGCAAGTCAGAATTTGGCATTGTTAATGATAAAACATAGAGATGTTTTGAATAAAAACTTTCAAAAATATGGATAGAAAGTGCAATTTGGTTTCATTAAGGTTGCTTATGCTTGTAATGAGATGTTTCAGGACTCTAACACATTGCCTTTGAAAGGAGGTGAACAAGATATGACACATTTGCAGTAGTCAACATCAATGTTGAGGAGTGTTGGAAACAAGATGTCGGTGCAAGAGAGTGCAAAGGTCAAAGAGAAAGCGACAAAGAAGTTTAAAAAATAAGGCATGGGTTCCAAAAATGCTTATTTTTGGTTTTCAAAGGGTACATGGAAATGGCAAAGATACATGGTCAAGAGTGGACATAAATACAAAGAAGGAGTAGCTAAAAATTGCTATGATGACAGTGTGTAAGCTGAGACAGTTTTTAAGTTTCCTTTTATTAATGACCAAGGTAGATGGTTTCTGCAAGAATAACTTGTTTCTCTGCAAATTCATGGGAATTGTAGCATGACGATGGAAAAGACAGCAAGATAAGATCGCAAGAGTAAAGGAAAAAGTTAACTTTTCCAGAAAAGCTCAATTTGATGAAAATGTGAAAATTTCAGTGGATAGAGACTAGAAGGGTGAGAGACCAGTACCCTCATCCACATTATCAGTAATCAAAGAGCTTTTGGGGTCCAAAAGTCTTATAGTGGGGAGGAATGATCAAGTGCTCAGTGTAAAAGCTCAAAAATTAAAGTGCTCGAAATCAAATGGAAATTGAACGACAACAAAAATCTTGTCGCTAGGAATGTGTCGCAATTCGCTTCGTCGAAAACAGAGTCTGGCTCAAAAAGATAGAGCCTGTTGTTCGTTTTCCTAAACTGCTAAAAAAATTGCAGAACAAGACAGAATAATGACATGGCAACCCAGTCAACATACAAGGTATATTCTAGGAATGTTCTTCAGTTTTCCCAATGGTACTGTGACAAGTGTCGCAACAAGATTCACTAATTTAATTTGAAGCATATATATATTTTTTAAGTGTTGCTTCTAAAATTGAAAGACTGATTCGCAATTCGCTTTGTCGAAAATAGAGTCCGAATGAAGAAGATAGAGCCTGTTGTTCGTTTCCCTAAACAACTAAAAAATTTGAGACAAAATAATGACACGGCAACCCAATCAACATACAAAATATGAAATATTCCTCGATTTTTCAATAGTATTGTGACAAATGTGGCAACATGATTCACCAATTTATTTTGAAGTATAAGACTAATTTTTATGGATGGACAAGCGAAACGCCATATGCCCCTCTAGTGGACCCTCTCCAAAGTTCGACTTCCCTGGGTACGCGATGTGCCATCTAGTGAACCCTCTCCAAAGTTCGACTTACATTTTTATTCTATGTTCCGCATTATACATTATATGTTAAGGTTGGTTGGATTAATGTTTCATTGGGCGCATTTGTAATTAAACCAAAATCTAGTGTACCCTCGCCAAAGTTCGACTTAGCTGGATACGCCATGTGCTCTCTGCAAAGTTCGAATTACACTTTTATATATTATATGGTAAGGTTGGTTGGACTAATGTTTCATTGGGCGCATTTGTAATTAAACAAAAATCCGTGCATTAGCAAAGTTCATTTATATGGGCGGTGGACCCTCTCCAAAGTGGAGAAACCAACTTCATTTTACTTAAACACCAAAAGTGCTGAATACGGCAACATGGGCGCACACATAGCAATATGCAACAATGGCTGGGCAGAGCTCGGCCTCAAAACGGTGACCTACCCCCTACCCCACACCACTCTCTAGTGCTACCAATACACCGCAACAACAAAACTTCATAATAGATGCTTTCCGACTATATTTGAAATTCAATGGTTGTAACGGCAGGAGAATGGAGGGGCAAGCCCCGCGCGCTAACCCCCTCCCCAAAGGACCATCCAATGCGAATTATTGTAAGTGTCGGTTATTAACTTCAATAATATAATTCGTTGGTTTATCTTATTTTTCAGCTGTCGAAACAAATACATTATCTTGTGGGAAGATGTCACAATTAACAGAAGAAGAGCAGACGCTTGAATCAGAACTGGTGAGAGTATTTTCAGAAGAAGTTGCTGGTTTGACAGTAAGAGAAGCTGGGTCCAAGCTTATGCTAAGGAATGTCAACAACATAATTTCAGAAGGTCTTCGTCTATCAGTACAAGTGAGGAGGGCGATGCTTAACAGTCCATACTTTGTACAGTTGGACGATGGAAAGTTTGCATTGTGGGACAATTTTCTCAACAGTACAGTGGGCAGCTTAGATAAAGAAGAGAGATCCGGTTTGGAAATAGAGAAAATAATGGGCACCCACAAATTTGACAGAGAAGAGGAGTCTGCAAGAGAATTAGGTCAATTAGGTAAGTCAAGAGCTTGCAGTTCCCAAAATAATGAGAACCAAAGGAAAGAGGAGCCGAAGAGTAAGGGACGATGAGAAAGAGGAGATTCGCTCTTGCAAACAAGATGGTAAAAGAAGGAAGCAGAAAGTTGAGCAGAGATCATATGATTCAGTCTACACTGGGAATAATAGCGGTAGCAATAATTACAGTTGGGATAAAGATGCAGTAGTCTCCTCTGATTCCCAATGTTATAACAGTCAAAGTATTTCAGATGGAAATGGCAAGGCGAGTCAAAATGTTCTCCCCGCTGGGGACGAGGACGAGGACGAGGACGAGAGTTATAGAGCTGCTGCTACTTTAATTTCATGTTTCACGGGAAATATTGGGATTTAAAAAGAGCTTCATCCTACTTATTCTGGAACGAGGAAACCAGTGAAGGGAAGATCTCTGAAGGCTCTACTTTGATATAACCCGATTGGGGTGTCATTGATTCGTGGAATAGGGGTGGGCATTTATGTTGTGTTTCTTACCGAGGAATACCAGCTTCCAGCTAGGGTAAAGTCTATGCACGTATGAATAATAAAGATTTCCCATAGAAAACTTGAAAAAAAAGTTGTTATGTACCTCATGCATGTTTTGAGGGATGATCATACACAAGTACGCATTTGCTTTTGTGAAAAAGAGCTGCTTCCATCCACCTATATGCATGTGGTATAACTTTGTTTTATGAAATTGTCTTTAGGTATAACTTTGTTTTATTATTAGAAAAAATTGAAATGATCTTTTCATACTATACTTTTCAATGAGAAATTAAAAGACCTTTTAATTACACTTCATTTCATAATATGTTTTAGTAAATTATTTGTGAGTAAATTGTGCTTGATTTTACATTGGAAAACCAACTCATTCAATTATAAACCTTAACAACATCTTATTCCACAAAATATTAATCTTATTCTACAAAAATAGTAAATTAGATTTTATCGATAATATAAAAAATCATATAAAATTATTTGCCAAAAGCTAAAACTCTCTAAGTACAATCTAGTCATGAAATACTGCATGAACTTGGAATATGTAAAAATTTCAAGTAAATTGGCATCATAGTTAAATATGTAACTTGTATGAAGTAGATTTATCTAAGTAAAAAATAAGTAGTCTTTTTGCACATAGATGACTTATACAACCTAGTATATGAGAGTGATGTTGCATCAAGAAGGACTCGAAAACTGAATATATGAGAGTGGTGTTGTAGCTTAACCTTATATTAAAAAAACTAATATATGAGAGGGATTTTGTCTCTTAACATTAAATTACCAACAAACTTTACAACTCCATATATTAGAAGCTCAATATATAGGAGTGATGTTTTCACATAAAGTTACATTAAAAAATTTTAATATTCACGAAAACAAAAAGAATATAAAGTTTTTTTTTAGTAAAGTAGGTGTTGGGCCATAATTGTGAATTACAGATAAATCACGCTTCCCTAAATAGATGCTAGTTTAGAACAACAGATGATAGACTATACGACTATTTTTCCTAACTCATAATAGATACACATAGAGGATTGGAGGCTTACTTGATGAGTCGCTTCCAAATAGCTCCTTCTGTCGCTACTATTGCAGCTTCAAATTCAAACGGTTTTTACGTTGAATGCTTCTTACAAGAAAGAACACTGAAACAGTAGAAGATGCAATAATATAGATATCTACTCAAGCTAGTTAGCTAATTCAGTAAAGCATAAACCATATACATCAACCAAGATCTTGTAAAATGGAAAATCAAAGCCAATACAGATGCATATAGGGAAAAATAAGCAGTACTCTTTATTGATGATAGAAGGAGAGGTTACAAACTCATGACTGATTTGAAGTGACCTTCCAGCAACATTCCCAAGCCTCATCATAGTATAAATCTCTCCAGCAACAGCTACACAAATCTAGCTCTCAATTGAAAATTCTCCAACATTTCTCTACTCAAATCCTTCCTTCTCAAGCACTTAGATCTGTGCTCAATTTATAGATGAATTGTAGGTTGTTTTGCAATCAATGAATTTCCAATAATAGGCAATACATGTTTCCATTCATGTAGATGTCAAATGGACACTTGGATCCGAAGCTTGACACACGTGAAATCTTCTAGAAGGCACTGACCCAGTGGAGATTACGGAACAATGAGAATTTTTCTCTCAATGTGACCAACGCACCTGTGCATTTCGGAAAGTGCTTTGAAAAATAGCCTTGAATGGGGCTACCTGTATATGCAACGCACTTAGGCCCCTTAGAGCCTCTGTTGGTAAGCTCTCATATGCTATATAATAAGCTTCAAACCTTGGAAACCTTTGCTTGATGAAAATCTTGCTTGATTTGTCTTGTTTCTTGTCTTAGGGCATGTAGAAACTGAAATGATAGGGAATGCTAGACCCTTGATAATTGGTCCTAGAGATGATGTCCAGTTAACCAGGTCATTAAGAGTGGTGCCTAAATTGACCTATAACAATTTCCCCCTAAAGCATGAGCCCCGAATAATAAAAACATTTGATTGAGATGCTTTACACTGTGATGGGCCTAGAAACGAAGCGAAGTGGTCACTTGCATCAATCTTACAATACATTACATTATGATATATCCTCTTTGATCATAATTGCCGAGGGTAGGCATTCCCATGTTCAGGACATAAAACAATCTAATAACATGTACATTATTCAGAAAGTTGTCTTCATTAAAATGTTGCCCTGATGCAGACATTCCTACAGATATAGGCCCATGTTTAGTTG
Source organism: Pinus albicaulis (assembly GCA_034641835.2). NCBI lineage: Eukaryota > Viridiplantae > Streptophyta > Pinopsida > Pinales > Pinaceae > Pinus > Pinus albicaulis. The sequence goes on from CM076581.1 coordinate 1,386,732,227, forward strand.
ACAATCTATATGTAAAGACATCGTACAGATGATGTGTACAACAATCTTGAAATCGCAACCCGGATGGATGAAACTAGGTCCGAGGTCTTCTTATCTCATTCACTGGATCATTCAGGTACAAGTCTAGCCATGCGAATATATGATTTGTAGTCGAACATGGAAAGACATCGTTTGATTACCAGCCAATTATGTGAGTTGTTAACAAACACAGGAGAACCACCATTAATGTCAATGGCCCTCAAGGTATTGCAATACATTTCGTAAGGTGTGAATAGATGATTTGATGTCAAACGCCAAACAAAATATTTCAGTCAAAGGTTCGGAAGCAAGGATATTGTCGATGCTGTAACAAGTCTCATGGTACTGGAATCTCATGCTTCTAAATGAACTTTCTAGATATTGATTTGTTGTCGACAAGAAGTCACCTTATTACAAAACAAGAGTTACTGGTTTCAGAGACAAAGGTATGACTTGATATAGCAATGTTCAGGGATGATTGTTAGGTCCCTATATCACTAGTATAGCCCCTTATTATTGTTAGTGTAAACCCCTTATTGTTATTAGTGTACCCTTGTAACCCCCATTTTGTTATTATTGTGCCCTTAAATTATTATTGTTAGGTCGGCTAGGATTACATTGTGGCCCACTAGGATTACATTATGGCCCCATGGACTCCTATATATAGAAAGGAGGTTTTGTGAATCGTATCATCCAAGAATTGTTCATTTATGTAATGTATTGGAAGTCAAGTGGCTCATTTCCATATTTACATTCTTTTTCTTTCTTTTTGGGAGCCACATACCAACATTTGCATTTTCGCAGCTTGGATTCTAGGGTTTCGCTGCTCCAAACAGGTCATCGTGGAATTTTTTATATAACTTTGTTTCTACGAGGTTTCAGAAGCTAAAATATTTAGGGTGCGAAGCTGAAATCCTGAGGAAGATTGTCTAAAAATTTCAAAGCTTGGTTCGCAATATTGTCGGAGATATGATCTGTGGAAGTTAGGTATTTTTTCAGGCTCCTAAACAGGTCATCGTGGCATTTGCGCTATAAATTTTTTTCTAAGAAGGTTCAGAATCTGGAATTGCATGGTGCGTTTTGAACTTGAGGAAATTCGTTCAAAAAATTTGAGATCTTGGTTTCATTATTTTTTGGAGATATGACTTTAAGGTAGTGCTGTGCTCCCGAATTTCATCTCCAAAAGGTGATCATGGGAAAATTTCAATAACTCTCTCTTTGAGCATCGGATTGGAGTGCCGTAAAAATTGGTCGCAAGTACACAGAATTTAGTTTCGTTGCTATCAATTTCAGAGGCGAAGGACAAAACAGTGACATGTGGAAATTCTTACAAGTTTGCTATACTGAACTAGTCCATAATTAGGTCATTGTGGGAGATTGGACATAACTTTGTCTTGGAGAACTGTAAAACTGTGTCAGACCGTGGCATCGTGATGAAGCTTCGCAGGGCTTAACATATTGAATTTCAGATATCGAAGATTTTCAATTACAGAGATAATTCAATTTCAATATCGATCTCCTAAAAGACAGTAAAAGGTGTGTATTTTTTTTCCGAATTGCATAAGTCTTGTTTGAAGAATCAAGTTGAATTGATTCCAAGGGCATCTTTTAGAATAGATATCAATATTGGATTCTAAAATGGCCCCTAAAAAGAATTCAACACCCATTAAGCCTTCAGAAGGCTCTACTATGACTCATGAAGATGAAGAATGGCAACATGACATATCAAAATTACAAGAGTAAATTTCGCTCTCGCAAAGAACAACAAAAAATGAAATGGAAGTTTTGAAGAAAGGCGTGGAAACTAAGATGGATGGTTTGAAGAAAGGCGTGGAAGCTAAGATGATTGGTTTGGAAGCTAAGATGGATGGCATGGAAGTGGGCATGGAAGCTAAGATGGATGACATAAAAGACAACATGGAAAACAAGAAGAGTGATCTAAAAGCATACATGGAAGGCTTGATGACAAGCTTAAAACCAGAAATGATTCCTATTTAGATGGAAAGAGAGGCCCAAGAACCCCCATGATAACAAGTTAGATGTTAATCATGACTTGGCAACTCGAATGTTGGACAGAAGAACCACCATTCCAAAATGTGATATGAGAAGTTTGATGGAAAGGATTGTAACATGGATACTGCGTATGGAGCAATATTTTGATCTCTATAATGTGCAAAACACACAAAAGGTACGCATTGCAACTTTACATTTAGAAAAAAATACATTTGTATGGTATCGATGGCTTTGCTCCCATAAAAAAATTGTCACTTGGTCAATTTTTACGAAGGAAATGATAGCACATTATGAGGATACAAAGATAAACACCTTCTTTAGCCAATTGATAAATCTCAAACAAAATGGTTTAATGGGGCAGCACATTGAGGACTTCCAAAAATTGAATATAAGGGTAACTGATATTCCAGAGGAACACAGGATTGATCTCTTCATAGGCACTTTAAAGGATAACATCCAACATGAAGTTCATGTTTTTGAACCTGATTCATTGGAGAAGGCATTCAGGTTGGCAAGAAAAGTTGAATGTAAAATTATGGCGACAAGGAAGCCTACCACTCAATTCTATAAAGAAGGAAGTGTTGCTACGCCTAGATTTCCACAACCTACAAGGTTGACACCACAACAATTGGAAGAAAAAAGAGCAAAGGGCTTTGCTATAGTTGTGATAGCAAATACACTAAAGGTCATAAGTGTGCTGAGAAGAAATTATTTTACATAGATTGTGAAGAAGAAGAAGAAAATGAACAAGAAGAGGATCTACACTAGGAACCACCCCTAGAAGAAGAAGAAATGAATCCGACCATATCATGTAATGCGCTGGCAGGAATTACCACTCCTCAAACTCTCAAGATAGAAGGACACATAAAGAAGAAAAGGGTAATAGTGTTGATTGATTCAGGTAGCACCCATAATTTTATTCATTATAAGGTAGCCAAGGAATTAAATTGTTTCCTATACCCAGCACCAGAATGTCAAGTGATGGTTGCAAATGTAGGAACTATAAATTGCTCTGGAAAATGCCATAATATTAAGCTAACCATGGGGGAATATGTATTGACTAGTCCAATGCTTTCCATTCCTATGGGAGGTGCTGATGTTGTACTAGGAGTACAATGGTTACAATCTTTGGGGACGGTAGGTTTTAATTTTCAAGAACTTTTCTTGAAATTTTTTTCAGAAGGAAAGGAAGTCGAATTACGGGGTATTGCGGGGAAGCCAGGAAGGATAATAAGCTCTAATGTCATGACAAAGCTTCTAAAGAAAGAACAGCGAGGCGTAATTGCACAATTGTGCTCACTAGAAGTTCCAACATCAAAATCATCTATTTCTGCAGATCTCCAACAAGTCTTGGACAATCATTCCAAGGTGTTTGAAACTCCCAAAGGACTCCCACCTATTGGTGATCATGATCATGCTATTCATTTGATTCCAGGAAGTGTTCCTCCAAACATCAGGCCTTATAGATATCCTTACTTCCAAAAGAGCGAAATTGAACGTATGATTGCAGAAATGTTAGAGGCGGGTAGAATTCAACCCAGTCAAAGTTCTTTCTCTGCTCCTGTAGTATTGGTACACAAGAAGGATGGATCATGGCGAATGTGTCCGGATTATAGGGAGCTCAATAAGCTCACCATTAAAGACAAATTTCCCATTCCTGTGATTGATGAATTATTGGATGAATTACATGGAGCAATTATTTTACTAAGTTGGATCTTCGTTCAGGATATCATCAAATTAGAATGAAGACTGAAGATATTCCAAAAACAGCATTTCGAACTCATGAGGGTCATTATGAATTTTTGGTCATGCTTTTTGGCCTTACCAATGCACCTTCTACATTTCAAGGGTTGATGAATTCCATTTTCAAACCCTTCCTTAGAAAATTTGTGCTAGTATTTTTTGATGATATACTAATCTACAGCAGGTCTTCGAAGGATCATGTTGAATATGTTGACAGGGTGCTCAAACTATTGCAGGAGAAACAATTATATGCAAAAACATCCAAATGTTTCTTTGGAGTACAAGAGGTGGAATATCTGGGTCATATTGTATCTCACGAGGGTGTTAAAGTAGACCCCAAAAAAATTAAAGCCATTAAGGAATGGAAAGTCCCCACAACCATAAAGCAGTTGTGAGGATTTCTCGGGTTAACAGGGTATTATCGCAAGTTTGTTAAGAATTATGGGAGAATAGCAGCACCTCTAACAACATTATTGAAGAAAGATGTATTTTCATGGACTCCTGAAGCAACTAAGGCCTTTGAATGTCTTAAAGAGGCAATGTGCCTAGCACCAGTCTTAGCTACGCCAGACTTCACAAAAACCTTTATTGTGGAATGTGATGCCTCAGGAAATGGAATTGGTGCAGTTTTAATGCAGGAAGGAAGACCCATTGCTTTTGAAAGTTTTCCAATCAAAGGAAAGTATTTACAGAAACCTATTTATGAGAAGGAAATGTTAGCAATACTGCATGCACTAAAGAAATGGAGAACTTACCTAATGGGAAGATACTTCAAGGTAAAAACTGATCATGATAGTCTGAAACACTTTTTGGAACAAAGACTATCTTCAGAAGAGCAGCAAAAATGGGTCACAAAGATGTTGGGTTATGACTTTGAAATAATCTACAAAAAAGGAAAGCTTAATGTTGTTGCAGATGCACTCTCAAGAAAGAATGAAGAGGTGAAGCATTGCTTTGTGCCATTTCTATTATCCAACCAGATTGGATAACCGAAGCAAGAGATGAATGGAAGAAGGACAAAGATGTATGGACACTCATTCAAAAGTTGCAGCAAGATCCTAGTACATCTGATACATTTAGTTGGAAAAATGATTCCTTGTGGTACAAAGATCGCTTATATCTTTGTAAGAATTCCCAACTAAAACAAAAGATTCTTCTGGAATTGCACACTTCTCCTTTAGGAGGACACTCAAGATTTTTAAAAACTTACCACAGGGTGAAGAAAGAATTTTTTTGGGATGGCCTTAAATGTGATATTCAAAAGTTTGTGGCGGAATGTTTGGTTTTCCAGCAGAATAAAGTTGAGACAATTAAGACCTCGAGATTTCTACAACCTTTATCCATTCCAAGTCAACGTTGGGAGGAGATTTCAATGGATTTTATCACAGGTTTACCTAAGTCCGAAGGAAAGAGTGTCATCATGGTGGTAGTTGATAGACTTACCAAGTATGCACACTTTTGTGCATTATCTCATCCATTTAAAGCAAGTACATTTGTTACTACATTTATGGACAGAATTCAAAAGCTACATGGAAGCCCAAGGGTTATTGTGAGCGACAGAGATCCCATTTTTACTGGAACTTTTTGGACGGAGTTATTTTCTTGTTTGGGTACTCAATTAGCTCATAGCTCATCTTATCATCCTCAATCTGATGGTCAAACTGAGATCGTAAATAAATGTTTGGAAGGATATCTTCGTTGTTTTGTATCTGATAAACAAACACAATGGCTCAAGTGGTTACCTCTTGCTGAATGGTGGTATAACACTTCCTTCCATACTGCAGCAAAAATGACCCCATTTATGGCACTTTATGGATATCATCCACCATCCATCACATCATCTTTAAGGAAAATTCGAAGGTTCAAGCAGTGGAAGATCACATCGAGCATCAGCAAGAAGTTCTCCAACTCTTAAAGGATAACCTGAATGTGGCACAAAATCGAATGAAACAACAGGCAGATCAACATCGTAGCGAGAGAAGTTTTGATGTAGGAGATTGGGTATTTTTACGGCTACAACCATACAAACAAATGTCCCTCAAGCAAGCAAAGAAGGATAATAAATTATCGCCAAAGTACTATGGTCCTTACAAGGTGTTGCAAAAGATTGGTATTATGGCATACAAATTGGAGCTTCCTGCTTCTTCGCGAGTACATCCAGTTTTCCATGTTTCATGCTTAAAGAAGGTTATAGGTGAAAATCTTCCAGTTCAAACAGTATTGCCAGAACTTGATGGGGAAGGGAAAATCATATTGGAACCTGAAGCAGTCATGGAAAAAAGAACTCTACAACTACGGAATCGATCAATTTCAGAGTATCTCATCAAGTGGAAGAACTTACCCACTGAAGATTCTACATGGGAGGATGAGAATTTTATAAAGAAGCACCCGGAGCTACTCAAGTGTTGAGGACAACACTTTTTTTGAAGGAGAGGGGCATGTTAGGTCCCTATATCACTAGTATAGCCCCTTATTATTGTTAGTGTAAACTCCTTATTGTTATTATTGTACCCTTGTAACCCCCATTTTGTTATTATTGTGCCCTTAAATTATTATTGTTAGGTCGGCTAGGATTACATTGTGGCCTACTAGGATTACATTATGGCCCCATGGACTCCTATATATAGAAAGGAGGTTTTGTGAATTGTATCATCCAAGAATTGTTCATTTATGTAATGTATTGGAGGTTGCCCCCTCGAAGTGGCTCATTTCTAAGGCGTTTATATCTCTTTTCTTCTCTTTTTGGAGCTGGTTACACAACAATGATGATCATGAAAATGAAGGTTTACGAGTATTGCAAAAGGATGAGTTCTAAATCACTGGATGACTTCTCTTGAACATATCAGCGACACTGTGATGAGTTGGCAGCATTGACCCAAAAACCAAAGTGAAAGTATGATGAACCATAGGTGTGAATGAACCGTCAAGATGATTATCCAACCAAAATAGTCACGGACATGGAGTGAAAGAAGTGTCATGTTCAAGAGCGACTTGCTACCAAAAAGGAACTTTTCTTACTTTTCCCAAATTTTCCCCAGTGATTTGTCAATCGGTACCTCTTTATTTTTTAACGAGCTTGAGGACGATAACATTTGCTTGATCTATAATTCAACCCTTCAGGCGAATAAAGTATCGCTATTTAATAATTTAACGAGTCTACCGATGAATGAAACTCGATTCTTCCATGTTCAACAAGCCCGTCACTATTTTATGTTTTAATGAGCTTAACGATAGTGATAGCCCAGTCCTTTTTCATGTTTAGAGAGTCTGAAAAAGGGGACAAAAGAGAAATCCAAAAGTACTTTTTCGTAAATTTTTCATTCAGACCCGAAAAAGTGTAAAACAATATCTAAGAGAACCTCTTTAGTCATGTTTAACCAAGGTATTCCTTTTTCGTAAATAATCTATCTTATTCCAGAAAAGGGTTAAAATTATACTGAGTAGATATCAATTCATTTACTTTAACGAGCTCGAAAAGAGAAGTGCTCGAAAATATTTTCACATTATCGGAGTCTGAAAAGAGCTAAAAGAAGACTCCAGGGGTTCCTTTTTTGTTGTTATCGAAGCTCGAAAAAGAGACAAAAATGCATTTCAAATCCTTTTTTGTTTTTAACAAAGCTCGAAAAATAAGGAGAAAAAATATGCTTTGTGGTCAAGTCATTCTTTGAATAAATCTGCACGACTAATATGTTCATCAGTTGTATTTCATGTTCAGAACAACATCAAATGGATTAAAAATACTTGTTTCATGATAAAAACATAATAAAACTATAGTCATAGCAATAAATTTAACTTGAAAACAATTAAATGACTATAAAAAGTAGTTTCACTATTCATTTTTACCATTCCATAGTTACCATTTGCATTTTGGAGCTCTGAACCAGATTTTGCCCTCGAACTTTCAGTCGTTGATTGCGGTCATTTCTATGGACAGATTTCGTCACTGTTTGATCTAGGTTAGTAACATGAACCTCCTCTTCCTTTTAGTATTCATTTCATTTCCATTCTCCAAGGATTTTTAGGGTTTTAAGGCCCCTAGGAAAAATTCTGCCCAAAATGAGGGCAACGCACCCCTGAATGTTCAAACCAGCGTTGCATAGCAGGTATAGTGAAGGGTACTTGCATGTGCAATGCACTGTATTAGCCTAGGGAGTGCGTTGGGCGCGGTTCAAGTTTTCTATTTTCATGTTGTGCCCAAAATTTGCCTAGTTTTTTGCAATGAATGGAATATAATGGATCTTATGGTTGTATTTAAGTTTTCCATCAGATTATAATGATGATTAAATGGAGGGAAAGAGATCATGAAGAACAAGATATGATTTCCTTAAATGATTTGGGTACTGTAAGAGCCTTAATAGATTGTGGACTACTTAAGTAATTCAAATTGTTGGGAATGAGGCAACAAATAGAACTCTTGGAGTTCTCAATTTGAGCATGGGATTTGGCGATAGAGGCATTTCACACTAAGAACAAAGTGGTTCCCATAACAGTTGAGGATGTGTATTTTCTCACAGTTTTGCTAAGGAGAGGTTTGCCCATTTCTCTCACTGTGTCTACCGTTGGAGGAGAGACAGTGAAGGATTATGTTATGCAATATTGTTATCCAGGGGCAGAACTTAGCAAATATGGAAAAATAAACATTTGGGATGTCAGGGATTTGCCTTTGAGAGCCATCCTTTTCACGATCGCTAAACTTGTTGGCACTGTTACACTACACGTAGCGAACAGATCGTATATGAAATATGAGCTAGAGTGCTTAGAGACAACAGTCTTCAACTGGTATGAAGATGTTCTATCTCAGATAAAGGAACAACTGAACAAAGCAAAGGGAGGAAGGAAGAAAAATTTCAGTTATGGTTCAATCCTTATCTCCTTCACTTTGGAACGAATTCCACTAATGTAGCCACAACATGTAACACTGGATATATCTAGTCCTAGAGATCCTCGAATGCAGATATGGGTATAACTCATGGGTCAACATGTAGGCCAATCGACCGTTGTGTTCTCTACTGCATTCTTTTCCTAGTTCCGATGGCAGATCATCACTATCGATGAGTATGCATCCGCAGGCATCGACTTTCGAGGAGATCCAGATCTAGTATTACCAGAAGGCGTTCAGTGGGGTGCAATAGGTAAGAATGATTTGACCATTTTTTTTATTTTTCTAAGGTTTATACAATGTTTTTGTGTTTTGATTTCTTTCCAAGACTAAACTAAATGTTTGATGTAATGTAGATATCGACCGTGTTCAACCAGTAAAGGAACCAGAGCACGAAGCAGATGCATCAGCAGAGAGGGTTGTTGGGAGAGCGGTCCTTCAGGACCTTGATATGGTTGAGACTCTGGCTGAGCTTTAGCAGCACATAGAGGGGTTGAAATTTGGGATTCCAGATTGCCAGATTTAAGAGATTCCCATGCAACTGTAGCGACACACTATTGGGGTTCATAACCGTTGGATGCGGTTACTCCGTAGGATTGCTAGATCTATAGCATGTTACCATGAGCACCACTACTTTACTTGTGAAATTTTGCATACATTTTGAGGTCAGATGACCAATGTGTCTTGGGCACAAATTTTTTAAAAACCGATAACTATCTGTCTATACGATTTCAGATTTTTCCTATGTTTATTGTGCAATCCTATTCAATGATGTGAATGTTTTCTTTACCTATGTTGCAAATGTCTATCTAAAACTTGATTAGCTAATGAATCAGTCAATGTGTCAAATTTCTCGAAATGTGTTGATATTGAACAAAATCAAAATGTCTTTCCAAAAGTTGAATTCTTAGGAACAATCTAAGAATTGTTGGATTTGTAACAGTATAAACACTAGTAAGTTATAATACCACAAGTTATGAGTCTAACCCTACGATTATGTGGTTAATACCAAATGAAATGGCATCAAAGAGAAGTTAGATCAACGTGATATACTCAATGATATTGTTCATCGATCTACCAATACAAATCCCTTGAAAAGTCACTAACTTGCCGTTCGGAGCAAAAATGGCCCATGCTGTAGAGGATAGATTCTTGCATACTACGACTAGCCCCATCAGCATATCCAACAAATAGTTCCAAAGATTCATACATCTGCGATAAAATGTAAAGAGGATTACTAACGTCAAGAAAACTATAAAAACAAATTAAGATAGTGAATGAAATTCAACAACATATATACAATATAATACAAAAAGTTACTACGCTCATGATTAAGCATAGTAACGTTTCAAATACAACCCATTTCTACGCTGTGCCAATGGAATTCCATCATAATCAACTAACTCGTAGGCACCCTTAGCAAGAACTCTTTTGACAATATAGAGGCCATGCCACAATGGCTTGAATTTCCCTGTACTTATTACATTAGCTTCTTGATCATAAAGGAGGACCAAGTCGCCCTCTGAGTAGATGCAAGGCTGGAAATTTTTATCATATTGTGCCTTTATACGTCTCTTATGCACTTCATTGGCCAATTGGGATTCAAGACGTATATCATCAAGATTGATGAGGTTAAGGAGATGCGCTTCTTCTTTTGAGGTTTCAAGTAACAAGTCTATCACGAGTTTTAATGAGGATATATCTTATTAGATTGGTAAGATAGCTTCCAGACCATACACCAATTGAAAAGGAGTAAATCCGATTGTGTTTCTCACCGATGTTCAATATGCTCACAAAGTGGAGTACAGGATCAAATGCCACTTCCTTTTAAGGACTCTTATCATTCGTTGAAGCATTCATTTAAGAATTTTTTTACTAGCCTCAACTTGTCCATTTGATTGTGGATAATAAGGAGTAGAATTATCATGTGACAATCCTAACCTGGTAGTCAATTTTGACATCATATGGTTGTGAAAATTCTTCCCATGATCTGTAACTATAGCATGTGGGAGCCCAAATCGTGCAATAACATGGCTGAAGAAAAACAATGCAGTTGTTTGTCCTGTGTTATTGAATGTAGGCATTGCTTTGGCCCATTTGGTAAAATAGTCGACTGCGACAATAATATATCCATGTCCCCCGGATGAAGGAGGGTTACAGGTCATGATTTCAATACCCCATTTATTAAATGGTCTAGTAGAGACAACAAGATGCATTGGCGCTGGAGGTTTGCATATTTTACGATAAAAAATATGGCATGGATGACAACTTCTAACCGCGAGGATGCAGTATCGAAAAATAGTAGGCCAAAAGTAACCGACGCAGAGTATCTTCTGCTCGGTAGCATATCTAGATAAGTGTCCACCACAAGCCCTAGCATGACAATCATTTAATACTTTTTCGGCCTCCTCATGAGTGAGGCACCTCCTTAAAATTGTATCGACACCATGATGATAAAGTGTATCACCGACGATTAGATAATCTTTGGCTTGGTATCGAATACGTTGCTATTCAAAGCGAGAGGTATTAGGTCGAAAAGTTTGGGTTTGGAGATAAATGATGAAATCCCCATACCAATGGTCAGATGATCCGATTAGAAACAGAGACTCGTCAGGAATTGATGGTTCCAATGTAGCTGCAGTGCTATCAGAGGGAAGGTCACAGAGAAGCTCGGTCAAAACTAAAGACTTCTTTGACTTGGACTTGATGAATTCCAAATCAAATTCCTGCAAAATGACAATCCATTTTGAATATTTCCCCCCCAACAATTGACATGATAAGATATAAGTCATGGGGTTGCAATCCGAAACTATTGTTGTTTTTCAGAGCAGGATATAATGGCGAAATATTTGGACAGCTTGAACAGCTTCCAAGGAAATATTTTCCACGTACGAGTAATTAACTTCTATATCATTCAAATTATGACTCAAATAATAGATCGCATGTTCAATTCCATCTTCTACTTGGACCAAAACCATAGCGATGGTCGTTTCAGCTGCGACGATATATAGGAAATAATCATTTTGATAGTTAGCAGGATACATTAATGACGCTCTGAAAAGTATGTCCTTGAAAGAATCAAAAGAAGCTTGTGAAACTTGATCCCAATGGAAGGGAACCACATTTTTCAATAATCGAGTAAATCCTTTAGCCATTTTGGTGTAGTTTAGAATGAACCTTCTCAGGAAGTTAGCCTTTCCCTGAAGTTTCTATATCTGAAGTAAATTTGATGGTGCAGGAAAATCAAGAATGGCCTGTACCTTCAGTGGATATATTCAAATTCCTTCTTTTGAGACTACGAATCCGTGCAATTGACCAGAACCAAAACAAAACACACATTTATGTGGATTGAGGCATATTTTGTAGTGTCGGCAACATAAGAAAATGGATCTCAAATGCATCGGGTAATTAGTCCAATTTCGTGAATGCAATGGTAAATCATCTAGATATGGTTGAGTAATGTGCTTGATGTCATTGAAAGCATAATCCATTGCTCTCTAAAAATTTTCCCCAGTGTTATTTAAACCAAACGGAAGTTTCCTATATGCGAATGTGCCCTAGGGATATATGAATGTTGTTTTTTGTTGATCATCTGGGCAGATATTGATTTGATTGTAGTCGAAAAATCCATCCATGAATGAGAATATTTCCCAACCAGCACAATTGTCAATAATCTGGTCGATAAATGGAGTTGGATAGTTGTCTTTTGGACAAGCCATATTGACATCCCAATAATTGACACACACTCTAATGGTTCCTTGTTTTTTCATAACAGGAATGATATTGGAAACCCACTCAGTTAGCGGAATAGGATAGATGAAACCAGTACGCAAAAGTTTTTCAAGTTCTTCTTTAATGGTAGCGACTTTCTTCGGATGAATAGGATGAAGCCGTTGATGCACCGGTTTGACATCATGATACATATTAATACTGTGTTCAACTATACTAGTATCTATGCCTGGCATTTCCTCATAAGACAAAGCGAATACGTTACGAAATTCATGAAATAGAGAGTGATATGATTAAAGTTCCGATGGAGAACAAGATACACTGACATGAATATTTTCTACAATTCCAGGTTTGGTCGAAATATCGATATAAATGGTTTCTTAAATATTTGACAAATTTTTCTCAGAATCGATTTCATTAATTGGTAAAGAATTTGAAGAGAAAGTTTTGATGGATGGGTGATATAGTTCATTTAGATTGTTTTCTTCATAAACAAGAAGATGGGAACGATGATGATAATCTTCCCATGGTTCTCCTTCTGACATCATAGCTTGCAAAATATTTTCATCTGTCAAAAAATTTGAGGAAAATGGATCAGATGGAGTACCAAAATCTAAGGAATGATCAACCCAAACACTCAGCAACGCTGATTTTGGATTTTCCACCCAAGCCAAATAGATTGATTGCTATGCCAGCTCAATAGGGCTGGGCAGTAAAAATTAGTCCAACATAGAAATATCAGAATCACCCGTACTCTCCCTTAAGTCAGATAGAGTGGAAGAGATCATGTAGAAGTTCTCTATAATTTCAATTTATGCTGACGTCGCCAATGGCGGTAATGAAAAGGTTCCCATAAAAGTGGAATCCTTTAAAAGTCATACACCAATATTCTGAATTTCTAGTTGGGGTAAGTGAAAAAACGGAGCGCTTTCAGTTACTTGCGAAGTGGAGGCAAAAAAGGATAATTGATTAATGATTGTGATTGTACCTTTATGTGGAAAGGCAATCATTCTAAAGTATGTAGAAACAACAGTCATTGCATATACCCATGGTATTCCAAGTAAAATATTATAGTCAAGGGGTCCATCAACAACCTCGACATCAATTTTTGCTGTTTTCCCCCTAATTCAACATGCAGGTTATTGATAATACCATAAGGTTTATATGTTCTTCCATCAAAAGCCTTCAACATCGTTGATGATTGTGATAATCGTGGCGAGCCAAGTGACTTCCAACAGTTTAGAGACATAATGCATGTAGATTCTCCCTCATTAATAATAGTGAAATGAACAAGGTGATTGAGAACATTTACTTGTATGGAGAATGCCAATTCTGCTAGTAGCTGTGGTACATAGGCCATATGATTAAAGACAACAAGATTAGAATGAGACAGATCAATTCCACGAGTGGCCGACAATAAAGCCTGCTTCTGGGAGGGACAATTTTGTAATACCTAAAGAGCAGAAATAGTTGAAAGGGATTGAGCCAAATCTTCAACTATATTATAATTTTGTGTAGCTCTTTCTCAAGGATTATATGTCGATTTATGAATTACTCCCTTCAGTGGCTTAATTGTCAATTCAGGAATAATAGTAGGTGGTACTTATTCAGTAGATGGATTCATTGTCGAAGTACTGTGTTGATCAGTGGCCGGACTACTATAGTCTTTATTCCATGTCTACACCAAAATATCTTGTGAAGGTTTTGTGGTGGATAACATTAACACTTGGGAACTAGGAGCTGGATCCATAGAAACCAAATTAGTGTCCGTATTTGGAAATGGGTCCGTCAACACAACTGATGCATGGGAAGTCTTGATGATTTTTGAGACTTCAGCATGGTGAGGATAATCCCTAACAATGTGTTCCTCATTACAGATTATGCATGGATAACGAGGTTTTTCGTGGTCCACATGGTTGATCAGATGATTTTTCCTATGGGTTAGAAGTTTGCTTTTTATTTGATTTCCCCTTTTTCTTACTTCCTGGTTGCTTGTCACTTTTGCCTTTGTAAAATGACATGGAATTGATTTCAGAAGTAGGAGCAAGATTAGATGCAGTAGCATGGTGTGTGTTTGCAGTGCCTATCAAGCCGTCTCTGGCATGAGAGTCCTTTATTTGAGGAGCAACATTGAAATTAGATCATGGCGCATTAGGAATTTTTTCATATAGCATGCCAAACTAAGTATAAATAAAATCTAAATATTGAGCATGAGAAATAACTTGCTCTTCTGTGACGACGCCACCCTTAGCCACATCCTTAGTTATAGATGGTAACAGGGACTTAATGAACCATTCAACAAGTAGCTGATCCGAAACAAATTTCTTAACAATTCATCGATGAGGATGCCCGTCATGAATATGTTCAGAAATGTGAGTAGCATTAGTCTGTTTCAAGTTGGTCAATAGTTCCATTCTTGTTTCGCATCTGATCGGTAATTGGAAATGGGTCAAAAAGACAGTAGATATAGCAGTGAAATTATCTAAAGGAGCTCTAGGTAACTCAATGTACCATTTAGCAATTGGACCTGTGAGCGTACGCTGGAAAAGACGTAGTCGAATAGAATCATCATTCAAGAAATTTGATGAACACCATAAATGATAAGTCATGACATGAGTCGACGGATCTTCTCTAGGGTTTCCATTGAATTTAGGAATAATAGAGGGTAATTGATAAGGTATCACCAGCTACCAAGGAGCATAATTTATGGGATCATTTGTTCACCGATTTAAATTTGGTAATTCCAAGGTTGCAACAAAAGGAAACTGTCGATTGAGGTCAGGTTGAGCATAGCCAGGGTAATATGGAATTGCATGAGCAACAAGCCTTTGAGCACTAACATACAAAATCTGCTACTGGTAACCCAGATATGGATTGTTTTGCATAGAAAACGCTTGAGGATTATTTTGACCAAAACCTGGATATGTTACTTGTTGAAATGAATTTTTAGGCATTTGCGCCTGTGGTTGCCAAGGTGTATGTCCACCAACGTTATAAGCCAAATTAGTATAACTTGGATTCGGTTGATATTTTTAACTAGGTTGCGTTTGTGATATCCCATAAAATGGTACACCAACTTGTGAATAATTGAAAACCTGATACAGGTTGTTGTAAATTAACCAAAGGATTTTGAGTCTGAGAACCAACCATTTAATGATATTGAGTCGAAGAACCCGCCTGATAAGGTTGATGTACACTATTTTGGTTTTGTAACATGGGTATAGATGTATTAACAAGTGTTAATGAAGTGGCTGTAATAGGTTGAAATAGTTGATATGAGTGTACAATCGTTTGTGGTTGACTAGGCAGAGTGGGCTGCCATTGACAAACATTCATGTCAACATTAGTTTGACCAAAAAGTGACGGAGTACTATCATATTGGGTGACCAAATGTTGCCCCCAAGCACAAGGAGGATAATAAGATGGAAAATATTGTTCTCCGAATGTTGGGAGTCTAGTTGATATGGTACTTAAAGGAATTGACCCAAAAGGACTGACTTGATATTGCCCTGATGATGTATGTAATGAATCAAGTCATTCAGTACTAACGATAGGATTACCAGTTAAAACACCAGATGATGACACTGGAAAAAACCATGATCATGAAGATGCACCAGAGAAAGTGCCAGATAATGATTTGTAACCTGTTGGGACTGAAGAGCCACCATGCAAATATGACTTTGGTGAAGTTGTGAACATCGACGGAGTAGCAAGGGTTGGAGCTGACATAATTTGAACAACAGACCCAACTGAAGATGTTGGTTCAGACATGGTTGTTTGACCAAATGTATACCCTCGAAAATCGATAGGAGATTGAATGGGAACATGATCAATAAAAGAAGATCGAAATGATTGAGGAAAAGACTCATACAGGTAAAGGTCCCCCCCAAAATGGGTTGGAGTTAAAGGTGTATTGTCTTGTTGGATTTCTTCAATCGCAATTAAACTAGGAGGAAGAACTTCACCGTGAGGCCCAAAATATATTTCAGATGGTTGACTGTGTGAAATAGGAGATTCAATAGCTACAGAAATTTGTGGGGTGACCAAGGTAGGAACAACTTCCGGTTGTTCGACTTCAAGATTTAGATTTTCTGGCAAAGAAGAGATAGGATCTGGATCAATTTTTGATTGAACGACGTCAGGTCCAGGAGGTATGGTCTCACTGATTGAATGGATCGTGACCACGGGTAGCTGTGAAGACTCCATTTTGACAATAGTAGACGAACTAGGATGTGTGGAAAAAAATTGAGCTAACTATAGTTTAAAAGATGATGTTTCTCTAGAGGTACGGATTGTACTTGATTCGGCATATCGTGATCACCTTTGCGTACCAGAAATAACTTCTGGCGATAAAGGTGGTTTTAAAGCTAATCTACATGAACAACAGGGGATAGGAGTTTTTTCTTCCACAATTATTGATTCATTTTAACCAAAAAACAAATAAAAAAGAAGAGGGTAATGCTAGGAAAAAGGGTTTACCAAGAAACTGTGAACTACAGAATACCTCCTGGTGAACCAAGAAGTATGGGTAGGTAATCTCCCCAAATGTTGTGTTCGGTGTATCACAATTTCAAGGTGGCTGACTTGGTTCACTATGGATGGATAGCACCTAAAATTTGTCCTCCAAAATATACCCGAAGATACGTGGAGGACCAAGTCGGTATTAGCGTTGTCTCATGCGAAATCGCACAGTGAGAGCAACCCCTTTATACTTAACGTATCGTAACACTGCCCGATATACCCGAAAGTGCGTGGATGAGCTATAATATACTTATGTACGTGGAGTGAGGTATCACACTTGGAATGTATCATAGAAAAGTTAACGACAGCTGCTATGTTTTACGATGCTGGAACACGTCTCTAGCCTAGACCTTCTAAGTGTTATCGTTATGGTTCCAATGCTTTGTTAGGTAATTTGGGGTTAATTTTATGTTGATCTTTCTTAACAATTTGTGTTTCAAAGGTTCACCATGATGATGTGTATGAAATTCCTAAAATGCAAGCTAAGAATGGTAAACAATCTTTCACTTTCATATTTTTCAATGAAAATCTAAGCTACTAAGGGAAGAGAGCAAATAATTTGTGAGAAAACAAATCAATGAACAAAACAAATCAATGATTTCAAACTAAATGCAGATTTCCTAATGTTCCTTTTGCAAAACAAACATTATTTTAAATGCAAATGCAAGTTTTTCTTTTCAATTTCCTTAATTTTATAAATGCAGAAAAGAAACTAAGTGCACTAAATCAACAATTCAAATGCTTTTTACTTTCGAGAAATGAAGAATACAAACAACAATTTCTCTTTTGAAGGAAAAATGAGGATTTCAACAACAATTTCTCCTATCAAGGAAATAAATATTTTATGAAAATTTCCTATTTCGAAAGCAAATGATTCTAAATGCGACCATAAAAATTACTTTGAAATCAACTTTTCAATGATAAAGAAAAACTTTTTTAAACCAACATTGAACAAATTTTCAGTCAAAAGAGGAAGAAGTATATAGAGTCACTAGTCAATTGAGGATCAAAATTTTCAAAACACAGCAGCAAACAAAATTGAAGCAAATTGCAAAGGAAAATTCAAGGGAATTTGGGTGTTTTTAGGAGTCAACACAGTCTCTAAGGGGAGACAGTGCTCTTCAAAGCACTGTGTCCAGTCTAAGGGTGCATTGGGCGTAGTATACAAAGAAAAATACTATTGTTTAACTCACTTTATTTGCAAATTTGACTTTGAAAAATTTTAATATTTATGAGTCACAACTACTGGGTGGATAAACAAAAAAAATCAGAAGCTTAAACACCTAGAACTAAGAGAAATTCTCCCCAGTGGAGTCGCTAGTTTGTTGGGCCAGAATTGTGAATTGCAGATAAATCATGCTTCCCTAGACAAGTGCTAGTCTAGAACAACAGGTGAAAGACTATATGACTATTTTTCCTAACTTAGAATAGATACACAAAGAATATTGGAGGCTTACTTGATCAGTTGCTTCCAAATGGCTCCTTCTGTCGCTTCTGTTGCAACTTCAAATTCAAACGGTTTTTGTACTGAATGCTTCCTGCAAGAAAGAACACTAAAACAACAAAAGATGCAATAATATATATATATATATATATAATATATATATATATATATATATATCTATTCAAGCTAGTTAGCTAAATCAATAAAGAATAAACCATATACATCAACCAAGATCTTGCAATATGGAAAATCAAATTCAATACAGATGCATATATGGAAAAATAAGCAGTACTCTTTATTGATGATAGAAGGAGAGGTTACAACCTAATGAATGATTTGAATTGACCTTCCAACAATGTTCGCAAGCCTCATCACAGTATAAATATCTCCAGCAACAGCTACACAAATCTATCTCTCAATTGAAAATTCTTCAACATTTCTCTACTCAAATTCTTCCTTCTCAAGCACTTAGATATGTGCTCAATTTATAGATGAAATATAGGTTGTTTTGCAATGAATTACTTTCAAATAATAGGCAAGACATGTTTCCGGTCATGTAGATGTCAAATGGACACTTGGATTCAAAGCCTAACACATGTGAACTCTTCTAGAAGGCACTGGCCAAGTGGAGATTCCAAAACAATGATAATTTCACTCCCAATGTGACCAAAGCACCTGTGAATGTTGGGAAGTGCTTTGCAGAGCAGCCTTGAATGGGGCTACCTGCATATGTAACGCACTCATATGCTATATAATAAGCTACTTGGTGAGCTCTCATATGTTATATAATAAGCTTCAAACCTTGGAAACCTTTGCTTGACGAAAGTCTTTCTTGATTTTTCTTGTTTCTTGTCTTAGGGCATGTAGCAACTGAAATGATAGGGAATGATAGACCCTTGATCATTGGTCTTGGATATGATGTCCAGTTAACTAGTTCATTGGGAATGGTGCCCAAATTGACCTATCGTAGGAGGATTCATGCCAAAATATTCTATTAAGGTAGGTTTGTTGTTCAAAAATTCTTAAACCATATAAATTGTAATCTATATAGTGATGAAATAAAATTATATCTATACATTTTTCCTTGCTACAAAGCTTACCAACTCCTAATTCCTCACTCCACTTAGCTTTGAGGGAATTACACAAAAAATTGGATTAAAATGTGAAACTAAATAAACACAAGTCAACTCTTATTACCTCTTAAATGTGGCATGAAAATTTAATTAAATTGACATCATAGTTAAAACCCTTTTGTGTGAGGAAAATTTTATGAAAGTAAAAACAAAATAGTATCTTAGATATATAAATTAAGTAAATTTATGTGGGATAAATTTTCTTAAAGTAAGAAAAAATATAACTATTTCTAATATATATATATATATATATATATATAAGGGAGCTTTAATTTCTTCGGTGAATTTGTTTGGCCCCTACGACCTTCGAACCTTGCAGTTTCACATGTGACCATCATTTTTTTCGGTGGGGGTGGGTAGTTCTGCCATAGGTTTTGGGGGATACACGTTACCATTTCTTTCATTACTCTTCGTTGTCAGCTTTCCTCCCTCCTCCCCTCTGACATATTTCGCTCGTTACCTCCTCCTTGCCCGAGCAGCTAGTACGTTTGTGTCACCATGAGAGATGAGGATGTGGATCTTATTTACAGTTCAAAGGTCGGTCACGTTCTTCCAGGTCAATTTGATTTCATGCGCAAAGAAAATCATTCTATTCGTTGCACATCCTAAGGCACTTAGACTCATGATCTTCCTCTTTCTTCCCTTCCTCGGCATGATGTTGCCTCTCTACCTCCTAATGGTGACTGTACCTCTCACTATAGGAAGTTTCCTCAAGCATACAGTCGCAAAAACAATCAAGCCAGAAGGGGTGTCCACCCAAAGTCTTGTATCTCTAAGCTCATTGTTGGTGAAGACATTGCCATTTCGAAAGTACCCGACTACCTGGAGAATGCACTTGTGGGGTGTTTTTGCGGTCAAATGGCATCATCGGAGGCAATTTCTGCTTGGATTAATGAACACTGGAGGCCCCTGCTAGGATATTCTCCTTATTGTCATCAAATTTCTCGCGGGTGGCTCATGTTCATGTTAATCTCAGCAGATGATAAACTAAAATTAACGGACCGTGTGTGGCATTGGAGTTTTTCAGGCTTTCTGATTCAGCAATGGGATGTTCATTTCAATGCTGAAAAGGCCCCCCAACACTTGAAAAGAGTTGAATTATCCTACCGGGCCTCCCTCAATTCTTTTGGCAACGCCACCTGCTTGAAGCCATTGGAAATAAATTGGGCACGTTCATCGCACTAGAGGAAGACTAGGATACTAAATTGGATTGTAGAAGTGCAAAAATACAAGTTGAATTGGACATTCACGAAGGTTTATTTGAAGGCATCGTTCTTTAAATGCATGAAATTTCTTGGACACAGAAGCTCGATTATTGGAAATTACCTTTTCGACGTTTTTTATGCAGATAGGTTGTCCACCTTTCCATGCAGTGCCCATGTCCAGACCTCTCACGACCTAGATATAAGAAAGTGTGGAAAAATATTGCCTCAGAACCGAAATCACTGTCTAACTCACCTACTTCTGGGTCTGAAGCCGCTCAGGAGATAAAGGATGCTCATCATCAAGAACCTGCTCTCATTACTTCTTCTGACAAAGGTATGCCCGTTTGTTCCCTCCCTTAATATCCGCAAAAAATATTCAGTTATGTGTTGTCGATGAAGGCATTCTTTCCTCCCCTTTAGGTTTCTCTATGTCGTTACCTATTACTCCTGGTCCTCCCTCTCCTGTGCCTTATCCTCCTTCTGCCCCTCGGATTAAGTCTCCTCAGGTTGCTTCCCGTGTTCCTCCCCCTTCCCTTCCTTCTCCATCCTATGTTTCCAAGCTCCGTTCTCGCTCCTATATACAGTCTGACATCGCTGTGAAGGGTGGTCTGTCTATCCGACACCTAAAATTATTTTAGGACGCATATCACACCTGTCTAAAGAACAAAACCAAGCCTCTGTGGATATTAGTGTGTGTAGAAATAATAGTATTCAATGGGCCCTTGGAGCAGGGAAAGGCCCTAAAAGGGTCTCTTATTATTTTTCTTTCGACAAATGTGTGGGGTCTTGGGGGCGCCCCTTCTAAATTAGCCCTCAAATGATTAGTACAAACCGTCTCCCCGAATTCCATTCTAATGCAAGAAACTAAAGTGTTGGGTTCTCATGTTGTGGATTTTCTATTGAGTTGGCTAAAAGATTGGTCTTTTTCTTATAGTGATGCTATGGGGTAGGCTAGTGGCCTAGTGATAGCGTGTTGCCCTTCCATTTCTGTCCTCTCCTCAAATTTCCACCAGGATTTTATTTCTTCATCCTGTGTTGACTCGAAGTCGAGATTATCTTTATCCTTATTTAATATTTACGGTCCTTGCTTTGAAAAAATGACCTTCTGGTCATCCTTTCTCTCCATAGATTCCCCTCTTCCCAGACCCATGATTTTGGGGGGTGACCTAAATTTTACCCTTTCTCTTCAAGATTTCTAGGGGGTGGTCGGCTAGAGTTGACCCATTGGCCCCTTTCTTTCTATCCCTTTTGGAAACCCATAAGTTGGTGGATGTTATGCCCCACAAACTTTCCCCTATAAGCACAATAAGCGAAAAAATAATGAAGAGGTAGCAAAAAGGCTGGAAAGATTTCTTATTTCAGATGATCTCATAGATGGGCAGTTCAAAGTTAAGTCATGGGTGGAAATGGGTGGGTTTTCTGATCATCTCCCTATAATTCTATCTATTGATGCCCCTAAGTCGAAACCTCCCTCTCCCTTTAAATTCAACCCGGCATGGCTTTTAGAGAAGGATTATAGGTCCTTGATTACAAATTCTTGGATGGATCTCTCTTCGGATCAACCCATTCCATTTATGAAACAATGGGCATCATACATGGCCATCATAAAAAATGCTACGAAGAGATGGTTCCATAATTTTCGAGCCAATCAACAACAAAATTTAAAAAAAATTGAAGCTGATTTAGCCAATCTCTATAATTCCAATCAAAATGGTTGTCTCTCTTATTCAGATCTTGAAACCATAAAATCCCTCGATATTAAGTGGCATGATCTTATCTTGAATGAGGAACAACTATGGCGTTTAAAAATTTGTGCAATTTGGATTCAGGATGGTGATAATAACACTAAGTTTTTTCATCGTTTTGCATCCCACAGAAGAAATTAGAACACTATCCGAGACATTCTAAATTCAAATGGTAACAAAGTAAGCTCTTTCAAGAAAAAATAAAATGTTGGTTTACATCATTTCAAGAATGCTTTCATACCACCTGAAGGTTGCCCGATCCAGGAAATTTTACAACTCCTTAAACTTTTTCCTAGAATGATTTCGAAAGATATGAATTATTTTCTAAAAAAGAAGTTGATGATGTGGAGCTCGAACATACTCTTTGATATTTCAAAAAATATAAGAGCCCTGGCCTGGATGGATTGACCATCGAATTCTACTTGGGTTTTTATGATCTTTTAAAAGATGATTTACTAAAAGTAGTGAAGGAATCCCCCAAAACTAAAAAGGTCCTAGGATCTTTAAATTCAAATTTTATTACACTCATTCCCAAGAATCAGAACCCCAAAAATTTTGGAGATTTCCGTCCAATCTCTTGTTGTAATCTGATCTACAAATTAATTTCAAAAATAATTGCTCAGCATTTGAAGCCCATCTTAAGTAGTATTATCTCTGAGGAATAGTTCATATTTCTACATATGCGTCAAATACATGATGCTTTGTCTTTGGCCCAAGAAGTTTTGCACTTTGTACATCTTAATAAAAAGGAATCCTTTGTGATCAAACTAGATCTATCAAAAGCTTATGATAGGGCAAAAGGGACCTTTCTTAGGCTCTTATTAATTCAGATTGGGATGGCTGTGGAAGTTGTGGAATGGATCATGGGATGTATTCAATCAACATCCTTTGCTGTCCTTATAAATGGGTCTCCCTCTAATTTTTTTCATCCATCTAGAGGGCTTCGACAGGGATGCCCTATGTCTCCCTTTATGTTCCTTTTCATTGCTGAAGCTTTAATCTGTCTTGTAAAACATGCTTGAGATTCTGGATCTTTCAAATGTATACACATTGCGGGATGTGAATTTATGACTCATATCCTTTTTGTTGATGAATTCTCCTTTTTGGTGTTGCTTTGAAAAAAAATTATAATTCCCTTTTTAAGATTCTTGACCTTTATCAAAAGGCCACTAGAATGTTGATTAATTATTACAAGTCTTGTCTGATCCATAATATCTCTTTAAATCCCTTGTTATCAGACCTTAGATATTCTTTACCCTTTCCTCTCTCTGATTGGGCATTGGGTTTAAATATTTGGTGTTTTCCCTCAAACCAAATTCATATGTTTTTAGGGATTGGCCATGGCTTTATAAAAATATTGAAAAACGCATATTGCATTAGAGCAACAAATGAATTTCTAGAGGAGGTCGTTTGGTCTTACTTAAATCAGTTCTCCAAAGTATTCATGTATATTGGGCCACCATTGCAGCCATTCCGAAAGGAATTTTTCACAAGGTTAGGAAAATTTGCTTCTATTTTCTTTGGAATGCCTATAAAAATATTGATAGAATCCCTTTATCAAAATGGTCTAAATTAGCTCTTCCCAAAGAACTGGAAGGCTCAGGAATAAAATCGTTTCCTAATTTTTGTTTATCTTTAGCTTCAAAGTCATTATGGAGACTTGCTGAAAATCCTAGCTCTCTATGGGGATGAATTTTATGTGCTAAAAACGTCCTAGGAATAGTTGTTTCGACTTGGTTCTATTCTCAAACAAAATCACATAAGAATGGCTCAATTGGTTGGAAGGCTCTTGTTCAATATTTTCTTATGATTGGTGAATGGAATGCGTGGAACATTGGGAAAGGTAATCAAGTCAGAATTCATTTGGATTCATGGGTTGCGGTAGGAAATAATTTTAATCTCACTGAGAGGCTTCGAAATATTTTACACACAAATCAAATTTTCACCATAGTAGATGCAACTTACTCCTTTCCACAAGCGTGGGGATATTCAGGCTGGAAATCGGCAGTCTCCCTTAGGCTTAGTGAGGAGTATTCAATGGAATGGTTTTCTTTTGTACACCTTTCGGTTAATAATTTTATACATCTTGACCAAGATGCAGATGACATGCTGGTTTGGAAAAAAATCTTAACTTCTAGATCCTTCACTGCAAAGAAAGGCTATAATGCTTGTATGGAGGAATCCTCTTTAGTATTAAAAAATGAATGGTGGAATCTTGTATGGAAAGTGCCTAGACAACTGAAAGCCAAAGTTGTGCTATGGACGGCTTTAAAAAATGAGCTTCTTACATGGGAAAATTTGCAAAAAAGTGGATGGGAATGTTCAACTCATTTTCCTTTGTGTGGAATGAATTCTGAGACAGACCTCACCTTCTCTTTTTTTTCTCTTATGTAGAGTCGGTATGGATCAAATTGGTCTCTACTTTTACTTCAGTTCAAATGGAAGTAGCTGATAATTTTCTATCCCGAACAAATCAATGGTGGAGCCTTCCTGGGGTAAGCTCTTTTGCTTCTCTCCCCTCTTTATTCACTTATGGAATATGGTGGGCTCGAAACACGACAATTTTTAATGGAAAATTTGTCCGAGAAGAACTGACCGCGTCTTTGATTATTCAGTGGAATAATGAACACATGTGTCCTCCTAAAGTGAAGAATTTGAGAATTATTCAACCTCTAGTCATCAACCGTAACATACCATGGGATGTTTTTGATGGAGCCAGGCAAGGGTCTCCTCCTCTCACTGGTGTAGGAGCTACCCTCCATTTTAGTTCCGGAAAAAAGTTACTAATAAAGTTTTCTCCTGGTCATGGTTCTAATAATAAAGCTGAATTGTCTGATCTTTGGGCCATTTTATTTGTAGCACACAGCAGAGGTATCACATATATGTAATTCTTTGGTGACTGAAGAGTAGTAATGGATTGGGCTTTGCAGCGATCACAAATTTTGGCTCCTCACTTACAAGCAGTCTTATGAGCCATTCAACATTTTTTCACCAAATGTTCCTCACTTAATTTCAAACATGTGCACATAGAATTGAATGAAGCTGATTTCTTATCAAAGCAAGCCCTAACATTATAACCTGGACATTTGTTGATAATAGATGCCTCCTCTTCTGAAGAGGAAGTAATCTTGGTATAGTAAGTGATAGTATGAAGAACATAGTCATAGCCCAATCATACATATTTTTGTGGTTTTGATCACATCTTTTTATCAGATTTTTTGTAAAAAGGTTTCACTGACAATCTTAAGAGGTTCGAGCACTACACAACACAAGTTGAAATGTAAAAACTCCTTGGGGGTCGGTCTATTATTCAAATATGAATATTTTTTTTTTTTTACTTGGAAATGATCCCTCTCGGTGCTTGATAGATCGAGAGTTAAGATGAATCTAGGCTGTTATATATAAAAAAATTAAGAAAATCAATATGATAGCTAATGATATTTTTGGGTTAGTTAATTTTTCTTAAAGTAAAAAGCAATAAGCATTTCTAAAATATAATTCATGTAAATTACTATGATAATTAAAATTCTTGTGTGTAAGGTAGGATATATTCAAGTAATAATTAATAGGTATCTCATATGTATAAACTATGTAACTTATAAAATTTTTTGTCTAAAATAAAATCAAACATTTAATGATAATAATTTTTTAAATGGGAAATAATGCTTCAATAAATTGCAAAAATAGTTATTATATTTAAAATGTGCTCGTATGAATAAATTTTTTCAAATTAAAAAAAAAATAACTATTTAACATATATAAAAATTTAAGATCATTATTAGAAATATTATTGCATATTTTAATTGAACTCAAACTATTCAAATTTGTAAACTTTAATCCATTATAACAAAAGAGGAAAATGTAACACCCCGAATTGTGTAAATAATTGTCATTATTTTTTAAGTGTGCAAAGACTTGGTAATTCATTATAGTTTGGTAAATGAATTAAAAAAAAAGTATGTTTATTATTGTTTAATTTTTAATGGTTAGTTTAGAGGAAGTGACACTATATGACACTGAAAAGACTTTTAAAAATATATATATTTAGTTTAGAGATAGTTATGAAAAAAATTAGATAGAGGACAAGTATCATAGGGAGACCAACGTCCTAATAATTAGTTTTGGTATAAACCAGAGTGTTGGAATAACTTCAGAATAACCCAAAGATGACTGTAATAATCAATTTTGGTATAAACAAGAGTGTTGGGATAACATTTGAATAACCAAAAGATGACAGTAATAACCAGTACTGGGGCAAACCAAACTAAAATAACAAGAGTTAGTTTTTCAAAAGACTTTTTAATTACATTTCCCTTCATAATATGTTTGAGTAAATTATTTGTATGTACATTATGCTTGATTTTACATTGGGAAACAAACTCATCCAATCATAAACCTTAATATTAGAAAAAAAATATTAAATTATATTTTATTTATAATATAAAAAATCATATAACATTATTTTTCAAAAAGTGAAAATTTAGGTGTGAAATGTTGCATAAAATTGGAATACCTAAAAATTTGAAGTAAATTGACATCATAGTTAAATCTGTAATTTATATGACATAGATTTATCAAATTAAAAAAACAATAGTCTTTTTTCACATAGAGGACCTATACAATCTAGTATATGACAGTGATGTTTGTCCACAACCCAATATATGAGAGTGATGTTGAGTCTAGGGGCTTTCTACAATCTAGTATATGAGAGTGATATTGCATCTAGAGGCACTCGAAAATAGAGTATATGAAAGTGATGTTGTAACTTAACCTCACATTAAAAAAACTAATATATGAGAGTGATGCTTGGTAGATCAAGCGTTATGGATCTAGGCTCTTATATATAAAAAAATTAAGAAAATTAATATGATAGTAAATAATATTTTTGGGCGAGTTAAATTTTTTTAAAGCAAAAAAAAAATTATTTCTAAAATATAAATCATGTAAATTGATATGATAATTAAAATTCTTGTGTGTAGTGTAAGGTAAGATATATTCGAGTAAAAATTAATAAGTATCTCATATGTATAAACTATGTAACTTAAAAACATTTTTGTTTAAGGTAAAATCAAATATTTAATGATAATAATATTTTAAATAGGAAATAATGATTCAATAAATTGCATAAATAGATATTATCGTTAAAATGTGCTTGTGTGTATAAATTTTATCAAATTAAAAAAGATATAAGTATTTAAGATATATACAAATTTAAGATCATTATTAGAAATATAAGTTCATATTTTATTTGAATTCAAACTATTCAAATTTGTAAATTATAATCTATTATAAAAAATAGAAAAAATGTAATACTTCTAATTGTGTAAATAATTGTGATTTACTTTCTTTTCTTATATTGCACAAAGATTTGGTAATTCATTATAGTTTGGTAAATGAACTAGGAAAAAAATGTTTATTATTGTTTCATTTTTAATTGTTACTTTAAAGGAAGTTACATTTAGTTTCTACGGAGTTATGAAAAAATCAGATAGAGGAAAAATATCCTAAGAAGACCAACCTCATAATAACCAAAATATGATTATAATAATAATTTTTTTATAAACTAGAGTGTTGAAATAACCTCCACATGATTGTAATAATAACTTTTTGTATAAACTAGAGTGTTGGAATAACCTCCACTAAAAGATGAGAGTAATAACTAGTACTCGCATAAACCTAAATATAGGAATTTCAAAATGTGTTAAAAGAATTGTAACTAAGATAACGAGGGTTCGTTATCCCTCCCAGAGAAAAGTAAAGATTATAGTAATAACTAGTACAAACCAAAATATGGGCATTTCAAATTATGTTAAAAGAATTGTAATTAAGATAAGGAGGATTAGTTTTCCTATGGTGGTCGAGTTACTCCCGAAGAAAACAGTCCCTCTGCATGTTACTAAGGCTCTTAAATATGTAGTTAAAAATTAAGAACAAACATGCAAAATAAAAATTCAAAGGAAATGCAGGGAGAATTGTAATAACCAAAATATAGGAATTTCAAATTATGTTGAGGCCCTTAAATATGCAGTTAAAAATTAAGAACAAATATGCAAAATAATAATTCAAAAGAAATGTAGGGAGAATTGTAATAACCAGAATATAGGAATTTCAAATTATGTTAAAATAATTGTAATTAAGATAACGTGGATTAGTTATTTTCATGTGGTGGGTATTATTTCTGTAAAGTGGGAAAGGCTCAAACTATGTTAACAAACAATAGTTCACTTCAAAATATAGAAAGGAACAAAATAAGAATGTTTGAGGCAATTGTGAATACACATACACCAAAATATTAAACAAACAAGGTTCTGTGTAATTTCAGGGAAAATGACCCATTACTACCATCACAAATAATTACATAGGAAAGGAATCCCACGAATGGCCGAGACAGAGGACCGTCAATTCCACGGAAAAACATTAAAATTTAAAAAGAGTGTGCAACTATTAAAAGTCATATATAAATTAATTAATTATGAAAAAAATAAACCTAGAGGTGTATGCATGAACACACAATGATCCTCTTAATCAAAGTTCAGGATTCTAGTCCATATAATTCTTAAAAAAAAACATATCATTTTTACAAGTGGAACAAAAGAACACTTTGGTGAACTTGACTTTTGATTAAACTTAAAACTCATATAGTACTTTAATAAAATGTATACATATTTATATTACAATTCTGAAGTCGTGCTACATCTAATTAACCTAGTAGTCGTTATGGTAGTGTTCATAAATAGAAACTCGAGAGGGTTTTCCATATACATTTACAATTCAACTAGAACCTACATAGACCCCTCTTAGAACATGGTAATAAACTTCTCGTGCTACTACCCAAAACTACAAATAGAGAACCATCAAACCATGGAGGCCGAGCCTCTAACATAGAATAAAGAGTGGTTCAAAAATGAATTTAGCAGGCGGATGGAGCCAACCATCTGTACATGAGCATAAAATATGAAAATCGTTCCTCACCTACAACTAACATATGGGTTTATTAAAAAGGGGATCTTAGACCATTCAATTAAACTCTCAAACAAAAATAAAATGACTAATTAGTACGTGTGGAGGAAAAGAGAGTAAATGTGCTTGAAGGATTAAACCCTAATACCCTACAAAGTAGTGAAAACAAGAAGATATCATTAAACACATGCGTGAACAGTAAATAAAAATATAGCTAACAAAAGAGAAAAAATAGGATTCTTAATAGTGTAGGAGACAGAGCTCATTGCATTACCAAGTTATTGTTACTGAGAGCAAGCATGAAAGCTACAGAAGGACCAAAAAAATTTCCAACGACACATCTTCACAAGACTAAATATATATGACCAAGGAAAAGGAAACATTCTTACCATTTCGAAGAAAACTCACTAAGAGAGACCCTAGAGTGATGTTGCAGAGCGTAACTGGAGGAGAGGCAGTGGAACAATGTGGTCACAGAGCTCGGGGGAAGGAAAATCACTCTTAACCATCTTGGAGGCACCTGAATCGTTTGATCGAAACCCTAGTATCATATGGACTAGTTCAAGACAAATGTAAATTAGCACAAAAATCACAAGAATATGGTCGGACATAATTCTAGAAAGGTCTACTAGATCCATGAGTTATGTACACTCTATTTTACCATAGAATTATTAAGAAAAGCACCATAAGTACCATGAACATTTAAATCATAAACCTTATGTTGAATTGTAATAAGCTTTTTTGGTCGACATGCGAGAAAATTTATAAATAAATCACATCAATGTTATACTCCAAGGTTTTAAAAAGGGAAAATAAATTTAGGTTAGTGTGTTGGTCCAAGAGCTACATTTAACTTGTAAATACATTATATTTATGTTATTATGTTGTTGGAACTATTATATATTTTACTTCCTGTGGTAATTTAGTTTTTTTTATAACTATTTTCGGGATAGATGTTACAAGTGGTATTAGAGCCAGGTTGCAATATTGTGGCTGTTGGGCACCGAATTTGTATACTTTCTTCTCTCATTTTTACCCTACCTTTCTATCTCTTTGTGCCATTATTTATCTTAAAAGCATGAGGTAAAACCCTTCTTCCTATATTTTATGGGATATTTGATTAATGATGTACTTTCGATGGAGTTTTTACCCTTTTACATATTAACTCCTATATTTCTTTAGATTTGGCTACAAAAGGCGCGTCATGGCCACAAGACATGGCACAACCCATCATTTTCCAGCACCTCCCTTATTTGTCGCTACAACGTAATGGCCATGGATGTATCAACATTATCTTTGGATTTCTTATGGTTTCTTGTTGGGCAATCCGGTTGCCGTTGTAACAATATTTATTTTTGTAACAATGGAGTTGTTGGGAGAAATTGGGGATCTCAGGACTATGGTATAAAGAAGCCTACGGGATGCGAATCGAGAGACCCTTAAAAATATACATATCTTGTAATTAATCTTTCTATTATTAATTGAATATAGAATAGCTCGATGTTCCTCCTGTAATCTTTCAGTTTCCGCAGCCCTGATCTAAGAGTTGGGCCCACTCTTGTGATTAGGTGCTGCGTTCTTGTTTCTTTTCTTGCAGTACTTTGTTTTGTGTGATTCTTTAATTGTTGTTATAGTTGAGTTAATTGATGTGGATGCTTTTTATTTCTGCAGTTCATTGATTTATGTTACAATGGTATTTGTGTTATAGATTAAACTTGTGATTCACACCATACGATGTGTTTGTATTTGCATATACTTTGTCGTTAGTATTGAAATAACTAACGCCCTGAGGTTGATAGTTCATGTGGAAAAAGGATTGAATCTTCTTCATATTCGGACACCAACATTTTGGCACCATTGCCGGGGAAGGCTAACAGGTGCAAGAACATGATCTGCAATATATCTCAGACTCGATCTCTCGTCTTGAGGTGGGAATCTATTGCCCAGCTTCAAGTCCTAAGAGTGAGTGCCTTATATTCACTTTTTGCTTTCTTTCTTTCATGTTTCTTGTATCATTTTGTTTTCCATAAAAATTAAACCCTCGTCTTGGGGAAGGTGTTTTGTAAAACCTTTGCCTAAGTCGTGGGCATAGTCCAACTTTTCTTTCCTGTTTTTTTTTCATTCCCTATTTTTATTTCTAGGGGGCAATTTATCGTCCTAGGGAGGGTATGTTATTACTCTGCTCCAGGTCCTAAACTCTGATATCTTTTCTTTTTTTATTTTGTTTTATTTTGTGTGAATCTCTTCTCTCATCCCAGGGAGGAAGTTATATGTCCTGCTTTGGGTCCTTAGCTATTGATTAATTTTTCTTTAATGAACCCTCTCCACAATTTGTATGAACAAATATCCGAATAAGAGGGGTAGAGGAAGACCCCCAAAGAAAGGGAATGATTTAGGAAGGAAGACGTATATTCAAGAAATTATTGAAAAATCTAGATCTGAGGCATCATCCTGTGCTACTGCTAGGGTTAGGGTTCAGACAAAATACGAAGGGCAGTCTATGGAACAACCAGTGCCATCCACGGTACCAGAAGATGTTCTTTCTATAGCAGAATACTTAATAAACAGGGTACCAGTGGAAGAGAAATCCTTATCAACAACAGAAGGGGAAGAAGTGGCAAGTAAGGGACCAGAAGGAGCAACTCTAACTAGGAAGAAGAACCTTAAAAAGGGTTTTTGTCCCCAAGAGACCAAGGCAGCGTTGTGAAAATTTTCGTTGCTGAGTTAAGAGACTCTGATCGGATAAAGGAATTTTTGAAGGACTTAGAGTCACCAAGGGACTAGGGGATTGCAGTGCGACCACCATCGATTGAATCACAACAGACACCGGCTGCGAAACTAATCGAAATTCCAAGTGAGTATTGGAAAATATTTATGGCACATGTAAGTTCCTCCATTGATTTTCCTATAGGAAACATTATAAGTGATGCACTTGTTATCACCATAGTAATTCTTAGGTTGTGGGATGAGGATTTTTGTAGTTAAGAAAACCAGGGGTAGCCAGGAACCTCTTTTAGAATTTAGGATCTAGCCTTCCTGAGTTCTGGAGAGGGATCTCTCCTTAAGATTTAGCTTTGTTTTGTAATGGATTTTAGGCTAGTTATGAGTGGAAAATTTAGTTTGATTCTTTGAATGTTGGTAGGAATAAAGGACTACAAGGGAAACCATAGAAAGATCTACCTAAATATTGGGAAATGGAGTCAAATTTATAGCAAACAAGACTAGAAAACTAAGGTCAAAAGAAAAAATATACTAAGGGCAAGATAGATGATCTTCAGAGGGTTTATAAAGGCTATTTTGATGAAGTGGTATGATCTGGACTAAGGGCAATTAAGAATCCTTAGATCACAGAAAAGGAAGAGGGAAATTGAGGTGAAACGAGACTAAAGAGCAATTAAGAATTCTAAAGTCTAAAAATTAGCAGAAAACATAAACATGAAAACTAGTAAGAACATAGAGCTTTTTACATTGATTTTGTAATACCTTTCCTAGTTATTCATTTAAGATAGAAATAAACACAAGATGGATGAATGAAACTTAAAGAGATACACAATGAAAAATTTAAAATACTGTACTCATCTGGTCATCAAATGAATCCTTAGCTATGATGTCTATTTTCTTCAGTTTCCAGCCTGCTGCTTCAACTTAACTCACATAAAATCCCAATGTTTTCAACAAAAAAGTCTATAGTAGTCTTGATAATTTTATTCCATAATGAATACTTCGAAAGATCAAGTATTTATACAATTGAATTACTTACAAAATATCTCAAAGTTTGAGATAATGTTTAAAGAAAAAATAGGAAATATAACACAGGAAGAGGGATAGCAGCAAAACAGTTTGCAAGCTGTCCTCTTTTACAAGAAAAAATAGAACTGTCTATCCTAATCAAATAGATTTTATGATTAGCTGGGAGCATTGCTAGAAATTGATGCATCATCTCATGGAAGATGGCTTGTAGAACACTCCTTCTTTTCACTTTCAATCCTGTACTCTTTATCTCTTCTTTTCATTGTTTCACTGCTGTGATTGAAAAATAACCAGTAGTAACAATTTGCTTTTACTGATACACTTTGACAACTGATTTTTTCACCATAAATTAATAGTAAAATATGACTTTGGCATTTTAGTCCCCCAGACTTGGGATTTACGAGTTTCTTAGTCATTTTTTGTTGAACAGAGCAAGTTTAAACAATTTGCTGAGTTCTCTTTTTTGAAATAAGGGGTATTTGAAGCACTTTTTTGGCAAAAGTTGAACTCTGAGTAGGTTTCTGGATGATAAAAGAGTTTTATATGCATAGAGGATGGTTTTGATCAAGTTCAGTAGTGAAAATGATCTTGGAATGGCTAAAACCTTATAAAATGAAAAGGATGGATTCTGGAGAAAATTTAACAGGGTTTCCCCTGTATTTTGGAGGTTTTTGGTATTCCTAAGAAGGGAAATTCGGCTTTATTTTGTGGTAAATAGTAGTTTAATTAGCTTAATTTCCTTTGAAACTGAAAGATTTTACAGGTCGGAATGGCGAAAAAAATACCTGTAAAAGGTATGATTTGCAGTCGTGAGGAATTGCTGGTGTGCAACTGTCTTTAGTTATATCGAATTTGGCTGGCAGAGGTCATGGAGATTCTTGGGAACAACTTTCAGAGTAAAAACAATACTGAAAAGTCAAACTGGTTCATAATGGCTCAAAAATGGCGTCTGGAGCTTTTGTGGAGGTTTATCAGTGTTTTGTATGGTAAATACGTAAAACGCTTATGAAAATAATAAAAAACCAAGGTATAAAACCTTAAATCATATTACATTCAATCACATTAATTGCAAGAAAGGCGAGAGCGGTTTTGGATTTAGCTTGGGTGGTTTTCGCGTGGCTCCAAGGTCGTAAGCGGAAATTCACTTTTTGCACATGATCCAATCATATTAAGACACCTCGGCAAGCGGCAGTTAGGGAAAACAACTCATATCGCGTAATTTTTAGAAAACTTTGAACGATCACTTTAATCACGTGATATTAGATATGGATCGTTGGATCGCGATGGAGGAAGCGAATGGTCAATATTAAATGAAAAGATGCAGGGAAAGTATAGTGGGACCAGGGCATTGATTATAGGCCGTAGATCTGGTAGGTGAAAGATCAATGGTGGTTGCTTAATGCGATGGGCTGTGGTGGGGACGGGGACTGGAGCTGTCGAGTTAACTATGAATCGTTGGATGGTGAAGGGATGATCTGACGACTCTTATGTTACGCGATAGGATGTGAAGGGGTTTGAGGATAAGAATATCGCGTCCGTTGAGAACCGTGGGATCAATGAGAGGATGAAGATCGAAGGGTCAAGATTGAATCCGATGGTTGAGGGATTTATGGAGGTTTTATATATAAAACAGACTTTATACATAAATCAAATGGAAGGGCAGGGTATCAAAGGCTTTTAACCAAGGTTAATATTGTGGTATGGGATATGTATCTGGAAATTTGCAAAGGGTTATAGTTTAACCTTAGGTTAAGGGAGTCAGGGAAGGTAAAATAAACAAGGGAATGGGTTTTATTTGAAGTTTAGTTTAAATTAAACTTTGTGTTTTAATATATATATATATTTTTAAACACATATTTGAACATGTTTAAAGGTTTTTTGAATATTTTTATTATACAGTTAATTAAATCAAGATGATTTAACTACGATAGGGGCAGGATATTTACATAAGGTTATTTTTAGCCAGAGGGGGTATAACGTGGGTTTTTATTTAAACATGTGGGGATAAATAACTTTGGCTAAAGTTATAATAAATGGGTTTTTGGGGCTATTTAATAAAAGGGAAGTATATAATATAGGAAAAGGTTATTCTATAAGGAGTTATTAGATAAGTTAAGTGTTAATATGACAAAGGGACAATGTATACTCAAAACACATCAACATAACTAAGAAAAGTGAAGTTTAAAGGTAGATTTGCACTATAATAACTTCATCACTTCAATCTTAGGATAAAATGTGATTTTGAGGGTTTAATGCTTTCATGTGATGTGGGAAGTCAATCAAATGGGAATTAGAGTATATTTAAGTAAAAATGAGGTTTTTACTTAGGATTATTCAGGGAAATAAATGCATGAATGGAATAATGATCTGATTTCAGGGATTAGTATAGACATTTAACACTTTCAACTAGTCAGCCATAGAGCCTTGGGTCCGGTCCCAACAGAAGTCAAGGAAATGCCTTGAGCCTTTCTGACTAATAGTTTAGAATGATAAATGGCTATGGGGATGGGAAGTTAGTTATTTGCATCCCTAGTGAATAATATTTACAATAATGCTTCTCACTTTCTTCTACCTACCCAATTTTAACTGCTATCATTTTTTCTTCCATTTTGATTAGGTGCATTTGAGCTACCAACCTTTACAACATTTATTCTTTTTGAGAGCAATAAAACTATCTAATTCTACACTTATTTCATCCAAGAATCCAGATTAAACTATTGGATTCACTTATTCTCTACTTAACTACTGAATTGTCATGATTAAACTGTATGACAATTCTTTATTCTCTATCTACAATAAGTGAAATTGAAACATGACAAGTCAAGATTAAACTATTTAACTCATCATGGATTATGGAATTTATTGACACTATGCCATAATCAACTACAAAAGGTAAAATTAGTGGCATTTAGACTTGCACACTTTCATGTTTTATTCATCTTTTTTCTTTTGGGGTATATTATTTTTTCTAAGTCCTTTGATTGTTCTTTTAGGACTTTTTACCCTCTTTTTTATTTTTATTTTTATTTTTTACAAAATATGGGAATACAACTTGCAGAAGGCAAAGTATGTACATATATACAAGACTACCATCAATCAATTCAAAATTATGAATCCTATATTTATAGGTTGCTAACATCAGCTTCACTTGGGGATGGCATTTCCTGGTGAAATGTCAAGAACTCTGAGATCAGTAGCCTTCATCTTTGACCTATGATGATTTTAGTAAGTGTCTTCTGTCTTTTGCAAACTGAAATTTGATCTGAAACTAAAACAACATACAACAATTTTCAAACCAACTTATAGATCTTAAACATCTTTAGGACCTCATCCTTGGCTTTAAATCTTAATGAAAAAATAGCTAAAAATTAAAAACTAAAAAGAATGCTCAAAATTCTGAGCTTATTGGCACTCATATACCTACTCTAATGTACTAAAAATGTTATTGAATCAGGTAATACAAAAATTCCAATAAAGCCAATCAAGTAGTTGTAAAAATAAATGGATAACTTGATTGCTTGTGATCAAAATTGGAAGTATATTATGATCATGTTCCTTTATAATAAATGATATGATGTGTAAAGGCCACTTTTGATGTATTTGATCCTTATAGAGAAAACATGTTTGTAGATTTGAGCTAAAAAGATTCTCCATATAATCTGATATAGGATCAATAAAAGCATGATGTATGTTATTTACTTCTAGGCCTTCAATGACTAATTTTTCAGTTGAATTATAAATATTAGACCATGAAACTATTTTTTCAGTCCTGTGTTTGGAAGAATAATCATCTTCAATATGCAAGTCAATAGGTATTACAATTTCTTCTTGCTTTGGAGAAGGAATATTTTCAAAGAATTCTTTAGGATTTCGGAAAATGTATGAGTGAATTTGAGAATGAAAAAGTTTGATTTCAGTTTCATAATTTTCAGAAATTATATCAAGAAGCCATTTTTAACTTGATGAAAACATTTTCTTGATTTAAAAATAAGAAAAAGAACTTTTAGAAAATCCTCATCAAATTGAAAATCTAATATCTCGTCCTTCAAACTAGCTAGTGTTTGTTCTGTGAAGTTATCTTGAATTTGAAGAACATAATTATCATCATACTGATCATATATAGGAAAATCTTCAGAAGAAGGGATGTCATCAATTATAAACATTGGACCAGCAGGTTTCTCTTCCAACAATCCTAATATATCTTGATTAGATTG
Source organism: Pinus albicaulis (assembly GCA_034641835.2). Taxonomy (NCBI): domain Eukaryota; kingdom Viridiplantae; phylum Streptophyta; class Pinopsida; order Pinales; family Pinaceae; genus Pinus; species Pinus albicaulis. Next base: position 1,386,769,581 of record CM076581.1, read on the forward strand.
GTTGCATTCTATTTGAAAGTCATTATTTTGCTCAATCAGAGTGCTATCAAGAAATAGGCCTTTTTGGGAAGGTAGAATAACATGAGCATCAACCTGTTCTTCTATCTCTTCATGGATAAAAACATTAGTACATTCATCAACCTTAGAATAATTAGAAAAAATTTCTTCATTATGTAAATATTTTAAGGATGGTTGCATTTTTAGAAGCAAATTGATTTCTTCTTCGGTGAGGGGGGGTGGGAATCTTTGAATTCTTAGATTGAAAGGAAAATTGTTTTTTCTCTTATCTAAAAATTGATCATGAGGTTGAATATTTTCTTTAACTCGATTCAAAACATTAAATGAAACATCATTTGTTAATACAGAGGGGCTTTGTGGATCTTGATTCATCTCGTGATCTATTTCATCTTTGTTTAACTCCTCTGGATTATTCTGACATTTAACTTGAGAATGAAAGTTCTAGACTTCTTCTAATAAATCTTCAGGATGCCAATTTTCAAAATCTTCATCAATATTTTTAAGGTAATGTATGAGATCTTCAGCTTGATCACAACAATTTTCAGCTAATGATAAAGATGGAAAATTTTCTTTGTAATGCTCATAAAATACCTTGTGAAAATCCTTTAAAGAAAATAAACTAGCAGGTTTGAGAGCTTCGTACCATTCCCTTGCTTTTCCTTCAAAGGTTTCCATGAATATCTTCATGAGGCAATCCTCATGCCAATCACCCTTCAATCTCGATGAGTGTATATGAAATTTAATGAGATGTAATAAAGGATCATCAATATTCTCATCTTGAAACCTGGGCAAATTGTTACCCCAATTTACCTTTGGTAGCTTGTCTGAAAATCCAGGTATGTGATCTCTGCTCATGGGAGCATATCTTCATTTTATTCTTGGATCATCTTGAAAATAAGCCATAATGAAAGGCCACTGTATCTGTACAACCAAGTTAGATCCTTATATAAAATACAATACATATTGAAAAACTTTCTTAACGAGAAAGAACATAATGTCTTGGATTAAGAACCAAGTTGAAAGCCTGATCTTTCCATATTGCTCTTCCAGGTTCATTCCTCCAGTGGAGTATTTATTGTGAAATTAGTGTGGAGCTGCCAGGTGGATGATTTTAAGCTTTGTGTGTCTGATCACTGTCCACCATCATAGATCAAATCTGAACTTGTAAAATATTTTTGAAGAAAAGTTTAGTTTCCTTAGTAGAGTTGTCATTATATTACCCACAACCTTTAAACTTACTCTTAAAGTAAAAAATATATGTTTTAAAAATCTCCCTCTAAGATTAAACTTAAAACTGGAGAGTGGTTAGTTCCCCAATGGAGTCGCCAGTATGTTATCACCCTAGTAATTCTTAGGTTGTGGGATGAGGATTTTTGTAGTTAAGAAAAATAGGGGTAACCAAGAACCTCTTTTAGAATTCAGGATCTAGCCTTCTTGAGTTCTGGAGAGGGATCTCTCCTTAAGATTTAGCTTTGTTTTGTAATGGATTTTAGGCTAGCTATGAGTGGAAAATTTAGTTTGATTTTTGAATGTTGGTAGGAATAAAGAACTACAAAGGAAACCATAGAAAGATCTACCTAACCATTGGAAAATAGAGTCAAATTTATAGCAAACAATACTAGAAAACTAAGGTCAAAAGAACAAATATACTAAGGGCAAGATAGATGATCTTCAGAGGGTTTATAAAGGCTATTTTGATGAAGTGGTATGATCTGGACTAAGGGAAATTAAGAATCCTTAGATCACAGAAAAGGAAGAAGGAAATTGAGGTCAAACAAGACTAAAGAGAAATTAAGAATTCTAAAGTCTGGAAATCAGAAAAAAACATAAACATGAGAACTAGTAAGAACAGAGAGCTATTTACATTGATTCTGTAATACCTTTCCTAGTTATTCATTTAAGATAGAAATAAACACAAGATGTATGAATGAAACTTAAAGAGATACACAATGAAAACTTCAAAACACTGTACTCGTATGGTCATCACATGAATCCTTCGCTATGATGTCTATTTGCTTCAGTTTCCAGCCTGTTGCTTCAACTTAACTCACATAAAATCCCAATATTTTCAACAAAAAAGTCTATAGTAGTCTTGATCATTTTATTCCACACTGAATACTACAAAAGATGAAGTATTTATACAATTTAATTACTTACAAAATATCTCAAAGTTTGAGATAATGTTTAAAGAAAAAATAAGAAATATAACACAGGAAGAGGGACAGCGGCAAAATAGTTTGCAAGCTGTCCTCTTTTACAAGAAAAAATAGAACTGTCTATCCTAATCAAATAGATTTTATGATTAACTGGGAGAATTGCTGGCAATTGATGCATTATGTCATGGAAGATGGCTTGTAGAACACTCCTTCTTTTCACTTTCAATCCTGATACTCTTTATCTCTTCTTTTCACTGTTTCACTACTGTAAGTAAAAAATAACCAGCAGTAACAATTTGCTTTTACTAATACACTTTGACAACTGATTTTTTCACCATAAAATAACAGTAAAATATGACTTTGGGATTTTAGTCCCCTGGACTTGGGGTTTACTTGTTTCTTAGTCATTTTTTGTTGAACAGAGAAAATTTAAACAATTTGTTGAGTTCTGTTTTTTGAAACAAGGGGTATTTGAAGGACTTTTTGGGAAAAAGTTGAACTCTGAGTAGGTTTCTGGATGATAAAATATTTTTAGATGCACAAAGGATGGTTTTGATCAAGTTCAGTAGTGAAAATGATCTGGAAATGGCTAAAACCTACTAAAATGAAAAGGATGGATTCTGGAGAAAATTTAACAGGGTTTCCCCTGTATTTTGGAGGTTTTTGGTATTCCTCAGAAGGGAAATTTGGCTTTCTTTTGTGGTAAATAGCAGTTTAATTAGCTTAATTCCCTTTGAAACTGAAAGATTTTACAGATCGTAATGGCGAAAAAATACCTGTAAAAGGTATGATTTGCAGTTGTGAGGAATTGTTGGTTTACAACAGTCTTCAGTTATATCGAATTTGGCTGGTAGAGGTCGTGGAGATTCTTGGGAACAACTTTCAAAGTAAAAAAAAGTACCGAGAATTAAAACTGGTTCATAATGGCTCAAAAATGGCGTCGGGAGCTTTTGTGGAGGTTTCTTAGTGTTTTGTATGGAAAATACATAAAATGTTATGAAAATAATAAAAAACCAAGCCATAAAACCTTAAGTCATATTACATTCAATCACATTAATTGCAAGAAAGGTGGGAGTGGTTTTGGATTTAGCTTGGGTGATTTTTGCGTGGCTCCAAGGTGGTAAGCGGAAATTCACTTTTTGCATGCGATCCAATCATATTAAGACATGTCAGCAAGGGGCGGTTTGGGAAAACAACTTATATCGCGTAATTTTTAGAAAACTTTGAACGATCACTTTAATTGCACAATATTAGATATGGATCGTTGGATAGCGATGGAGGAAGCGAACGGTCAAGGTTAAATGAAAAGATGCGGGGAAAGTATAGTGGAACCAGGGAATTGATTATAGGTCATAGATATGGCGGGTGAAATATCAACGGTGGTCGCTTAATGCGATGGGTTGTGGTGGGGATGGGGATTGGAGCTGTTGGGTTAACTATGAATCGTTGGATGGTGAAGGGATGATCTGACGGCTCTTACATTACGTGATAGGATGTGAAGGGGTCTGACGATAAGAATATCGCATCTGTTGAGAACCATGGGATCAATGAGAGGATGAAGATCGGAGGGTCAGGATTGAATCCAATGGCTAAGGGATTTATGGAGGTTTTATATATAAAATAGACTTTATACATAAATCAAATGGAAGTACGGGGTATCAAAGGCTTTTAACCAAAGTTAATATTGCAGTATGGGATATGTATCAGGGAATTTGCAAATGGTTATAGTTTAACCTTAGGTTAAGGGAGTCAGGGAAGGGAAAATAAACAAGGGAATGGGTTTTATTCGAAGTTTAGTTTAAATTAAACTTCGGGTTTTAATATTTTTTGTTTTAAACACATATTTGAACATTTTTAAAGGTTTTTTGAATATTTTTATTATACAGTTAATTAAATCAAGATGATTTAACAACCATAGGGGGCGGGATATTTATATAAGGTTATTTTTAGCCAAAGGGGGTATAATGTGGGTTTTTATTTAAACATGTGGGGGTAAATAACTTTGGCTAAAGTTATAATAAATGGGTTTCTAGGGCTATTTAATAAAAGGGAATTATGTAATATAGGAAAAGGTTATTCTATAAGGAGTTATTAGATAACTTAAGTGTTAAGATGAAAAAGGGACAATATATACTCAAAACACATCAACATAACTAAGAAAAGTGAAGTTTAAAGGTAGATTTGCATTATAATAACTTCATCACTTCAATCTTAGGATAAAATGTGATTTTGAGGGTTTAATGCTTTCGTGTGATGTGGGAAGTCAATCAAATGGGAATTAGAGTATATTTAAGTAAAAATGAGGTTTTTACTTAGGATTATTCAGGGAAATGAATGCATGAATGGAATAATGATGTGATTTCATGGATTAATATAGACATTTAACACTTTCAACTAATCAGCCATAGAGCCTTGGGTCCGGGCCCAACAGAAGTCAGGGAAATGCCTTGAGCCTTTCTGACTGATAGTTTAGAATGATAAATGGCTATGGGGAAGGGAAGTTAGTTATTTTCAGCCCTGGTGAATAATATTTACAATAATGCTTCTCACTTTCTTCTACCTACCCAATTTTAACTACTATCATTTTTTCTTCCATTTTGATTAGGTGTATTTGAGCTAGCAACCTTTACAACATTTATTCTTTTTTAAATCAATGAAACTATCTAATTCTACACTTATTTCATCCAAGAATCTAGATTAAATTGTTGGATTCACTTATTCTCTACCTAACTACTGAATTGTCATGATTAAACTATATGACAATTCTTTATTCTCTATCTACAACAAGTGAAATTGAAACAAGACAAGTCAAGATTAAACTGTTTAACTCATCATCAATTATGGCATTTATTGACACTTTGCCATAATCAACTACAAAAGGTAGAAGTAGTGGCATTTAGACTTGCACAGTTTCATGTTTTATTCATCTTTTTTCTTTTGGGGTATATTATTTTTTCTAAGTCCTTTGATTGTTCTTTTAGGACTTTTTACCCTCTTTTTTATTTTTTTGATTTTTTTATTTTTACAAAATATGGGAATACAACTTGCAAATTAACATCAGTCAAGTCAGAATTATGAATCCTATATTTATAGGTTGCTAACAGCACCAATGAGACCCATACCTTTGACAGCCTTGCCTAGTTTTCATGGGCTCTCTACGAAAGACCTTGATATGTTCCTCTTTGAATTTGATATTGTTTGTCGAGGATACGACTATATGACTGATGCTCAGAAATTGAAAATATTCCCTACTACCCTAAAAGGGACAACCCTGAGATGGTTTGTGGGTTTAGGGGAAGCACGATTACTTCATGGGAAGAAATGAAGAAAGCCTTCTGTGAAAAATACCAAGATTATTGTAAATATCGTGACATCAAGGAGGAAATATTTAAATTTGCACAGAAGGAAGATGAAAATATGGAAGACTGTGTAGAACAATTTAAATACATACTGCAGAGATCTGGAAATAGTGACTTGGATAAGACATTCTAAAGATCCTTCTTCTCAGAGAACTCAGGGAAGACTCTTTGCAACTCCTGAATATAGTGGGTAAATGAGATATTTCAAATAAAACTTTGAAACTATCTGTGATTACTGCATTAAATGTTCAAGGGGGGCTGCAAGAAGTGGATAGGGTATTCGGTCATTAAAGACCTTTGGTGGAGGGGTCACAAAAGTAGAGATTGGTAATCTGTTAGATAAACTAAGGACCGATATCCTGAGTATGCTATCAGCCCAGATGGGCACTCTATAGGAAAAACAGAAGCAGATGGAGCTGGAAAAAACCATGGCCATATTCTGCCCTCAGTGTAGGAAGAAACACCCTTTGAAGGAATGCTTGCTGAACACAGTGGGAGCTTGTGCAATCTTCGAACAAACTCATGTGACTAGTCCATGTCCTTCCTTGCTCGGGCTGAAAGTGGTTTTCCAAGGAGCAAGCAAGGAAAGTACAGTGGACCAACTATATTTCATGGGGCAGAAGAAGCCATGCAACCTCGACCACCGACGGTGAATCCAGGTATGTTTCAGGACCCATCTCAGTATTTTGATAATTTTAGTATGGGTCCCCAATCTGCACCATTTTCAGCCATGTGGCCTCAATACCAGTATCCCTCTTGGCAGCAATGGGTTCCTCAAGCCAGTCTGAATCCTTCATGGAATCAGACTTGGCACGAATCCCCTCCCACTAGACAGTTTCCTTAGCCTATGCCTCAACAATAACTTCAGTTTCCTTCCAATGTGCCCCCAGGAAACCCAACCATTAGACCTTAGCTTCCTCTCTAGCCCAACCCAAATCCAAATAATAAAGGGGTTCAACAAATGGATACGCTGAACCTTCCATCCTACAACATTTCTACCACCAGGCTCAATGAGATAAATCTACGGTCTGGATGGGTAGTAAATGCACCTACTTCACCCATTATCACAGAACAACTTGACGGTGAAGATACAAAATTAGAACAAAGAACAATGAGGGAGAATGCAGATAAAAACATAATAAACCAGACACATCCCCAAGTTGTTCCTAATCAAGTTCATTTAACATTTCCCCCATATCCTGAAAGATTGACCTTGAGCAAACCAAACCCTAAAGTAGAATTTGATTTTCTATGGGAAGTATAGAATATTTTTCTTAAAATACCTCTTTTACAAGCTATGAAGGATGTACCTATTTATGCAAAAAATCTGAAAGAATACTGCTCAAAGAAACCAGGTAGAAAACCTAATGATCCATTAATTGTGCATATAATGGGCAGACTATCCAATATCATGTTAGGAAATATCATGCCTGTAAAATACAAAGATCCTGGAAACTCGATTCTATCAGTACAAATTAATGGGATTGAAATCCCACTGGTGGATTTGGGAGCTGCCTTTAACATTATCACTGCTAAAACAATGAACACATTAGGACTTGGAAACATTAAATCAACCCCTACTATCTTGGAACTTGCAGAGAGATCCACAATTAAACCAGTAGGGAAATTAGAGGATGTGATCATTTCAGTAGACTCATGGCATTACCCTGTGGACCTCCTTATATTGCAGACTCGATCTTTAGTAGGTGGTCACCCATTGATCCTAGGAAGGCATTGGTTGGAAACTGCAGATGCCTATATAGGATGCCGCTCTGGACATATGATCATATCAAATGAAATAGTTACGAAGGACCTCAATCTTTATTCTCCTGTGAAACCAAGCCCATTTTAAAAATCATTAACTAGTCAGAAACCTCTATTTGGATAAGAGCCTGAACCTGAAAATGAAGATGTTAGACCAGTTCTCACTATTCACCAGGCCCTTCAATTTAAAACACAGACTGAAGATGATGCCATTAACGCCTTCATTAATGATTCCAGTTCTATTCCAAATCAAACTCAATATATTCTAGAATATGTATGAGCTTTGAGACATGGGAAAACATTGAACCAAAAGATGACATATAAGACATTCCTATGACCCCATTCCATGATAGTACTCCAATCAAGATTGAACCAGGGAAAACACTTAATATCAACCTGAAACTGTCTGAATCCCAGACCAAACAAATTTTGGAAGTATTTCAAGAACATCAAGAAGCTTTTTCCTGGGATTATACCGACATGAAGGGTATCCCTGCTAGCCTATGAACTCATCATATTTACATTAAGGAAGATTTCTGCCTTGTAAGACAGCCTCAATGGAGGATGAATCCTGCTCTCAAAAATATTGTTAAAGAAGAATTACAAAATTTTTGGATGTAGGATTCATTTATCCCATCTCAGATAGCCAATGGGTATCCCCACTAGTTATCATTCCCAAAAATAATGGTAAATGGTAGATCTATGTAGATTACACGGAATTAAATAAGGCAACACAAAAATACCATTTTCCTTTGCCATTCATTGACCAAGTCCTGGACACCTTGGTTGGAAAGAAGTTCTTTTCCTTTCTAGACAGATTCGACAGATATAATCAGATCCAGATAGCCCCAGAAGACTAGGATAAGACAACTTTAACATGCCCATGGGGAACCTTTGCATATAGAGTCCTTCCATTTGGCTTGTGTAATGCTCCTGCTACCTTCCAGAGGGCAATCTTGGGAATTTTTTCTGATTTGGTCGATGATAGTGGCGAAATATATATGGATGATTTTACTCCATATGGGAATTCATTTGAGGAGGGATTGGAAAATTTGGAGAAGGTACTCAAAATATGCAAACAAACCCATGTATCATTGAGTACAGTCAAATTCCATGTGATGAGGGAAGAAGGAGTAGTATTGGGACATTTTCTCTCAGCCGCTGGAATTCAAGTTGATCAGGCTAAAGTAGAGGTAATATTACATTTTCTGGTACCCAAAACACCCACACAGGTACGTAACTTTATTGGTTGTGTGGGTTATTATAGGCGCTTTATAGAAAATCTTGCTAAAATATCACATCCATTATTTCAGTTGCTAACAAAAGATGCATAATTTTTGTGGACCAAAGATTGCAAGACAAATTTCACAAAAATTAAAGGGCTGGTGTGCATGAACCCAATCCTTTGAGGACCTGATTGGGCATTAGCATTTCACATACATACTAATGCTTCTCAGACAATAGTAGGGGTTGTTTTAGGACAACAAGTAGACAAAACACCGTAAAAAAATTATTATGTTAGCAAGAATCTAATTAATGCTGAACTAAATTATATGGTGACAGAAAAATAATTCTTAGCTGTCTTTATGCTATCAATAAGTTCTGGCACTACATCACCAAGTACTCTACTATTGTCCATACTGATCACGTAGCAATCAAGTATTTTATGAATAAACCAATTACTCCTGGCCGTATTACGAGATGGTTACTATTGCTTCAAGAATTTGATATTACGATAGTAGATAAGCCAAGAAAAGATAATGTAGTAGCTGATTTCCTATCTAGAATGGATAAAAATGATTAATGCACACTAATAGAAGACATTTTCCTTGATGAACATCTTTTTGCAGTCTCTACTAAACCTCTGTGGTATGCAGATATTGCTAACTATCTTGCTACATGGAAAGTGCCTCCTCATTTTTCATATAGGGAGCAACGAAAGATTATTCATCATAGTGCCCGATATTCTTGGATGGCAGGGTACCTTTTTCATACAGGAGCAGATAAGCAGATCCGGTGTTGTGTGTCTGAAGATGATATCTATGAAATATTGAAAGTTGCCCATGATGGCCCTTGTGGAGGGAATTTCACAGACAAAAGAATAGGCCATAAGGTGCTACAAATGGGATATTACTAGCCTTCCATTTTTCATGATGCTCAGAATTATGTCAGGAGGTGTGATAGTTGCTAACGTATGGGGTAGCCCGGTAAAGTGGATGAAATGCCTTTACAGGCATAGCTAGTTCTTGAGCCTTTCGAGAAATGGGCTATTGACTTTGTTGGACCCTTTAATCCACCCTCCCAATAGAAAGTCCACATCTTGGTCTGCATTGATTACGTCACTAAGTGGGTGGAAGCGAAAGTAGTTGCGAAAGCAATGGAGCAAGTAGTCTCAGATTTTCTATTTGAAGAAATTTTTGCTCGGTACGGTACTCCAAGAGAGGTTGTTTCAGATGGAAGAGCACAATTCACATCACACAAGATAGCAAAGCTTATGCAAAAATACGGGGTCAAGCACAAAGTGAAATCTCCATACCATCCTCAGGAGAATGGATAAGTGGAAAACACAAATAAGACATTAGAAAATATTTGGACAAAAACTGTGGCATACGATCATCGAGATTGGGCCCAAAAACTTCCAGAAGCTTTATGGGCATACATAACAACATAGCGAAATACAACCGAATTTTCACCATTCGAGTTGGTTTATGGGAAATCCCAGTTGTTTTCAATTGAATTTGAAATAAGCACACTTAGAACAGCTCTGGAAGTTGGTTTAGATCTATCAGATGCCCAAAAACACTGATTAGCTCACCTTAATGAACTTGATGAAATACATTCAATGGTTGTCCAGCCAAATACTGTTATTCAGCAGCAAAGAACTAAATGGCATGATAAGTTTATCAGAAACAAGGTGTTTCAAAGTGGAGATTGGACACTACTTTAGGACTCTCGTTTTAAGGATTTTAAGGGAAAGCTTTGCACTTGGTGGAATGGACCTTATGAGGTGAATGTTGTATTTGATAATGGACCAGTCAGGCTAGTCACAATTCACGATACACACACTTCCTTTATAGTCAATGGACATCGCTTGAGACTATACCACTGGCCAGCCTCTAAGGATGATTTCATTAAACAACTCTTTGAGAAATCTGGTTTGAGGGTTATCAGTGTAGAGAATCTTTCCTCTGCACCCTTGTTGTAAAATAATAATAATAATAATAATAATAATAATATTAATATTAATAATAATAATAATATTATTATTAATATTAATAATAATAAAGAATTTTGTTCTATTTTCTTGTCTTTTGCAGGAGCTACAACTAAGGAGTAAAAATCAAGAAATTTTCATGTTACTATTACTTGGTTGCTGCTACTCTGATGTTACCATTAGTAATCAGTATTTTTTACCTGTTATTGATGACTAGTTTACTTAGCTGAGTTTTCTAGAATCTGATCTCAAAACTGTCAATTTGTCATCTTGAAAACACCCCAAAAAACATTTTGTCCTCCTACCCCTTCCTGTCAGTCTATGATGAGAACAAACTCCAGTTTTCAAGTCCTATATTGTTTCAGCAAAGTATTCCTGTCTATAGCTGTCATATCTGTGATTATTTGCTATCATTTACCCTTGTTTCTCATGCCATTCACTATCCAAAGGTTAACAAAGTGTCTGCTACTCTATCCATGATCATATTGTCATATGACAATCTGATCATGCCTAAGAAAACACTCAGAAACTATCAAAATTGTCCCTAATTTAGATAGTGGTGTTTAGGGAGTTTTCCCTTGGCTAAGATATCTTAAGCCAAAAAGCATGTGCCTAGTACCAGTCAGCCTTAAATCTTTCCCTATTCTGCAAAGCAAGCATTTTTCTATCCATAGGTCGCACACCACTAAGAGGTCACTTTGTCTCATTTCAGAAGAAGTTCAACAAAGATCCAAATTAGGAAAAGAGAAGGTTTGTCACTGTCTAAATAAATATGCTTATATTAGGCATAATCTCCATGAAACAACAAAAGAGCTCTCTAAGGTTCCAAAGCATCTGTTTTTACATCTCTGCAGGGGTGTAACTGAATGATGATCAGTAGGCAAATAAGAGCAAAGGGGTAAGTTCAAACAGGTCCCTCTTGTTGAAGGGGTTTTGCCATCAATGAGGCAAATGAAATGAAATGAGTAAATAGCAGCGAATTTACATGTTATAAATCTAAAGGCTTCCTGAAGAGCAGAGATCATTCCTCATCAATGAAGAAAATGAAGTAAAAAGAGATGTTGATCAGCAGTGCTGCATAATCTTTCCGAAGGGCATCATCATGTAGGGCATAAGAAGACCACTACTTCTTATGTTACCTTGAACCTGGGTTTTGAAAAGTAATCAAAGGCAATTTCAATAAACCTCTGACAACATAGTCAAGGGAAAAGACAGTTCAATGATATCTAGTAGCAAACACTCTCCATATACAAATCACATTTCTTCTGGTTTTGTGTTCACAGTGATATTTTACAAAAGGATATATACATCTCAGAAAATGCCTCATAAAGCAAGAGGACATTAGTTTCAAGTGATTTTATCAAATATGAATGTCAAATTCCACTTTGTTTCCTATTGTCATTCTTCAAACAAACATACAGAGAAAGATAGAGTGATTGAAGTAGATGGAGATCTTGTGTTAAAGGTAACCTCCTTCAATAATAAGTAGAGAGTTCGAAAAAAATGATGAAACCTCCTACATATAAAAGTAGAGGGTTAGAAGACACATTGTTGTGACCTCCTTCACTAGTAAGCAGAGGGCCAAACATGTTTTTCAGAAACCTTAGTGGCTGCTTGGCACATTTTCCTCCAAAGGATGAACAGAAGATGCATAGTAGGGTTTGAAATTATGTTTGAGAAGGGTTTCTATTGGAAATACAGTTTGAGGAATAGTGATGAATCAAAAGGTGACATGATGGTGTTAAAAGGCTTATGTTTTTCTGTTCATGAATGCCTCCTTCGAAGGATAAATCATAGGTTACAATTCTGATTAAAGTAGCCTCATTCGAATGGTAAAATTAGTAGACCAAGGTTGGTTTAAAAATGGTTTCTGCAAACTAATGTAAAGATACATTCACACAGAGGGTTCATGTTGAAAAAACATTTTTATGGTTCATCAAAAGCACTCCCTCCAAGTGATGAATAAAGGGAGAGCGCCAAAGGTTACTTTTTAAGCTCATTTAAAAGACAGAGGGCACATTATTAAGATAGATGAAATTTCATTGATTGAAGGCCTTCTTCATCATGATCTAAGGGCCCAAAAATGATTCTAAATGAGCATGAGTGGTCACATTTGCAAGAATTTTCTTCAGGACAAATAGAAGGTGTATACATAGTCAAAATAAAGTGTTAATACAAAGTGCTTAACAGATAAATTCAAGTTTCAAGTTGAAAGACCACCTTCAAAAATACAGTATGGCACAGTGTCTGATAAAGGTAAATTTTTATGATTTAGATGCCTCCTTCATCATACAAGTAGAAAACCAAATCGTGGTTTAATGACCTCCTTCATGAGCAAGTACAAGATCAAATTTCTAAGTATTATCACTATTTCTAGGAAAGGTAGTCAGTTATGGATAGTCTTAAAACATATAGTGCTGAAAGGGTTCATTCAAGGTTTTGAAAAGTAATATGAATCTGGAAAAAAACACTATTGTTTTTAGCCTCCCTCCTCATAAATGAGAGACCTAAGAAGATATTCAAGAGTGACAAATGGAAAGGCCACAGTTGCTCCTAATGGTCTATTTTAAAACAACAGAGAGAACGCATATGAAAGAGACCTCTATCACATCATAAACAAATGATAAATAACCAGGATATGATATGGTTTTTGAGAAAAATTTTATTGGATATGGAAAAATTAAGGAGATAGCTTAAAAGAGATAAGTCAGTTTGTTGAAAGAGGCAACCCCTCACCATTGTGCACAAAGCCACTTTTCAAAAGGTTTCTTTCAAATAAAAAGGGAGAGGTTTGTTTTTTAAATTCAAAGGAGGGAACTTTGCTTCAAAATCATAAAATGCATGGCCAAAAATATCTTCATATCATTGTTATTCAAACCTCGTGGGCAAGAGAATACAAGTTCGAACGATTTTTAGAGCATTTGCAGCTCTTTGAACGCGCAACGCGCCTATATCTTTGTGCGGCGCACCTGTAGGTGTTTACAGAGGACATTTGTTAAAGGCACGGCATGCCTATGCCCGACATTCAACGGGCACCCAGGGTCGACCTAACAGTTCAAACGCGGCACATTTTCTCATTCAGGCCTGCCCGGCCCAGCGCCCGGCCTGAACGCGACGTCCTTGCTTCGTTTGCCTCCATCTAAGCGCTCAAAGTCGTGGAAAGAGCTCCTATCACCTGCCTTGCACCCTTTCCATTCTAAATTTTTCTCTCCTGCCTTTGCACTTCTCATTGTCACTCTCTGCACGCCCATATTTGACTCACCCGGGCCACCTCTGAATGGCCCGGCGCCCGGGCCACTCCTGAACGTGGTTTCTGCCCGCCCGATCCAATACTAAAAGGAGCCCTCAAGGGTGTTGAAGAAATAATTCTTACACAGTAAGCTCATATCCAAACACAAAAAAACACATATTTTGAAGGTATTTACATCTCTTAAGCTTGAATTTTGTTTAATTTAAATGGAAAATTTGATATCAAAGTGTCAAAGAAACAATGAATAAAGGAGGAAATATTTGTGGTCAGTTTGAAAGAGTTTTCTTGCTATGAGTAATTAAAGATAAACACGGTCTTATAAAGAGAAAATTGGGATTTTTTTTGAAGACCTTTTCTCAGTAACAAGAGGAGATACCACTTTGAAAGAAATAAGCTAAAACTTCATCCAACAAATTATCTGCTTGCCTAGGAAAGAAAGGACAGTTTTTTCAAAGGAGAAACATAGTGTTTTTTCAAGAGTATACTCTTTGCTTAGAGAAAAAGGAACATATTGATTCTCAAAGAGTGCCTTCTTTGTTTAAAAAAAGAGAAAGGCAGTGATTAAGAAAGAGTTTTGATCAGTTTATAAGGGGTTTGCTCACCTCTTAAACAGTGATTTCAAAAAAGCTAGTGATTGAGGGGAAAGGTTTTTGTGTAAAAAACAAAAGGGGACTTGTCTTCAAAAACCACAAATAGATCTTATTAAAGGCCTCTTCGCTCAAAAAACAGTGCTGGAGAAGTAAATTTGTTTTCATTTAACAAATACTTGTTTGCCAACTAAAGGAAAAAGCAGTGCTCAAAGAAGGGGTCTATTTTTCAATACATTTTAAGGTCTTGTTTTCTAAGTCAGTGAAGGGTATCAGAAAGTGAAAATGCCTCCAAAGAAGGACAGCAAGAGTGGATATCATGATAGGTTTGAGCCTTTGACAACTCAAGAAGTAAATGAATCCCCTTCAATTCTTTTTAACTTCCATGAGGTGGGTTGCCTTGATTTTTTCCAAAAGGTCCAAGAGGTCACGAGTTACCCTCCCTTAACACAACTGTTCGCCCTGAGGCTGCAAGGAAAGTATGTCCATCTAGTAGGTCTAGATTTGAAACTCACTCCTAGGGCTATCTCGAAAGCAACTAATATGCCCTATATAGGATAAAAGTGGTTCAAACAAGCATACCTAGATCTGAATCACTATAAACCCTTTCTAAAACTAGACCATCAGGATGCTTGCCAAGCTATTTTCCCTTTTTCTCACTTATTGAGCAGCTATGCCCCCCTCATGAAAGTCATCATGAAGTATTTCACATGTGGAGGGAGGTTTTCCCAGATTTATGCCTATCACATCAGGCTTCTTATGCATTTCACAAGAACTCAGTTGCTGAACCTACCTTTCTTCCTCTATAGAAGCATTGAAAAGATGGCCTCTACTATCCAAAAGAAGTCCTCTGCTCAACAACAAGTTTGTTTTTTTCATCATTCCCTTATCAAGATCATCATCCTCCATCAACTTGAGAAAAAGGGAGTTTCTTGGGACTTTTTCATCTCCCATCAAGATTTTACTATGGCCTCTTCATCTCATGGCCCATCTCATGCACCTCCCTGACCAGCCACTCACCACGTATCTCCCTCTTCTAGTTAATCCACTCCTAAAAGGAAAAAATCCCCTATGATTGAGAGTGAAAAGGAGAAATCTAAGCAAAGCAGTGACAAGGAAGGGAAAAGTGACAAGAAGCAAAGTAGTAATGATGAAGGACAAAGTGAAAAGTCTCAAAATGGTGGTGAGCATGAACAAAATGATAGTGAGCATAATAGTCATGAAGAGGAACATGGTGGGGGCCAACACAACAGTAAGCACGAGGGTGATGAGGGACAAAATAGTGAAGGTAAAGAACACATCAGTCATGAAGAAAGCAGTGACAGAGATGAACAAGACAGTCCTCAGGGAAATAAACAAAGTGGCAGCCAAAACAGTGATGATGAGGGTCATAACAGTGCTCAAAGAGACAAAAGGATGAGAAACATTACATCCCTCAAGAAAACAGTGATGATGGAAATAAAACATCAAACAGTGAGCATTCTGAAGGGGGCAGCATGGAGCAAAAAGATCAAAATAGTCCTAAGGGCAACCAAGACCAAATCTAGGACCAAGTTGATCAAGTGCAAGTAATGAAACCTCCTCTCTCTTCTCCTCAACACAGCCAAGAGCATATGCTAGTTGGCTCTCCTAGGCAATGGGCCATGACTCTTCCTCAAAAAGTGGTGAAGCCTAGAAACACTAGATATACAAAGAAGAAGATCACTCCAATAGTGACTAGCAATCTCACAAGAGCGCTAAGAAGTAGAGGCAAAATGCCTAAGAAGAGTATTGTTGAATTTCCAAAGAGGAAAAGGACCATGAATTCTATCCAAGGCAAGGGTAAAGAAAAAGAGGAACAACAAGAGAGTAGTCATGAAAAGGAAAGGGATTTTGACATCATACAGATAGACAGTGATGCTGGAGATGATGAAGCTATGATTCTTGAGGCTCATTTGAAAAATAGAGAAGTCCAAATACATGACTTGGAAACTGATCTAGAAAAGTCAAAGGACCTCATACATGTTCTACAATTCAAAATAAACAAATGAGTGGTCAAATGGCAGTTTATGAGGCCCGGGCTTTCAAATACCAAAGGGAAGCCTACAAAGTGCAAATCAAGGTTGAAGAGTATATCAGTGAATTTGATTATACTGAAGAAGAAGAGCAGCCAATAATAAAAAGGCCTAGGACCATGGGTCTTAGGAAAGCTTTGGAGAAAAATAAGGAAGAAGAAGCAACCCTTGTTCAATCTTATCCTCTCACACGATTACTCGCCCAAGAAATAGAAAATGATAAAGAATCATGGCTTGAAAGAGAAAACAAGCACTTGGAGGATAAATTAGAGAAATCTAACAGAGACTTGAGTCTACAAAGGAATATGACCGAGCACTACAAGTTCAAGTTGAACCAATTTGCGCGAAGAAAGCTCAAACTTGCTCAAGAAAGGAAAAAAGCTGCCCGAAAGAGGCGCCAGATAGAAAAAGTGGAGAAAGGAATATCTAGGCTTGAAATATTGACCTCATATTCCTTACATACTTCTAAGAATCCATAAGGGGCTTGCTCTCCAAAATTGAGCAAATTTTGACATGATTTTTTTTTTGTGTTTTTTGGCCCTAATTGCACTTTTTTCAAGTCGCTGCCATGGGTGCTAGGAGCATCCTCGGCTCATGAAAGTAATGTTTTTGGATGGAATAAATTAGGGGGCAGATACTCACAATTTTTCAGATCCAAAGGAAGTGTTTTGGTTCCCTAAAGAGGCGAAAAACAATGATTTTTTAACTTTCTGCCTCACATATCAGCAAGGGCTACTTTTTTGGTTTTTTTCACTCAGTTCAGTTTTTGACAGACTTCCCAGCATCCGTATGGGAGAAATCAAGCATTTATATAAATTTGACATCTAGGGCTTTCCAACGAGCCATCCCGAGCCTCGTTTTGACATTGGGAGGTCCCTCAAAAGTTGTCCGCAAGAGAGGAAATTTTCTGTTGCTACGCTCCTATAGCATTTTGGCAAGAAAGGAAGTTTTCTGAAGATGCTCATCCAAATGTGTGTTAAGCATTTTTAAGCCATTTTCAATCATGAAAAGTCAATTTTATTTCCATTTTTAGCATTTTATAGATATTTTTTAAGATATTTTGTGCCTTGGGATTTGCAAAGCCTCAAGGACAAAATCAAATATTTGTAATAGGCCAATGGCCTTCTAGATGCTCTTGGATGGTTTCTTTCTCTTTAGCCTTAAGAAATTTCATTGTATCAAGAGGCTGAACTTGATGTTATAGAGCATTACATGGTATTACAAGCTTTGAAGAAATACTTTGTCTCATGATGTGGATGATTTCTTGTTTGTCTTGGATGGTGGAAGAGGACTGTTTGTAGGATTCCATGGCTTGGTGAATAGTATAGTGTTCCTCATTTGTATGTTTTCCTTAGTTTATCATACATTTTTTCATGCTTCTTGCTTGCTGTAGGGCAGTAGAAAATAGATTTGAGACATGCCCATGGAGGCACCTCAAGTTTCCTGATTTCATTACAACTTCTATGTTTTTCTTCTTTCTTAGTTCTGTCAAAGAATTCTTAACTACTCTTTGATACCCTAAGAACTTGTTATCAATTTCATTTATGGTTATTATGTATGCTATCTAGTATGATTCAAGATATTCCCTGCTTACTCATATCTATCCAAAACCCCATCATTGAAACCTTTCTCTGAATATTTGATTGTCCTAGTTGAACCAAAGAGGTCTTGTTTCGATCTTTCCCTTTGCCTATGCTCTGCAATCTTAGTTCAAAGTTCCCGATAGCTCAAATATGATGTTTAGGAGTTTCCTCTTCATAGATTGAGTTTTTTGTCTCTCTTGTTTGTTTTCCCCAAATTCTGAAGGCGATTTTCCCAAAGTTAGAGGGTCTTATACTTCTATGTATCTCCAGAATGTTTATTTTATGCATCTATCAGTTTGAGTTTCATTTATAGTGATTAATGGTTAGCCCTACCACATGGATGTTTGTTGTAAAACTATTTGTGCTTAAAACTTATTTTTCTTTCACAAACTTAGTGTCCATCCCATTTCACTCCACCTAAAAGATCCAATTTACCTCGACCAAATCGGCCTTGCAATATACCTTGTCCACCCTTTGAGGCAGTCTCAATATTATTGACCTCATAGCCCAGTTGATCTGGAAATATTTTTATCTATTTATCCTTTGATCAGTTCTCCCTCAAAAAACCTAAAACAAACCAAAACATATTTAACAACTAGCCTAAAATCAGATACATAGAAAAAAAACAAGTTTACATCCTTTGCAAAAATAGAGAGAGCCCTCTTTATGTCCAGGAAGGCTAGGTCCTTGGGCTCCAAAGTTGGTTTGATGTTACCCTGTCATTTGGCTTGCCAATATGCCAAATCATGGGACCCTAACATAATGGCGATCGCGGTGGGACCTTGAGTCAAAACATCCTAGGTATCCCTTAGGACCTCTCAAGATCTCAGTCAAAATTATAAAACTTAAGTGTTGTTTGAAGAGTAGAAACGAGCTCTTTCACCATCTTAGAAAAATGATGATTCAGCTATAGAACACTCTTACAAAGCTTAGGGCTACATATAGGAACTCAGAAAACCCCAAAAACATCCCTAGATTGGTTTTTTATCAGTTATTGGTGGTGGACCATAAACACATATCTCTAAAAACAAAAAAAACTTCCCCCTGGCGACTCTACAACTCTCAATAGACCTAAAGACTTCACTGGAGGAAGAACCTGAAACGTGACCAGTCATCCTAGAAAGAAAAAGAACTCAGGCCTTAGTTGGATTCAAGAAATTATTTTATTTATTTATAACTATGTTCTATCCTACTTTGAGCCTGACCAAGAATACACTGATGAGATCTACATTGATCATTGGAAATATCTCAAACCTCGAAAAGCTAAGCCTCAAATTTTAGACCATGAGCAGACTTACACACCTGTGCTTACCCCAGATTCACCTATGGAAAACCTAGTGAAACATGAGCCTCATGCTACGTTTCCCACTCTGGCTGAAACTTTAAACTGTCATAAATCTCTTTTTACACTACCTATATCCACAAAGGTCCCAGAAAGATACAAGCCTCTGGTTTTACCTCCCATCTTCCGAGCCCTCCCTGCAAATCTTCAAAATAAATTACCCAGATTTGATGGAGAAAGCTCAAAATTCACCGCTGAAGAGCACATCCAAAATATTGAGAATTTACTTGACCTTTCTGAAATAGAAGAAGATGATGTGTGTATTAGAATGTTTTCCTTATCATTACAAGGAAAAATTAAGATTTGGTTTAAGGACCTTCCAACTGCAAGCATTACCAATTTTCATCAGTTCACTCAAATATTCCTAGATAGGTGGGTGGTCATGGGTAATAAAGTTCTCATCATAGAGGAATATAATCATTTAAAAAGAAAACGAGGGGAGACAATACAAGACTTTTCAGCCAGGTTCAATAAAGTATACCATGCAATGCCTCCTAACATAAAGCCACCCCTCAGATGGGCTCTTTTGCACTACCCAAATTCTTTTGAACCAAAGATGGTTTTCCAGATAAGAGAAAGAGATCCTTTGACCCTGGAAGAAATGAAAAGGATAGAATTTGATGTGGAATTCAACATACTAAATAGGGAGACATAGCTAAGAATAATAGAGAAAGATAAATAAAATCAAGAGAGACTAATATCTTCATAGGAAAAGTTGGAAAAATTGATATATACATTCAGCAAACTAATGCTTCTACTTGACAGGAAAAGTAAAAGACACAAAGTTAAGGTTAACACTGCTTCTTCAAACCAACCTACACTTTTTCCTCAGGAAGAACACACTCAACCATTACAAGACAAGGGTAACAAACAAAATGGGCCTAATAAGCAAGTTGCAAATAAAAACATAGAGGAATGCTCTAAAGAATCTATCAGCCATCTTGAAATCACATAATCTGAAATGGAAGAAAAAACAAAACCTATAGAATCTCTACCTTTATGCTTTTAGTCATTTCAGATCATACAAGAAAATTGGCCTCCTATGAATCTATTAGAGGCAACTCATGAATCCCATGCTTATTATCCTGAACATCAAGAAGAGTTGGTTGAGGATGAAATCAAATCTGAAATAGAAGAAAAAGCAAAACCTGTAGGATCTCTACCTTTATGCTTTGAGTCATTTCAGTTCATACAAGCAAATTGGCCTCCTAAGAATCTATCAGAGGCAACTCATGAATCCCATGCTTATTGTCTCTAACACCAAGAAGAGTTGGTTGAGGATGAAATCAAATCTGAAATAGAAGAAAAATAAAAACTTGTAGGATCTCTACCTTTATGCTTTGAGACATTTTAGTTCATACAAGAAAATTGGCCTCCTAGGAATCTATCAGAGGAAAATCATGA
Organism: Pinus albicaulis; assembly: GCA_034641835.2. NCBI lineage: Eukaryota > Viridiplantae > Streptophyta > Pinopsida > Pinales > Pinaceae > Pinus > Pinus albicaulis. Next base: position 1,386,790,312 of record CM076581.1, read on the forward strand.
ATCTCATGCTTGTTATCCCAAACACCAAGAAAAGTTGGTTAAGGAGGAAACCAATCAAGAAATGAAAGAGAACCCATAGGATCTCTCTAAAGGCACAAGTGATGATTCATCATCTCTCGTAGGTGAGGCCCAAAAAGACATTTATCCTCTTTGTTTTAGTTATATCCAAAGGGAGATAAAATTTCCTCCCTTTTTAACTAAAGAAGAGATAGATCAACTCATAAACATACAGTCAACCTGTCTTGATTTTCCTCCTGATCTTAACTATCACATAGCAGAAAACAAATTTGTAAATCAATTTGAGGAGAAACAATCTGATAATCCAATATGTATGGTTGGTGACATTAATTTTATTGATGATTCTCCAAAATTTGATCAATATGTTGATAATGATGATGCTTTCCAAACAGAAGCTAATTTTGCAGAGTATTCAACACTTGGTTTTTGGGACGAAACTCAGTTTCCTCAACTTAAGAAAGGTAACCAAGCAATGCATAGAAGCTATGATAGTGATGATGAAAGCTTAGAAAATTTGGAAGCGAATGAAGGCTTGAAAATTGATGATCACAAGAAAGTTGTTGCTCTTCTTTCTCAAGAAGATTTGTTGCCAAAGAGTATCCCTACTCATCAACATGATGACCTTCACACAGTTTTTATTCCACTTAATCAGAACATATCATCTTGGGAAGAGGACTACACTGCAATATATGATGAGTCTGACATTTCAAGTGATCATGAAGAAGAGGACAAGTCTCTTCCCCAAAAGAGCCTCAAGCATAGCCAAGTGGAAGAAAGAGTAGTCCTGGATGAAGCTTATGTCTCAATTCCTCAAGATCAGGTATCATTCCAAGATCCATTTGCTATTTTCCTTGAGAAATGTAAAGGAGGAGTGTTTTATACCATGAACAGTTTGTTGCAAAGTGTGAGAAAAAACTTAAGCACTACTATCCGAAAACAAGTGTGGTGGAAGTGGTCTTTTGATTTCTCCAACATCATCAAAGAGCTGAACCAAGATCAAGCATGCAATCATCTACTTGACTGGTTATATTGGAAAGAAGAGTTCACCAAATAAATGTCTATCATATATAGGTTACAGTAGAATGGACAGGCATGAAAAATGAGCTAAGCCCCATGAGCATATTTCTTTCAATTTGTTTTAGAAATAAATCAAAAAATACAAAAACATTAGAAAAGTTGAAAAGGGGGGTGTTTTAGAAAATTACAGAAAAGCCCCATGTTCAAAAAGTAGTCATGCTGAAAGTGCACAAGTCTAAATGCCACTACTAGTGCTCAAAATATCTCTTGCTCAGTTATCTAGCCTAATCATAACTGGACATGTTTTAAATTGATTGCTGATAAGTTAGTGAAAGAAGTGATATTCAAATTGTGTAAGCTTGACTTGTCAAAGAAATTAGATTAGGAAAAGATACTGGTTCCACACGCTCAAAACAGAACCAAAGAGGAAAACAGGGATGAAAAACAAACAATGTATCCTAGCCCTGATTTTTCTAAATCTTATTTTCGTGCAAAATAATATTTATGTGCAACTTGTCTTTTATGCCACAAACACATGAAAACTCAGATTGTCTAATCGTGATTTGGTCATTTTTAAATTTCATGTTTTATTTTAGTGAATGAAATCCTGTCGAACAGCTTAATCTTGACAGTCAATCTAGCATAGGTAGAGAAACAAAGGAGTTCATCAATTTAATTTGAACTCCCGGAAGATATAAGTGTAGAATTAGATAGTTTTGTTTTTCAAAAATATCATGTCAAATGGTTGTTGGTCCAATGCACCTAAAGAAGAAAAAATGTTAGGAAATATAGCTGGGTAGGTAGAGATGAATTTGATGCTAATCATGCTGTCAATTTTCAGAAATAGCATCAAGAAAGAAAGAAATTTGCACTAATGGATGAGGCACTGGTTTTCACAAGCTAGAGATTTGCAATTCTGGACACCTCTTAAAAAGGAGATGCCCTCCCCAAATGGAGCCACTATTAGTCATCAGTATTTTTTACTTGTTATTGATGACTGGTTTACTTAGCTAAGTTTTCTAGAAGCTGATCTCAAAGCTGTCAATATTTCATCTAGAAAACACCCCAAAACAATTTTTGTCCTCCTACCCCTTCTTGTCAGTCTATGATGAGAACAGACTCCATTTTTCAAGTCCTATCTTGTTTTAGTAAAGTATCATTGTCTATAGCTGTCATAGCTATGATTATTTGCTATCATTTATCCTTGTTTCTCATGCCATTCACTATTCAAAGGTTGACAAAGTTTCTGCTACTCTATCCCTGATCATCTTGTCATATGACAATCTGATCATGCCTAAGAAAACACTCAGAATCTGTCAAAATTGTCCCTAAGTTAGATAGTGGTGTTTAGGGATTTTTTCCTTGGCTTAGATATCTTAAGCCAAAAATCATGTGCCTAGTACCAGCCAGCCTTAAATCTTTCCCTATTCTGCAAAGCAAGCATTATTCCATCCATAGGTTGCACACCACTAAGAGGTCACTTTGTCTCATTTAAGAAGAATTTCAACAAAGATCTAAATCAGGAAAAGAGAACGCTTGTCACTGTCTGAAGAAATATGCTTAGATCAGGCATAATCTCCACGAAACACCAAAAGAGCTCTCCAAGGTTCCAAAGCATCTATTTTTACATCTCTGCAGGGGTATAATTGAATGATGATCAATAGGCAAATAAAAGCAAAGGGGCAAGTTCAAATAGGTCCCTCTTGTTGAATAGGTTTTTCCATCAATGAAGAAAATTAAATGAAATGATTAAAGAGCAACGAATGTACATGTTATAAATCTAAAGGCTACTTGAAGAGCAGAGACCATTCCTCATCAATGAAGCAAATGAAGTAAAATGAGATGCTGATCAGCAATGCTCCATGATCTCCTCCAGAAGAAGTGCTGCATGATCTTTTCGAAGGGCATCACTATGTAGGGCATAAGAAGACAACTGCTTCTTATGTTACCTTGAACCTAGGTTTTGAAAAGTAGTCAAAGGCAATTTCAATAAACCTCTGACAACACAGTCAAGGGAAAAGACAGTTCAATGATATCTAGCAGCAAACACTCTCCATATACAAATCACATTTCTTCTAGTTTTGTGTTCACAGTGATATTTTACAAAAGGATATATACATCTCAGACAAGGCCTCATAAAGCAAGAGGGCATTAGTTTCAAGTGATTTTATCAAATATGAATGTCAAATTCCACTTTGTTTCCTATTGGCATTCTTCAAACAAACATACAGAGCAAGATACAGTGATTGAAGTAGATGGAGATCCCGTCTTAAAGATAACCTCCTTCAATAATAAGTAGAGGGTTAGAAACAAATGATGAAACCTCCTTCATATAAAAGCATAGGGTTAGAAGACGCACTGTTGTGACCTCCTTCACTAATAAGCAGAGGGTCAAACATGTTTTTCAGAAACTTCAGTGGCTGCTTGGCGCTTTTTCCTCCAAAGGATGAACAAAATATGCATAGCAGGGTTAAAATTGTGTTTGAGAAAGGTTTCTATTGGAAAGACAGTTTGAGGAATAGTGATGACTCAAAGGGTGACATGATGGTGTTAAAAGGCCTCTGTTTTTCTGTTCATGAAAGCCTCCTTCGAAGGATAAATCAGAGGTTACAATTCTAATTAAAGTAGCCTCATCTGAATGGTAAAGTAGCAGACCAAGCTTGGTTTAAAAATGGTTTCCGCAAACTAATGTAAAGAGACATTCACATAGAGGGTTCATGTTGAAAAAACATTTTTATGGTTTATCAGAAGCACTCCCTCCAAGTGATGAATAAAGGGAGAGCGCTAAAGGTTACTTTTTAAGCTCATTTAAAAGACATAGGGCACATTATTAAGATAGATGAACTTTCATTGATTGAAGGTATCCTTCATAATGAGATAAGGGCCCAACAGTGATTATAAATGAGCATGAGTGGTCACATTCGCAAGGATTTTCTTCAGGACAAATATAAGGTGTATACACAGTCAAAAGAAAGTGTTAATACAAAGTGCCTAAGAGATAAATTCAAGTTTCAAGTTGAAAGACCACCTTCGAAAAGACAGTATGGCACAGTGTCTGAGAAAGGTAAATTTTTATGATTTAGAAGCCTCCATCATACAAGCAGAAAACCAAATCGTGGTTTGATGACCTCCTTCATGAGCAAGTACAAGATCAAATTTCTAAGTATTAGCACTATGTCTAGGAAAGGTAGTTAGTTATGGATAGTCTTAAAACATACAGTGCTGAAAGGGTTCATTCAAGGTTTTGAAAAGTAATATGAATATAGAAACAAAAATTGTTGTTTTTAGCCTCCCTCCTCATAAATGAGAGACCTAAGAAGATATTCAAGAGTGACAAATGGAAAGGCCACAGTTGCCCCTAGTGGTCTATTTTAAAACAACAAAGAGAACACATATGAAAGAGACGTCTGTCACATAATAAACAAAGGATAAATCACCAGGATATGATATGCTTTTTGAGAAAAGTTTTATTGGATATGGTAGAGTTAAGGAGACATCTTAAAAGAGATAAGTTAGTTTGTTGAAAAAGGCAACCCCTCACCATTGTGCACAAAGCCACTTTTCAAAAGGTTTCCTTCAAATAAAAACGGAGAAGTTTGTTTTTTAAATTGAAAGGAGGGAACTTTGTTTCAAAAGCATAAAATGCATGGCCAAACATATCTTCAGATCATTTTTATTCAAACCTCGTGGGCAAGAGAATACAATTTCGAACGATTTTTAGAGCATTTTCAACTCTTTGAATGTGCGACGCACCTGTATCATTGCGCGGCGCGCCTGTCAGCGTTTACAGAAGACATTTGTTAAAGGCGCAATCCAAATATGGTGTTGCGTGACACGCCTGTGCCCGGTGTTCAACGGGCACTCAGGGCCGACCTGACAGTTCAAACGCCGCGCGTTTTCTCGTTCAGGCTTGCCAGGCCCAGCGACTAGCCTGAATGCAACACCCTTGCTTTGTTTGCCTCCATCTAAGCGCTCAAAGTCGTGGAAAGAGCTCCTCTCACCTGCCTTGCACCCTTGCCATTCCTAATTTTCATTTCCTACCTTTGCACTTCTCATTTCCACTCTTTTCATGCCCATATTTGACCCGCCCGGGCCACCTCCGAATGGCTCGGTGCCCAGGCCACTCCTCAACGTGGTTTCTGCCCGCTCGGTCCAATACTAAAAGGAGCCCTCAAAGGTGTTGAAGACAGAATTCTTACACAGTAAGCTCATCTCCAAACACAACCAAATACATATTTTGAATGTATTTACATCTCCTAAGCCCAAATTTTGTTTAATTTAAATGGAAAATTTGATATCAAAGTGTCAAAGAAACAGTCAATAAAGGAGAAAAGATTTGTGGTCAGTTTTAAAGAGTTTTCTTGCTATGAGTAATTAAAGATAAACATAGTATTATAGAGAGAAAACTGGGATTTTTTTGAAGACCTTTGCTCAGTAACATGAGGCGATACTACTTTAAGAGAAACAAGCTAAAACTTCATCCAACAAATTATCTGCTTGCCTAGGAAAGAAAGGACAATTTTTTCAAAGGAGAAAAATAGTGTTTTTTCAAGTGTATATTGTTTGCTTAGAGACAAAGGAACATAGTGATTCTCAAAGAGTGCCTTATTTGTTTAAAAACAGAGAAATTCAGTGATAAAGAAATATTTTTGATCAGTTTATAAGGGGTTTTATCACCTCTTAAACAATGATTTCAAAAAAGATAGTGATTGAGGGGAAAGAGTTTTTGTGTCAAAAACAAAAGGGGACTTGTCTTAAAAAACCAAAAATAGATCTTATTAAATGCCTCTTTTCTCAAAACACAGTGCTGGAGAAGTAAATTTGTTTTTATTTAACAAATACTTGTTTGCCAACTAAAGAAAAAAGCAGTGCTCAAAGAACGGGTCTATTTTTGAGTACATTTCAAGGTCTTGTTTTGGTAAGTCAATGAAGGGTATCAGAAAGTGAAAATGCCTCCAAAGAAGGATAGCAAGAGTGGATATTACAATAGGTTTGAGCCTTTGACAACTCATGAAGTAAACGAATCCCCTTCAATTTTTTTAAACTTCCACGAGGTGGGCTGCCTTGATTTTTGCCAAAAGGTCTAGGAGGTCACCAGTTACCCTCCCTTAACACAATTTTTCACCCTGAGGCTGGAAGGAAAGCATGTCCATCTAGTAGGTCTAGACTTCAAACTCACTCCTAGGGCTATGTCCAAAGCAACTAAGATCCCCTATATAGGAGAAAAGTGGTTCAAACAAGCATACCTAGATCTGAATCATTATAAACCCTTTCTAAAACCAGACCATCAGGATGCTTGCCAAGAAATTTTACCTTTTTCTCACTTATTGAGCAGTTATGCCCCCCTCATGAAAGTCATCATGAAGTATTTCACATGTGAAGGAAGTTTTTCCCAGATTTATGCCTATAACATCAGGCTTCTTATGCATTTCACAAGAACTCAGTTGTTGAACCTACCTTTCTTCCTCTACAAAAGCATTGGCAAGATGACCTCTACTGTCCAAAAGAAGCCCTCCGCTCAACAACAAGCTTGTTTTTTTCATCATTCCCTTATCGAGATCATCATCCTCCATCAACTTGAGAAAAAGGGAGTTTCTTGGGACTTTTTCATCTCCCATCCAGATTTTACTATGGCCTCTTCATCTCATGGCCCATCTCATGCGCCTCCCTCACCACCCACTCACCATGTCTCTCCCTCTTCTAGTCAATCCACTCCTAAAAGGAAAAAATCCCCTATGATTGAGAGTGAAAAGGAGAAATCTAAGCAAAGTAGTGATGAGGAAGGGCAAAGTGACAAGAATAAAAGTAGTAATGATGAAGGACAAAGTGAAAAGTCTCAAAATGATGGTGAGCATGAACAAAATGATAGTGAGCATGGTAGTCATGAAGAGGAACATGGTGGTAGCCAACACAACAATAAGCATGAGGGTGATGAGGGACAAAATAGTGAAGGTAAAGAACACAACAGTCATGAAGAAAGCAGTGACAGAGATGAACAAGGCAGTCCTCAAGAAAACAAACAAATTGGTAGCCAAAACAGTGATGATGAGGATCATAACAGTCCTCAAAGAGACACTAAGGATGAGAAACATGACAGCCCTCAAGAAAGCAATGATGATGGCAAGAAAACACCAAATAGTGAGCATTCTAAAGGGGGAAGCATGGAGAAAAATTATCAAAATAGTCCTAAGGGCAACCAAGACCAAATCTAGGACCAAGTTGAGCAAGTGAAAGTAATTAAACCTCCTCTCTCTTCTCGTCAACACAACCAAGAGCATGTGCTAGCTGCCTTTTCTAGGCAATGGGCCATGACTCTTCCTCCAAAAGTAGCAAAGCCTAGAAACACTAGATCGACAAAGAAGAAGATTACTCCAGCAGTGACCAACAATGTCAGAAGAGCGCTAAGAAGTAGAGGAAAATTGCTTAAGAAGAGTATTGTTGAATTGCCAAAGATGAAAAGGACCATGAAGTCTATCCAAGGCAAGGGTAAAGAAAAAGAGGAACAACAAGAGAGTAGTCATGAAAAGGAAAGGGAGTTTGACATCTTACAGATAGACAGTGATGCTGGAGATGATGAAGCTAGGATTCTTGAGGCTCTTTTGCAAAACAGAGAAGTCCAAATACATGACTTCAAAACTGATCTAGAAAATTCAAAGGACCTTATACATGTTCTACAAATGCAAAATAAACAAATGAGTGGTAAAATGGCAGTTTATGAGGCCCGGGATTTCAAATACCAAATGGAAGCCTACAAAGCACAAATCAAGATTGAAGAGTATATGGGCGAATTTGATGATACTAAAGAAGAAGATTAGCCAATAAGAAAAAGGCCTAGACCATGGGTCTTAGGAAAGCTTTGGAGAAAAAGAAGGAAGAAGAAGCAGCCCTTGTTCAATCTTATCCTCTCACATGATTTCTCGCCCAAGAAATAGAAAATGATAAAGAATCATGGCTTGAAAGAGTAAACAAACATTTGGAGGATAAATTAGAGAAATATAATAGAGACTTGAGTCTACAGAGGAAGATGACCGGGCACTACAAGAAGTTGAACCAATTTTCCCGAAGAAAGCTCAAACTTGCTCAAGAAAGGCTCAAAGTTGCCCGCAAGAGGTGCCCGGTAGAAAAAGTGGATAAAGGAATATCTAGGGTTGAAAGCTTGGCCTCAGCTTCCTTACATGCTTCTAAGAACCCATAAGGGGCTTTATCACCAAAATTGAGCAAATTTTGACATGATTTTGTTTTTTGTGTTTTTTGGCCCTAATTGCACTTTTTTCAAGGTGTTGCCATGGGTGCTAGGAGCATCCTCAGCTCATGAAAGTAATTTTCTTGGATGGAATAAATTTGGGGGCAGCTACTCACAAATTTTCAGATCCAAAGGAGGTATTTTGGTACCCTAAAGAGGCGAAAAACAGTGATTTTTTAACTTTCTGCCTCACATTTCAGCAAGGGCTAATTTTCTTGTTTTTTTCACTCAGTTCAGCTTTTGATAGACTTCCCAGCATAATTTTGGGAAAAATCAATTAGTTCTAGAAATTATACATCTATGGCTTTCCAAAACGCCATCACGAGCCTTGTTTAGACATCAAGAGGTCCCTCAAAAGTTGCCCGCAAGACAAGAAATTTTCTGTTCCTATGCTCCTATAGCATTTTGGCAAAAAAGATAGTTTTCTGAAGATGCTCATCCAAATGTGCGTTAAGCCTTTTTTAGCCATTGTTAGTCATGAAGAGTAAATTTTATTTCCATTTTTAGAATTTTATAGATATTTTTGAGGATATTTTGTGCCTTGGGCATTGCAAAGCCTCAAGGACAAAATCAGATATTTGCAATAGGCCAATGGCCTTCTAGATGCTCTTGGATGGTTTCTTTCTCTTTAGCCTATATATTCCAAGAGATTTCATTTTATCAAGAAGCTGAAATTGATGTTAGAGAGCAATACATGGTATTACAAGCTTTGAAGAAATACTTTGTCTCATGATGTGGATGATTTCTTGTTTGTCTTGGATGGTGGAAGAGGACTGTTTGTAGGATTCCATGGCTTGGTGAAAGGTATAGTGTTCCTCATCTGTATGTTTTCCTTAGTTTATCATACATGTTTTCATGCTTCTTGCTTGCTGTAGGTCAGTAAATAATAGATTTGAGACATGCCCAGGGAGGCACGTCAAGTTTCCTGATTTCATTACATCTTATATGTTTTTCTTCTTTCTTAGTTATGTCAAAAAATTCTTAACTTCTCTTTGATACCCTAAGAACTTGTTATCAATTTCATTAATGGTTATTTTGTATGCTATCTAGTATGATTCACGGTATGCCATACTTACTCATAGCTATCCAAACCCCCATCATTGAAACCTTTCTCTGAATATTTGATTGTCCTAGTTGAACCAAAGAGGTCTTGTTTCGATCTTGCCCTTTGCCTATGCTCTGCAATCTTAGTTCAAAGTTCCTGATAGCTCAAATATGATGTTTAGGAGTTCTGTCTTCATAGATTGAGTTTTTTTTCTGCCTTGTTTGTTTCCTCCAAAGTCTGAAGGCGATTTTCCCAAAGTTAGAGGGTCTTATAATTCTATGTATCGCCTGAATGTTTATTTTATGAATCTATCAGTTTGAGTTTAATTTATAGTGATTAATGGTTAGCCCTACCACATGGATGTTTGCTGTAAAACTATTTGTGCTTAAAACTTATTTTTCTTTCACAAACTTAGTGTCCATCCCATTTCACTCCACCTAAAAGATCCATTTTACCTCGACTAAATCAGCCCTGCAATATACCTTGTCCACCCTTTAAGGCAGTCTCGACCTTATTGACCCCATAGCCCAGTTGATTTGACAATATTTTTATCTATTTATCCTTTGATTAGTTCTCCCTTCAAAACATACTTAACAACTAGCCTAAAATTAGATACATAGAAAACAAACAAGTTTACATCCTTTGCACAAATAGAGAGAGCCCTCTCTGAGTCCAGGAAGGCTAGGTCCTTGGGCTCCAAAGTTGGTTTGATGTTACCCTGTCATTTGGCTTGCCAATCTGCCAAATCACGGGACCCTAACAACTGCTACATCGGATGCTGTTACTCGATTGCTGCTACTTATGTTGTTGTTTCTTTGCTACTCCGATGCTGCTACACCAGATGTTGTTACTCAGTTGTTGTTACTTGGTTGCTGCTACTCTGATGCTACTACACCAGATGCTGTTACTCGGTTATTGCTACTCATGTTGCCATTACTTGGTCGCTTCTACTCCTATGCTGCTACACCAGATGCTGTTACTCGTTTTCTGCTACTCATGTTGCTGTTACTTGGTTGCTGATACTCTGATGCTACTACACTAGATGTGGTTACTTTGTTGTTGCAACTCATGTTACTGTTACTTGGTTGTGGCTACTCCAATGCTGCTACACCGGATGTTGTTATGTGGCTACTGTTACACTGATGCTGTTACTCCGCTGTTGTTACACTATTGTTGTTACACCGCTGTTGTTACTCCACTACTATTACACCGGATGCTGTTACACCAATGTTGTTACACTGATGCTGTTACACCGATGTTGTTACTCCAATGCGGTTACCCCAATTTTGTTACACTGATGTTGTTACATCAATGATGTTACACACTAGTACATTTGGTCAAAATTCCGACACTTTAGTTCTGACACTTTTGACATATTATTAGAAATTTCCCAAAATTTTATCATTTTTTCAAATCCTACCCAAAACTGTCGCTATACCAAAGTTTAGAGGAAATTTTTGGTATTGCAACGTTTGGAGACAAGTGTCGGTATTGCGACATTAGGAGATAAGTGTCGGTATTTCTACGGCTTGGAGAAAGGTGTCGGTATTGCGACGTTGCAGAGAGAAGTGTCGGAATCGCGACATTTCGTGATAAGTGTCGGTATTGCGACAGTTTTGAGAGAAGTGTCGGTATTGTGACGTTATAGAGAGAGGTGTCGGTATTGCGATGTTTGGAGGTGAGTGTTGGTATTGCAACAGTTTTGACAAGTGTCATTATTGCGATGGTTTGGAGACAAGTGTCGGTATTGCAATGTTTAGGAGGCAAGTTTTAGTGTTTAGGAACAATCTTAGGGTTTAGGGTTTAGGAAAAATGTTTGGGAGTTATATTTTAGGGTTTAGGAACAATGTGTCGGGTCAAGTGATCAGGTTTATGGTTTAGGAACAATGTTTTGGGTCGTGTTATCGAGTCATATGAGGGCGCCCAAAGAAACGTGTTCGAGCAGGTCAAGTTGGGTCTTGTCGGGTCGTGTCGTGTGAGGCCACCCAAGGAGACATGTTCGTATGGGTCGGTTCAAGTCGTGTGATGGCGCTCAATGAAACGTGTTTGGGTGGGTCGGGTTGGGTCTGGTCGTGTCGCGTCGTATGAGGTCAGCCAAGGAAACACATTCGTACAGGTCAGATCGAGTCGTGTCATGATGACATCCAAGGAAACGTGTTTGGGTTAGGTCAGGACGGTTTGTGCCGCATTGTAAGGGCGCCTAAGGAAACATGTTTGAGCTGGGTCGGGTCGGGTCAGGTCAGGTCGTGCCATGTGAGGCCGCTCAAGGAAACGCATTTGAGCAAGTTGGGTCAGGTCAGGTCGGGTCATATGAGGGTGGTCATATAAAAAATGTTGAGTTATGACCACCCATGTTGCTTGTATGTGTTTGTGTGATCGCTTTTCTGTTTTCTCCCTCATGCGCCCTTTGTTTAGGCGGGTCGGGTCGTGTCGTGTGAGGGTGCAACAGGAAACTCATTTGGGTAAAATCATGTAAGGGAGGTGATAATATCAAAAATGCTAAGTTGTGACTACCCGTGGACCTTGTGCATATTCATGCAACCCATTTTTCATTTTCTCCCTTGTGCCTTCAACATCAATCAGGCAGGTCGGGTTGGGTTGGGTCATGTGATGGCGCCCAAGGAAATGCATTCCGGTTGGGTCGGGTCAGGTCATGTTGTACCATGAGGGCACCCAAGGAAACATGTTCGAGCGGGTCGGGCCAGGTCGGGTCATGTGAGGGTACCTAAGGAACATGTCCGACTGGGTCGGGTCGTGTCGGGCCGTCTCATGACTAGGGCACCTAGGGAAACGCATTCATGTGGGTCAGGTCGAGTCAAGTCGTGTGATGCCGCCCAAAGAAACGCGTTCAGGTCAGGTCAGGTCGAGTCATGCCATATTGTGAGGGTGCGTAAGGAAACACATTTGAGAAGGTCAAGTCAGGTCGGGTCTAGTCAAGTCGTGTGATGGGAGCACGCCCAAGGAAACGCGTTCGGGTAGGTCAGGTTGGGTTGGGTTGGGTCGTGTGAGGGTGGTCATATAAAAAATCCTAATTTGTGATCGCCTATGTTTCTTGTGCATGTTTGTGCGATCCTCTTTCCGTTTTCTCCCTCGTGTTCCCTTCGTTTAGGTGGTTCGGGTTGTGCCATGTGAGGGCACCATAAGAAACGTGTTCGAGTTGGATTGTCTAAGGGAGGTTGTATAAAAAATGCTAAGTTGTGACTACATGTGTGCCTTGTACACGTTCGTGCGACCAGTTTGTCTTTTTATCCCTCGTGCCTTCGATGTTCGGGTAGGTCAGGTCAGGTCAGGTTGTGTGATGGAGCCCAAGGAAACGTGTTCGGGTCGGTCAGGTTAGGTCATGTCGTACTGTGAGGGTGCCCAAGGAAACACGTTTGGGTGGATCGGGTCAAGTCAAGTCATGGCAGGCTACCCAAGGAATGTGTCCAGTCGGGTTGAGTCATGTCGGGTTGTGTGAGGGCACCCAAGGAAACGCGTTCGGGTTGGCGAGGTCAGGTTGTGTCGGGTCGTGTGAGAGCACTCAGGGAAACACGTTCAGATGGGTCAGGTCAGGTCAGGTCGTGTGATGGAGGCTGTATAAAAAATGCTACGTTGTTACCACTCGTGTTTCTTTTGTACATTTTTTTGATTTGTTTTCAATTTTCTCCCTAGTGTGCCCTTTGTTCGGGAGGGTCAGGTCATGTCGTGTGAGGGTGCCACAACAAACACATTTGGGTCGGATCATGTGAGGGAGGTCATATAAAAAATTCTATGTTGTGACAACTCGTGTGCCTTCTACACATTCGTGAGACCCGTTTGTCATTTTCTCCCTCGTTCCTTTGACGTTCGGGAAGGTTGGGATGGGTCGTGTGATGGCGCCCAAGGAAACGCATTTGGGTCAGGTCATGTGAGGGCACCCAGGGAAATGTGTTCGGGCGGGTTGGGTCAGGTCATGTGAGGTTGTCCATATAAAAAATTCTAAGTCGTACTAACCACCTGTGTTCCTTGTACTGCATGTTCGTGTGACCCGTTTTGTGTTTGCTCCCTTGTTCCTTCGACGTTCAGGCTGGTTAGGTCGGGTCGTGTCAAGTGTGGGTGGGTCGTGTGAGGGTGGTCATATAAAAAATGCTAAGCTGTGACTGCCCGTGTTGTGTTGGGTCGGGTCTGGTCCTGTCATGTGAGGCTGTTCAAGGAAATGCATTCGCACGGGTCAGGTCGGATGGTGTTATGTGAGGGCACCCAGGAAAACACGTTTGGGTGGATAGGGTAGGGTCGCGTCGGGTTGTGTGAGGGAACCTAAGGAAACACGTTCGGGTAGGTCAGGTCGGGTCATGCTGTGTGAGAGCACCCAAGGAAACACATTCAGGCGGGTCGGGGTGGGTCGGGTCAGTTCGTGTAAGGGCGCCTAGGGAAATGTGTTTAGGAGGTTCAGGTTGGGTCAGTTCTGGTCATGTGAGGGTGCCCAGGGAAACGCGTTCGGGTGGGTCAAGGCGGTTTGGGTTGGGTTGTGTGAGGGTTAGAATCATTTTTTGTTGTTGGAATTGGAATAGGTATACTATTGTGAACATTGCCCCAAATCAAAACCTATTTGGAATAGACTTCCTTTGCAACTTACACCTTGCCATCTTTGTGATAGTACAGTTTTGCCTCTCAACCAATACATTTTGTTGTGGAGTGTAAGGTGTAGTGTATTGTCTTTGGATCCCATGTTTAGCACAAAATTTATTGAAATATTTTAAGTAGAATTCCCCACCAGTATCATATCTAAGAGAGGCAATGTGACAACCTAAATATTTCTCTATTAATGCTTTTAACTTTTGAAATTCATTAAACACATCATATTTTAATTATAGAAAATATACCCACAATTTTCTACTGAAATAATCAACAAACAGAATGAAGTACCTAGCACCAGTGGTTGATGTCATGTTCATTGGTCCACATATGTCTGAAAGTACCAACTGAAGGACCCTCTATGCTCTCCAAGCTTGCCCTTCATAAAAATATGGTATTCAATGTAGCTTCTCTGCCTAACAAGCTCTGCAAACTCTGTGGATATTCTACAGAATGTTCGGAAGTCATCATGCTCAAAATATTCCACCCCTCTTCAAGTGCAGCTACCTAAAGCTTGACACTTGAATCCTCAACCCCTTCCAGCTTCTAAGTAATTCAAAATTTGGGAGAATTTTGGAAAGTTCCAACCTCCTCATAAAAAATAACTTCACTATTGAATCTTACCCTATCTGTGTCAATATCAATCAACCTATAAAACTTATAGTGTTGGTGTAAGACCCCTAAACCACTAACACCTAAACTGTTAATTCTTAACCCCTCACCCCTAACCCTCGAATCCTTAACTGCTAAATCCCCCAACCCATAAGCCCTTAATCCCTAATCCCTTAACCACTAAATCATTATTCACCTAACCCCTTATTGTGCCTAAATCTCCTATCCCCTAAGCCCCCAATACCTAATCCCTTAACCACAAACTCATTATTCCCCTAACCCCTGAATGCGCTTAAATCCCCTAACCCCTAACCCCCAAATCCCTAACCGTTTAACCGCTAACTCATTATTCCCCCAACCTGAATCCCTAATCCCTTAACCACTAACTCATTATTCCCTTAACCCCTAAATGCACCTAAATCCCCTAACCCCTAAGCTCACAATCCCTAACCCCTAATCCCCCAATCTCTAATTAGTTTATGTGAGGAGCCATGTTTAGGGTTACAATGACTATGCTCAATAACAGTAAACCCATTATTTTCTTGATTCGACACCGATTCAAGGGACTTGATCTGATTTACCAAAAAACAACAGTGGTGATATAAATGTTTGTACTCATGAAATATTCAACATCTTAAGGGTTTACGCTCATAGTTGAGTGTCTTCTTCCACAACTCATCATGAAATTAGATATCTATTGATTTCAGAAGGGGTAAAATATGTTCATGTATATATATGCAGACATGCTGTAATGTGCCACAACATATTGGACAGATTCATGTGCTTTACTTTTCCCTTTACTGGGTGTTTTACCATATTAAATGAAGGATTGTGCAATGCCACTAACATAGGAAGCACACCACTGAAATAAAATTATGATACCAAACAACACATAGTGATGAAACAATGCTTGTTGATGAACCAATGATCCAACTCGACATAAACGCATATTATAGGGGTATCATTCCAATGAACCAAGGTAAAAAGTAAAGTGAACGCAGTGGGAATGGAGGGGATATCAGGAAAGAATATAGGGAGGAATGATGAAAAGTGAGAAGAAATCAAGGGAAAAAATCAAGCGTGTTGATGGTAGAGCTCAGGCCCATACATCAGTACTGGGATAGAGCTTCAAGACTTGGAGCCCTTCGCCTTAAACTGACCAGTGAATTTCGCCACACTGAATCATGAAAATATTTGATATATAACTCAACATACGAAATGAAACATTTATCAAATGTGAGCCAAGGACCTGCCAAACACCAAGTGCAATGCTTCTCCCATGATTCTGCCATCCCAAGAGTGCGCATAATGGTGATGTCATAAATTAACCTCAATCATCTGTTAGAGGAATCCAAAACCATATCCAATCATGTGTATGATCTCTTCCCCTGACCTCCATCGATTGAACAAATGATATGTCATAAATCCTTTGAAATCACACATAGCCCATCTCCCTCCATCATGAATTTAATGAACCTCAATAGTCTATCAGAGGAGTTCAAAACCATATCCAATCCTGTGTATGATCTTGACCCCTGACTTACATCGATTAAACAACTGATATGTCATAAATCCTTTGTAATCGCACATAACCCGTCTCCCTCCATCATGAATTGAATGTGAAATACAAAGGCTCTACATAACCTGATGTGTAGCCACACGTGATATGAATCCCTCCAAGTGGAGTCCATGGAACGTTCACCAAGGCCTGCTTGAAACCTGGCCACACAAATATTTTTCATGTAAATCATGAGAGAGAGGATAACTTGTTCACTAGAAAATGGAAAACCAATGGACTGAAGCAGAAATAGCATCCTCATAAGTGAATCATTCACTTTATCCTTAAAATCACAAATTTTCAACATTGGCCTTTTCTAAATATAAAGGAAAAAGGGGTTGTAAACCTAAAAATAAATAATGATAAATGAGATTCCATTATTGATAACCCAAAAAACATTATTGCGAGATGGAAGTCAAAGCCCAAAAGTGAAAAGAAATTTCCACTACCCTACCACTAAAAGCATAGATGATCCCATATACAACATGAAATCCTTATATCTTCTTCCTAACTAGTTCCTTTTTGATGTTGTAGGTTTTGGATATTTTTTATTCTAATTATTAATATTTTGGAATTTCAAAATTTTAAATTAATTAATTATATAATTATTTTAAAATATTATTTTTATTAGAAAATATTATATACATTTTATTATATAAATAATTTAAAAAATACATTAACTCTTGATCAAGGTGTTGAATTTGGTGTCAATAGAGGAAGGAAAGGAGCCCTCCACCCTATCACTTCTCATCAAATTTAATAGGGAGGATGTCGTGGCTATCCCACACCATGTAATCACACATGTTAACTAGTATTCATTACCTCTACAATAATATGGTATCATGTTCTCTATTTGTACATTCTTAGTTGGGTAACTTCGGCTCTATGTTTTTTATTTGTCCATGTGATAGTCCCCCATTTCATGAAGGATATGTACCTTGTAACACATGCTTTGTGGAGTTGCATTCTATCCATCATGACCCCGTTTCATATGAAAATTCTTGTGCCTCATTTTTTATTCAAAGGAAAGCTCTATTCTATGGTGATGGGTCTATGAGAGTTTCATTGCAGGGAGCCCCTGAATCTAGGGACGTTGGCCTTTAATGCATGAACTCAGTGAAAAATATCTATGAGAAGAGTAGGATGATGATGATTGGGGAGGTGTCCCTTAGGAAATTGGTGGTGGATATGACAGAAGCTCGAGTAGGAAGAGGAGGTGACTAGTGAAGGCTTGTCCTCAACTTGTAACATTTCAAAGCCCAATGGGTTGGCCATTTCTAAATAATTAGTTTATGTCCAAACTCTATTGCTTCTTCAACTCTTTCAATTTCATAGCTTTTGCATGGGGGTTGCTAGTTCATAGTTTATAGATAACCTTGGATGTTGCATAGGTAATGGCGTCTTCAATTTCTTATGGTTGTTAATGGACCCTGCATATAGTCCCACCCTCTCTATTAACACATTTTTTCACCTTCTTAGAGTCTTCTCTAGACCTACCTTGGTAGCTTTGTCTTTATTGGTCATCCCTTTTACTTTTCATTTTGTTTTGTGGTATTATTATTTTCTTGTTCTTTGGGGGTTGTCCTCCCTTTGGCCTATTATGACCTGGAAAACCATGCCTCGCTAGAGGATGTGCTGTCGATGGGGGTCTGGTGGTAAAGGATCTCAAGGACTACCATGTGCTTGATCTCAAGCTTAAAATGTTTCCTTTACTTTCCACTCCTCTACTCCTCTGGAAATCAAAGAGGAAATCTGCCAACTTGATGCTTTGGCCACAAAATACCTCCATGCTTACTCAAATTATGTAATCCAAGTCAAAGTAACCAATTGGTTTCCTAACCCTGGGCATACCGAGGGAAGATAGAACCAATATATTAACTCTATTACCCTCAACTGGAAAATGAAGACACTCCTAGGCAGGGTCCCGAAGGAAAAACATAGGACCACAACAACATCATCTCCTTTCTAAATGGAATTCAATGAGTTCAATTACACCAAAATTCTTGTCTTGTCGGTCTGGATGCATGATTATATCACATTGAAGGACATCTCTAATTTGGCCTGAAACTCTCCAGCTCCAAGAGGCATCACTTCCCAATATCTAGCCCCATTCACTTCATCATATACGTCATGTCTCTTACAACCTCTTGGCTTATGTCATTTACTTTCAATAGTAAATTTTATTTTAGTAGTCTTGTAGTTAGAAATACTAATTATTTACATTTTGATATACCTAGACTATTTTCTTTCGCCATTAGTATTACTTTCCCTTCTGGCATGTTGCAAGGCTCAACATAAACAATGATATCTGGGTTTGTCTGAAATCATTTTTAGACAACAAAATTTTAAATCAAACAAATAAAAATAAAATTCAAACTATAAATTATAACAATTTTTCTAATTTGTTTTCTAATCTATTGAACTATGATCATACCAAGTTTTAAAAATGAAGCAAGAAATCACTTATGCTATGTGATTTAATCATCATATAAATGAAGTAAAATTCACTTTTTCTATGTGATTTCCTCATTAAAAAGGTGAGACACTTACTTATACTCGTACCACGGGGACTTGGTGGACCATTCCTAAATTGGCAGGTCAATAACTTGTGTAGCCCTCTAGTTGATTATCCCTTACCTCATCATCGAGATCGTCCCAAGGTTTATTGTTGTCCCACTCATCTCTACTAATGAATCACTACAGCTACTTTCCACCTCCATAATCGACTCAAACCCTAGCAGTACCATTACTAAAAAATCAGCAAAATTAGTTATACGCCTCCTGTTGCAAAGAACCGCCCGTGAAATGTGCAAGAAACTCCAGAAGTATGCCATTTTTAAAGAAATATGGATACAATTTGACAATTTTCTCATACAGTTAACAAATCAAATTCTTTGCCACAGCACGCTCTATTCTCCTTCCCCGGTAGCCAGACCTTACTCTTACTGTAGGCCCTTCCTCCATTAGCAGGCAAAATGGTAAGGTGGTTTCTTCATTCTTCAATAGTCATTTTTTTGTTGCATGCAAAATGTTTGAAGAAACTCTACTTAAAGCTCCATGATTCCCCTAGGCTAAAACGAGAGCAGTCCTCATTAAAAGTAACTTTACACCAGTGCTCCCACAGAAAACCAATTGTATTCAGCCGAACTATGTGCCACAAATATTTACAGCATATCCAAAAGCAGTGTGAAAATGTGTGATTAAGGCTTGGTGCCAGGTGGAGCATACAGATTGGTTAAAATGAAATGATATTTAGTACAGTTCCCTTATTAGATATGCCACTTTTCCCATACAGAATGAATATGATTGGAGGGAAGAGATCTGAGACACTACAATGCACCTATTGTTTTGAGGAACCCGGTACATACTACAAACATGTATGAGAAATCCATAATCTGGAGTGAAATTAAATCATCAATTGCATATATACCAAAATCACCAACAATGAGCAAGATGCAACCAATAGTTCTACACCTTCCTATTGATTTCTTAGTCCACCACTAGCACAGTTAAGTGTTCACAATAACTCCAAATTTATTTCAGGGATGATAGCCTGCCTCCTGCTCACAACTTGGTATCAAACTGTTTTAAATAAAAAATGGGAAAATGGCCTGAAAACACGCAATTCTTACAAGAACAAAACCATTTCAGATACATGGAGCAAATATTTCCAAATGCAGGATATATGCCACAAACTTGACATTAAATTCAAGTTGTAGGATCCAACACAACTACAGCTAGTCAATAATAAATTAAAATTATGTATTGCTTCAAGCTGAAGATGTTGCAGAGGTCCCTGATGATTCTTCCACATCATCACTCCTCACTGAAGCAACACTATATTCAATCATCTTTCCATGATCATTGCCAGGCAGTGCTCTACTTAACCTTTTTAACCAAATTTCATAATCTATAGGATATGGAGTACCGCATAGGCTATCAACATAGTCGGCAAAAGCTTTGAAAAGAGAAAATACTTCTCCAAGCTACTGTTGTATGCGCCTTTTTGCCCAAGATCTCTCTCTCCAACGCAAGGCAGCTTCTATCATGCTAATTTCATGAATAATATTAGTAGTAAATGCAACATTTTATACAGTAGTACATATGGCATCATTACTTTAGAAGCTTAGATCTTTGCAACAACAAGTTCGTTAAAAAAATTCAATCCAATATGTCTTCAATCATTTATATCCTTGGCCTACTATAAGTGATAGGAAAGTACTAGATCTGCAAATGACTTGAACTTTTCAAGGGAACTTTGGTCTCTAAACGTAATAAGGAACTCATCCTCTTTAGATAGTGATAAAAACTTTTTTCTTCAATTCCTTAACATGTTCATTCAATGTTCATTTTTCTCAACAAGAGACCTCACGGATCTACTTCAAGGTCAACCTTATACAATACTGATGTGCCTTCAAAATTATTATAAAGACTACAAACACCATTGAGATATCCTTTAGAATTTTTCCTTAGGCTTGTAAGCTCAATAGGATCTTCGAAAATGGCTTGGCTTTAAGTCAGCCTAACCATAATCGAATTTATGTTCGGATTTCCTTAGACATTGGGTCCTTGGGATGAGTCTCCTTACAGGTTAGCCTCAACCAATATAAAATGGGCCTTAGGAATGCACTAGGTCTAAGCCTTAGGAGGCTTCTACAAAAGGACTGAAAACAGTGACCTCTGAAATAACTTGACATAATTCAGACTTCCTCCATCAGTAGACCCTTCAAGTTCTTATTAAAGATCTCAAATTTGTTGTGAAGTTTCCTTTAGTGCAGTGAATAATGACGATCAAACTTAAACTTTGATGCTCAGAAGAATCCCAGACTTGGCCCGAATTACTCCTCAGTGGGCTTTCAATTAGTGCGAAATTGTTTGAAATTTGTGCTTTTGGAGAAATCCCAAATAATTCCATAGAAGTATGCCAAGAACGAGGGGTTGAATAATCCTAAGAAAAAAGTTGATACATCTACCTAATCACCCTAAAGCCTTAGGAATAGACTCATATTTGTCTTAGAATTAGGCCCTGGATTGGCCTCATAAGCCCGACAAATAACCTCAGGATCACAACGAGTAGATGCCACAATCAGCTACAATGATTTGTGTTAAGAGGGTCGAATTTGGGCCTCAGGATGTTTGCATTAGAGGGTGGAAAAATTCTGCCAGGAATAAGATGAAATAGTGCACATAAACTCTGGTCAAATCACTCCTAAAACCCTAGAAGAAGGAGAAAATCAAGTGAATGTATCAAGAAGTCCTGGAAGCGTAATATAAGGTCACGCATGTGAAATCATCCTTACTTCAGCCGTTTAGATTTCTCAATGTAATTCATTTCTTGTTTACTATGTAAATTACAAGAACCAGTCCAGAATCACATTTTTTTTCCTATCTACGCTTATAGTAATTACATACATGTTCAACGTTCACATATATGTTAATTTTTTGGTGCTCTGTTTACACTGTATTAGCTCAGCACTGCACACTCTCTATAAAAATTCTAGTGGGTTCCTAGTACCTACAACCCCTTATATGTGATGTTTATGATCAAACAACTCATCCATGATCATCATTTACACTGTGTTTTATCTTAGCACCCCACACTCTTTGTACATATGGTAGTGGGTACCTACATCCCCTTCTATGTTCTTTTTGACCACTCACAAAAAACTCATCCATGAGCACTGAATTAGACCAATAGCCATCCTTTGAGTGGTTTGAACCTACATATCCCAAAATTTATGCACCGAGATACTCTTAGAGCCTACTACATTGACTAATCTTGGCCACAACCATTCACATTTGAAAAGGCACACACACACAAATATATATATATATATATATATATATATATATATATATATATATATATATATATATATATATATATATATATATATATATATATATATATATATATATATATATATATATATATATACATATATTCGATGGGAAGAGACATCTTACAGTTGGTAGAACCGATTGAGGGAGCTTGGTTTTAAATTCTAGAGATTCAGAGTATTTTTAATTGCTAGTAGTTAAAACAGAGTGCACTTGAAACAGTTGTTGGGGATTTTCCTTGGCACCTGAAGAAAATAAATAATGCCTTTCAATCCAAATCTGAACAGAGCATTCATGTTGTTTAATGATCAATAATTGAAGGAGCTTGAACTCAATGGTGATTAATTGTAGAGAGTGAAAATCCATGCTGCTGAAGCAAATGGGCCATAGGCCCACTGTTTATGGATAAGAAGTGGAGATTGATGTTAAATTTCCTTTTTTGATGTGCTAATATCCAAAAAGGAGGATGGTATGTTGGAGAACCAGAGGCATAGGAAAATGATACATACTGCTAGATATCTATGCATTGACTCCAACCACCTTCCAATTAATGTTTTGGTAATCAACACACTGGTAACAAAGGCATTGAAATTCAGTGAAAAGATATTCATAGACTCAACTAACCTTTAATATAGAAACCTACCCACAACTAATAAAAAAATCAAAAGATAAATGGCTATTTATTAGTTACTCCTATCTCATTCATATCCTTTCCAATAAAAGCATTAGGATATCTCCTTGAATTGGCCCAAATATAAGGGAACATTCAAGGAATTCTTCTTCTTAGTGATGGTCAGTTAATTAATCTTGATTTAATTGAGGATTATCTTCTCACCTTGGATCTCACACGGAGCTCTTTTAAGGGACACATGACATATGGAATTAACAGAGAAGTTGGAGATGTGGTGAGTGAGGAAAAGGTATAAGCTCTTATCTTGGTTATGAAGATATCAACTTGGATTTTCATAAATTTAAAATCTATTAATCCTAATCATATGATAAGATACTTTGCGTCTCTTTTGGTACCATTGTATCCTCTAAGTGTAGCAATGGGTTTTGAACACGTTTGAAATCAAGCTTCTAAATTGTGAAGCCTACAACTTATCATTATCAGGTGGAATCACTACATGATTTCTATTCCTATTCTTTGTTCCTTTCTTCTAGTTGTAGGAAGATGAAAATGATTACAAAAAATTCTCGTGTGGGAAGAATGGAGGGAAGGATATCTTCCTCTAGTTTTATAGGCATCTGTACTTTTACTGAGGGAGGGAAAATGCCATGGTTTGATTGATGTGTGAGATTAGGGAGTAGTGTTGACAATTAAATGGTCAGTGAAATGAGTGGTCACATATGGTGAATTCTTGTTCAACATTTCATTTACAATGATATTCTTATAGGGGTTATTAAAGGTCCATTTGGAACCTATGATATAACCGTTGGTGGTGTTTCTCAAGGTCTCTGGATCAACTATCCTTTAAAAAATTTGGCAGGCATGGTATTTAGTGTCCAATCACCTACATTGGGACTTTGCAAGCCATAGAAATGAGTGGCATATAACAGTGAGATCTATTTATACCCTCCCATTGGACATGGAGCTA